>CM050417.1:30213309-30400549 GCA_027564155.1 Gymnocypris eckloni scoliostomus
GGGTAAGGCATGCAGATGACTAGATGTCAGGTAGACTATAATACAGGTTATTTATTCAGAGTAGGACCACCTTAAGAAAGGTGAAAAGTGTTAAACGAATAGTCCAACCAAAATAAAATAAATTATTTACATCCTCGTGTTGTTTCAAACTCGTATGACTTTCTGTGGAACATTAAAGGAGATATTTAGTACTATATGTATCATACATACAAATACCATATAACTGTCATAATCATAGGCGTCGTGCCAATTCAAAGTGAAGGGCGAGTGCCCCCTCAGTGCCAAGTGGATTTTAAAAGCAGCTTCCAAAATACAAAAATTGCTGATTAATATTTTCTATATTTAATACAATAACACCAGCGTGATTAGATCATTCAAGGCGTCTAAATTTAATTCTGCATTCGCTGGCTGGTGCTGAGCCAGAGACAGACGTGTTTTTACAGCGCTGCGCATTATAACCAATCACACGCACTGCTGTTGAGCTTATGAACGGAATGACCAATCAGAGGCGTTTAGATGAGTCATCGCTAATATGCCTGTGTTTTCTTCACTCGCTCTGGCTGAATACCTCTTTCTGGCGAATTCTCTCAGCAGAAACAACAAAGTCCAAATGTGTGTATGAATATGTACGAATAAGATATTCATTTCATAGTGTAAACAGCTTCAGAGATTTTAATGGCAGTTTTTGAGAGTGCTTGAACTCTAGACTGTCGGTGAAAATGTTCTTTAAATATAAAGTCAGTCGTAATAAAATATGTTATGGCATGACACCCATTAATAGACCGTTTTTATGCATAGTTAATAGATTACATTATTAGGTTACCTTTACTAACATAATAACCATAAGGTGAGAATCAATATGTTTCATGATATAGTTAATGCATTTGGGAATGTTTCAAAAAAAAAAAAAAAAAACATATGCCGTTGTGGTTGCTGTGTGACACATGACATGTACACTAAATACAACTAATATGTGACCCTGGAGCACAAAACCAGCCTTAAGTCCCTGGAGTATATTTGTAGCAGTATCCAAAAATACAGGCCAATAATATGGGTCAAAATGATCATTTTTTTCTTTTAAGCCAAAAAATTATTAGGATATTAAATATTTTGTAAATGTCCTACCATAAATATATCAAAACGTAATTTTTGATTATTAATATGCATTGCTAAGAACTTCATTTGAACAACTTTAAAGATGATTTTCTCAGTATTTCGATTTTTTTGCACCCTTAGATTCCAGATCTTCAAATATTGTCCAAACCATACATCAATGGAAATATTATTAATTCAGCTTTCAGATGATGCATAAATCTCAATTTCGAACAATTGACCCTTATGACTGTTTTTGTGCTCCAGGGTCAAAGATAACATTTAAAGTAAAAAAAGTAATATATAGAGACATCTAGAGTATGTTTAGTGATTTTAAAGCACTTCTCTACCTCACAACACTGGTGAACAGTACTTTGTGATGTTTTCTAGCAGGTATACTGTGATGAAGTCAGTTGATGGATGGTAACTGTAAAGTGTGTTTCAGACATGCAGTATATTTATAATGGTGCTGCTCAGTATATCATTCTGAATAGACAAGGCCTTTAGCAGTAACTCGCACACTACAGCTCACACATCTCCATCTTCTTGGGGGGGACAAGAAAACTAAACTAAAAGGCAGGAGCTCAAAAAAGAAGGACTAGATAGCACAGAACTAAATGTAAAAGAAAAATCCTGATATCAAAAGTATAAAAATAAATGCAGATGCAGAAAACAAGAGGGGAATATAAAGGGTGACTAATGATCTAAAACAGGTGTTAATCCTAACAAGATAATAAGGTAACAAGAGGGGCGGGGTAACAATAGAGCACGTGACAAACACATACCAACTGACAGCCATGTGCTCAGACAGACTGGGACACGACATAAACAAACCCAGATCAGACCAGCGCCTTGACAGTACCCCCACCTCCAGGAGCGACCCCGGACGCTCCAGGAACAGAGGAGGCCTGTCGACGGTGGAAATCCTCGATCAAGGAGTGGTCCAAGATATCTCGAGACGGCACCCAACACCTCTCCTCAGGACCGTACCCTTCCCAGTCCACAAAGTACTGGTATCCCCTGCCACGCCTTCTGGCGTCCAGCAGTCTCCTAACAGAAAACACTGGGGAACCGTCAATGAGACGGGGGGGGGACAAAGGCCTGGGCAGAGGGGACCGCGGCATCAGGTTCCTGTGAAGCAAATAGAGGAGGCTGATAACCAATAGAACTTTGAAAAGGGGACATACCAGTGGCTGCCACAGGGAGTGTATTATGGGCATACTCTGCCCAGGTGAGCTGCTGACTCCAGGAGGCGGGATTATGTGATGCCAGACAGCGGAGCATCCACTCCAAATCCTGGTTGGCTCGTTCGGACTGCCCATTGGTCTGTGGATGATATCCTGACCTCAGTCTCGCAGAAGCACCGATCAGACGATAGAACTCCTTCCAAAAATGGGAAACGAACTGGGGCCCCCTGTCAGAGACCACGTCTTTCGGAAGACCATGAATCCTGAAGACGTGATCGACTACCACCAGAGCAGTTTCCTTAGCAGAGGGCAATTTAGGTAGGGGAATAAAGTGAGCTGCCTTCGAAAAGCGGTCCACAACCGTCAAAATCACGGTATCGCCCCTGGAGGTGGGAAGGCCAGTGACAAAGTCCAGGGCAATATGGGACCAAGGGCGGGTGGGGATAGGCAAAGGCCATAGCAGACCAATGGGAGGCTTGTTAGAAGTCTTGTTCTGGGCGCAAACTGAACAAGCAGCCACGAACTGTCTGACATCATGGGGCAGTGAAGGCCACCAAAAACGCTGGCGGGCAGAAGCCAACGTTCTTCGCACACCTGGATGGCAGACCAGCCTAGAAGAATGACTCCACTCAAGGACTGAAGGACGCAACGGACCTGGAACAAACAACAGACCAGTAAGGCAGCCTCTCAGGACATCCACCCCCTGCAAGGCCTCCTTGACCCGCCTCTCAACACCCCAGGAAACAGCCGCCACCACGACACCCCGGGGCAAAATGGTTTCGGGCGACACCCCACTCCCCGGACTATCAAAGAGGCGAGACAGAGCATCTGGCTTGATATTCTTGGACCCAGGCCTATACGAGAGAGTGAAAGAGAACCGATCAAAGAAGAGAGCCCACCTGGCCTGCCGAGAGTTCAACCTCTTGGCCGAACGGATATATTCAAGATTCGTATGATCCGTCCAGACCAAAAAGGGCTCCGCCGCCCCCTCCAGCCAGTGTCGCCACTCACCCAGCGCCAGCCTAACCGCAAGCAGCTCACGGTTACCGACATCATAGTTCCGTTCTGCCGGGCTCAGACGGTGCGAGAAGTATGCACATGGGTGCACCTTCCCATCAAGGGGGGATCGCTGAGAGAGGACCGCCCCAACCCCGACCTCAGAAGCGTCAACCTCTACAATAAACTGCAGTTCAGGGTCTGGAACAGACAAGACAGGTGCAGATGTGAAACATGATTTAAGTTTCGTAAAAGCCTTTTGTGCCTGCTCCGTCCACCTGAAAGGAACACAAGTGGAGGTTAGAGCAGTTAAAGGAGCAGCAGTTTGACTATAGTTCCGGATGAAACGCCGATAAAAATTGGCGAAACCCAGAAACCGCTGCAATGCTCTACGAGAGTCGGGGACTGGCCACTCAGAGAAGGACCTTACCTTGGCAGGATCTACCTTAACCCCCTCCGCTGAGATTATCTGTCCCAGGAACGGAACTGAGTCTGAGTGGAATATACACTTCTCCGCCTTGACATACAGCTGGTTCTCAAGTAACCTCTGCAGCACCTGATGGACATGCTGACTGTGTACCTGCAATGATGGAGAAAAAATTAGAATGTCATCAAGGTACACAAAGACAAATCTATTGATCATGTCTCGAAGCACATCGTTAATCAGGGCCTGGAAGACAGCTGGGGCATTAGTAAGCCCAAAGGGCATCACCCGATATTCAAAGTGCCCAGTAGGGGTGTTAAAAGCTGTCTTCCACTCATCCCCTTCCCTTATCCGAACCAAGTGGTAGGCATTGCGGAGGTCCAACTTTGTGAAGATTCACGCTCCCTGCAGCAGCTCGGGAGCTGAGGACATCAATGGCAGGGGGTACCGGTTCTTTACAGTGATGTCTGTACATACCAACTAAACAATATTTTCTAATAAATAATCACTCAATATTTCTTCCATGTTTTAATTTGAATCGTAAATCCACTTTATTTACCAAAAAATGTAATTGACATATTAAAAAGAAATTAAATTTGGGTAAAACGTGTTTCCTGTTTTCCATATTTGTATTTTACTTGTGGAAAAACTTGAAACACAATTTTAAATAAGCACAGACTATGACATTTATTTTTGTACATTTTATTTTTGTTTTACTTTATTAGTAAAAATAGTATGTTTTTTAATCAGCATGTTTTTGTGTTTTGTTTTGGTACCGAGAACCATGGATTTTCACTGGTATTGGTACCGAATACAGAAATGTTGGTACCGTGACAACACCAGTACCCCGTTAGTTTAGACCTCATTCATCTAGGTCTCAAACCAGTGCAATTTCTGTAGTGTCCAGTTCAGATAATGCACACAGAAGGAGGTTTGAAGGCATCGGACAGTTCCAGCAGACTGAGGACGGATGTCCCCTTTGCTAGCCAATGCATTTTACAATCAAACCAGAAATACTGAGAGCAGTGCTGCTTGACAGCCTGATTTGGTGTGATAGCCTTCCTCTTAGGGTTGGGGTTAGGGTCAGTCCTTGACTCAAATAAGAAAAGCAGAGAGAAAAAGACCAAGTTTATTCAATGATCTCGTGAGTGTAGTTGTGCTAGTTAGTTCTCTTTACACAAACTGTGTCCCAGTTTGGATGCTTGCATTAGTTTTATATATTGACCTTTACTTTACAATTCTTTTTACTTTTTAGTCATTTAGCAGACGCTTTTATCCAAAGCAACTTACAAATAAGAAAAAGTAACTACAACTATAAGTTAAAACTCTCTTACACATTTAAGAAAATGGAGAAATTAAATAAAATGACAAATGCATACAACAACATTTCAAAACTAAATTAAATGAAAACAAAAAATAAAGCTAAAAACATTTCAAAATATTAAAACAACAAAAGGTATGAGTATAGAAATGATTCTAACATGACACTAAGCCAAACACCGTGTAAATATATATATATATATATATATATATATATATGTTATTTCATTTCTGTGTAGTATGTTTAAGTAACGTTACTAAAATAACGCACATTTATTAAAACTAAAACTAAAGAAAATACCTATAAAGACATAATACATTCATACATAATTTATCTAAAATTAAAATACATAACAAATCAAACGGCAGTAGTTTATCAGTAATCCTAAAAAAATAACACTGCTAAACACTGACAATCAATAACTTACACATAGTAAGAATTGAGTATAAAAACTAAAACAGAAGTGAAACAAGCAGTAAGAAAGAGGATAAATAAAAAGCGATACTTATATCCCTTGACAGTGTCCCTTCGATGGTCGATGGTCTTACACTCTTCTACCTTTAATGTATATAATTGGAATTAGGAGAAAGTGAAAATAAAGTGATCCCGACTAATTTTGTATTCATTAAGCACCTTATACTGTATATGTATATGAGCTGAAGACATCTGAGATGGTTTGGGGTGTTCACATACAAACCAAAATCCTCATACACTACTGTGAAATAAGCATCCAATCTGACAGAAACTGAGTTTTTGGATTGTTTATATGGAAAGGTACGACATATAAACCTGTCAGTGGAGATACGTGTGATTTTATCATCTCAGCTGCATTGATTTTCTCTCCACTCACACATTCTCCATCAACACAGCGCTGGGCTTTCCAGAAATGGCAAAGACCGCAGAAGCTTTGCTGTGTATTAAATCAATGGACGCATTAAGATGCTAACATCTTGACTCGTAACAATTAGTAGTCGTCCAAGCCCAGTCCTGGCTGGTATCAGAGTTCAGCTCCAGCTGAAAGCAGCTAGTAAATGTCTTCTGGACTACAGGCAGCTGTGTTTAGAGAAGCGTGACTCTACTGTCCAAACTGATTATTTACTAAGCTAATGTAATTTCTATCCTAAGACACAAGGAAGGACAAAAAAGCGTTCAGTCCAGTACTCTAGTAACACAACATCTGTGTTTGCTTGTAAATTCATGTGGAGAGTCTTCAGTTCCTCTGGGTACTGCATGAGGATCATGCATCATTAATCATGCCTGCAGATGCCTTTAGATTGGCTGAAGATTTCATTGGTATTAATGGAGGTTTACAGCCATAAAGCATGTTTGTTTATCAGTTGCATACAAACAAAAAATACAATTCAGTAAATAGACAAAAGTGTCCAATAACTACTTGAAGAGGTGTTTTCTAAATCGTTGTATTCTTTGGAAATGTCATTGCACAGTTCTGGTGAAAAGTTTTTGTCTGAACCAAGCTTAAAGGCATAGGCGGAGATTGTGTGATGGGGGGGGGGGGTCTTGGGGCCTTGCCCCTCCCCCAACGATTGAAAGGTACTAAATATTTTTAGCTAATTAGTAATGTTTTCAACTGAAAAGTAATGCACATAATGTAGTTATTTTAATATATTTTACTGTTATTTATTGTAAATAGAATCAAACTTACTAATTAGTTATTTGTGTAAGAACTTGGCACGTGACGAATCCGCATTTTGGCAGATAATAGCTTATGCTCGCCTGTTGGATGCGGTTGCATGACATGAATGGATATTTAGCAGGTTTTTTACAACATACAACAACTGCAGAGGATTCTGAACCTAACCAAAATAAAGAGAGATGAAACTATGCCCGAAACAGCCTCATAACGGTGATCCACAGCAGCTCAGTGTTTGACATTCATGTCAGGAAAAGGACAATTTACATCCAAATGTAATTTAATGCACAGAACAAAACCTAGAAATATATTTCAGAATATAAACTGCTTAATCGGCCAGTAAGATTTAACATTACTAAATGTATTTGTGTGCCTGCGCGTTTAACTTGAATAATGTTCAACAGATATCTGTTTTAAAGCAGTGGGTTATTCACTCGTTGATTTGTTCAAATCTTTGTTGTGATTCTGTTGGCAATGTTTATGGTGCATTCTATTCAATGTGTTTATTGCTAGTGCAGCAGAAATAGACAGCGCAGCCTTTACAAGTAATTTGTGTGCAATGTATCTGCTTTCCATTGCAACCTCACACGCTTGCTGCGGATCTAATCATAGTAAAACCGCTTTTAATATAAATATTTATTGTGTAAGGTAATATACAAATGCATGTGAATCATTTATGTCAGAACACGCACATCTAGGTATACATTTGAACTTAATGCACAACACTGAAAAACACATGCAACTATGCATTGAGAAAATGATTCACGACTGTTAAACAACAATCTCCTTTCTCTTGTTTTTATGTTTGCCAGGTTAATGCTTATTATTTAAAGCTGTGATTTTGTACTTTGAAGTATGTATTTGGTTGTGTACTTGGGCTTTTAATAGAGTATGGTTTCACTCAAAGTCATGTAGTTTTCCGTGTATGTCTACACCTTTGCTCAGGTCAGGATATAGAAACGTCTCGAGGTTTGTCTGTGTTCGGAGGTGGTTCTCTGGTACAGCACTGTTGGAAATATCACCGCACTGGGAAAATCAATGCTTATGGTCAATTCTAATCATGCTTGTAGTTTTACATTAAGAAAGAGATCGTGCATGTGCAGTGCTAACCTTTAAATAACTGGACCTCAGTTCTGAACCAGATAAATGAAGGCACTTGGGAAATAAGGGAATTGGATTTTTCTTTATTTCATCTTCTCTTGGTGTGGATGGAAATACAGGGTGATCAAACACAGGCTCAGTGTTTTGTGAGTATAGAGGAGATAACCTTCACCATACGAACGGTCCCGTGCTTGCAGAAACACCAGGCAGATCTGCATATCGCACATTAGGGATCACTCCTGATGAATCCTCCACTGAAATAAACACGCTCATCCAATCTATATTCATATGCACTGTCTCTAACCGTCAGAGGAGCCGGTTATACAGACAGAACAAAGAAAAACAGGCTTGACATGTTTTTGCTCTCTCAGTCTCCATTCAGTTCTACAGCATTCACTCTTTAATGCACCATTTAATCAGTGACCATAAAGAAGGTTTTCATTTATAAAATCTTACTGACTGGTGTTTTAGTGCCTTTTCTGCAAATATGGAAACACCAAAGCGTCTCAATTAAATATGTGAAAGCTTACTTTAAGTTTGCACCATGAGAAGATGATGACTGCATCATCTTCTCGTATTTGACACAACCGTATTTGACCCCATACTCTTTAAAATAAAGGTTCTTTGTTGGCATCAATGGTTCCACAAATAATCTTTACCATCCACGGAATCTTATAATTCCACAAAAGGTTCTTTATAGTAGAAAAAGTTTCTTTATATTGCACAAATGTTCTTCACACTAAGAAAAAAATTGTTATTTTAAGAACTGTTCACTGAAAGGTTGTTTGGGGAACCAACACTGGTTCTTCTATGGCATTGCTTTGAAAACCCCCTTTTGGAACCTTTATTTTTAAGAGTTCAGTGTGAAAATGAAATGCATCTAGAAGTCTTTATTTGAGTTTTCTCTGCCTTTCTGACCTGATTGGATGGGAGCTACACGTGTTATATCTCAGATCTGCCCCTCACCATCGCAGCGACTGTGTGAAAGGCCCGTGTTCTGCTCCTGACATTTTTCTCTCAGGTGTTGGGACAAACATCTGGTCTGGCGTGATCTCAATCCTCACTGGCTGTCTGCGAGGTGCTCTCATAACTAGAAAATAGAAAGAAAATAGAAAGAAGTGCACTTTAGAATAGTTTACAAACAGTAGGGTACAACGGGGATAAAGGCCCTCCTTAAGACAAAAAATTGCTATTCACTGCCCCTAAAATGTATAATTGCCGAAAAAATATATATGTTGTATTGAACATTAATGGAGCAACAGATTTTGTGTGAATATAAATCATTCAAATTGTTTCTTTTGTTTTAAAATCTTATACAGGTGCATCTCAGATAATTAGAATATGGTGAAAAAGTTCATTTTTTCTTGTAACTTATTTCAAAAAGTGAAACTTTCATATATTTTAGATTCAGTACATGTAAAGTAAAACATTGTTTTAGTTTTAATGTTGATGATTAGAGCTTACAGCTAATGAAAGTCAAAAATCAGTATCTCAAAATATTATAATATTTACATTTGAGTTTCAATAAATGACCATCCGTACAATATAAATTCGGGGTATCTCTTGGTCTTTGAAAGCACAATAATGGGGGACACTGCTGATTTGGCAATGGTCCAGTAGACGAACATTGACATCCTCCACAAAGAGGGAAAGTCACAGAGGGTCATTACTGAAAGGGGTGGCTGTTCAAGGAGTGCTGTATCAAAGCAATGCAAAGTTGACTGGAAGGAAGACATTGGGTAGGAAAATGTGCATAAGCAACAGGGATGACCGCAAGCTTGAGAATACTGTCAAGCAAAGCCGATTCAAACACTTGGGAGAGTTTCACAAGGAGTGAACTGAAGCTGGAGTGAGTGCATCAAGAATCAGACATCTTCAGGAAAAGAGCTACCAAGCCACTTCTGAAACAGAAACATCGTCAGAAGCATCTTACCTGAGCTAAGGAGAAAAAGAACTGGACTGTTGCACAGTGGTCCAAAGTCCTCTTTTCAGATAAAAGTACATTTTGCTTTTCATTTGGAAATCAAGGTCTGGAGTCTGGATAAAGACTGGAGAGGCACAGAATCCAAGCTGCTTGAAGTCCAGTGTGAAGTTTCTGAAGTCAGTGATGATTTGGGGTGCCATGACGTCTGCTGGTGTTGGTCCATTGTGTTTTATCAAGTCCAAAGTCAATTCAGCCGTCTACCAGGAGATTTTGGAGCCCTTTATTCTTACATCTGATGAAATCAGCATCTTTATGGAGATGCTGATTTCCTTTTTCAGCAAGACTTTTGCACCTGCCCACAGTGTCAAAAGCACTTCAAAGTGGTTTGCTGACCATTATATTACTGTGCTTGATTGGCCAGACAACATGCCTGACCTAAACCCAATCTGGAATCTATGGGATATTTTCAAGAGAAAGATGATAAACTGTGGATCCAACAATACAGACGAGCTGAAGGCTGTGAAACAAGCTGCTGCATTAGAAAGCAGTGCCACAGGCTGATTGCTTACATGCCACACCTCACTGATCCTGGAGCTTGTGCTAAAGGAGCTCCGACCAAGTACTGAGTGCATAAATGAATATACTTTAAAGAACTTGAACTTTTCTGTTTTGCAAGTCCTTTTTTTGATTGATCTTAGGAAATATTTGAATATTTTGAGATACTGATTTTTGACTTTCATTAGCTGTGAGTTATAATCATCAAAATTAAAACAAAAGTGTTTTACTTTACATGTAATGAATCTAAAATATATGAAAGTTTCACTTTTTAAAATCATTTAAAAAAAAACTTTTTATATATTCATATATATGAATATAGAATATTCATATTCTAATTTTCTGAGATGCACCCGTACATGTATAAGGTGGCAAGAGAGGCCTTTTGCCCCACCCATGGAGTAAAAGGCCCACGGTACGGATACAAATACTTCAGCTAAAATAATGTTTTGTTTAAATAAGGTCTAAGTTAATACTTGTTGAAAAAAATTACTTTAGCAAAGTTTGTGCTATTTATTTTAATAAGTAAAGATTCTGAAAGTATTGAAGGCGATCCAATAATAATTGAATATGTATTTACAGTATTAAAAACAAATTATAGTTTATGATATGATTAATATCATGTTTTTAAATATGATGGTTTCATTCTAAACATGGTGATTATCTCTAATATGGACACCCAACATAATATGATATTTACCATCTGAATCTAACCATGTCATGTCAGCAAATGGAATAGTCAGCAATCTATTAATTATCAAGTTAATCACGGCGCCTTTAGCCCCAACAGCGGGGGTGCTTTTTACCCCAAAAACCATACTTAGAAATGTGACATTTTAAGCATAACAGAAGATTATTTAAATGACTTAAAATGTATTTGAAAGTTTTTATTTTATTTGATATTATTACAGCGTGCTTTCCAAAAGTGTGTTAAAAAATTAATGAAATTGCCACACTTTAAGTCACTTAAAGGTGCGCTAAGTGATTTTTGCCAAACGTTGTTGATATTTAAAAGCACCAAATCAAAAATGTCCTAAGCCCAAGAGGACCTCGCCCCTATTTTGGAATTTCCGCCCCACACGTATGTACGCAACCATGACAACGACGATAGCGGAAAAAAGCGAAGAATACATAAGCATATTCAAACAAAAGCCAACACGGATAATTTGTGTGAAACAAAGCAAAATTTACATTTATGCATTTAGCAGACGCTTTTATCCAAAGCGACTTGCAGTGCATTCAGGCTATACATTTATTTTCAGTATATCAAAATCAACGTTAGACGCATGCACAGCAAAATCCCTGGTGTCAAATTAACACCGCTCTGTCTACATGGGTCCACACTACAGAGTGTTAAAGGGATAGTTCACCCAAAAATGAAAAATAGGCAAAGATTTACTCACCCTCAAGGCATATACCTCTTTCAGACAAACTCATTCTGAGTTATATTCCACATTGTTCTGTCTGTTCCGCTACAATTGCATAGAATTGTACCCGTTTCTGAATCAGAAAAAAGTATCTGTCCATCACAAAATTACTCTTAAAACTAAAGTTTCTTAAAACTTTATAAACTGTTTAGTCCTGCTTCCGGTCTCTCAAGCAGGTGCGTTCCTGACAAGGTGGTCGATTGTATGACGTAACTATGCAAAAGTTCCTGGTCGGTAAACTCTAGTTCACACAAATATGATTGTGCAAAAAACTCAGTCTCCTCTTGCCTTATATCGAAATCCTCCATCATTTTTCACTAAGAATTTTCATTTTGTAGTAATAGTTTGTGACCGGTGATTTGTTTTCCTTTCTCCTTTCTTTCAGGAGCTTACTTTCTTCTTTCAGGAGCTTAATTTCGCGAGACTACGCGCTTCTTTCAGGAGCTTACTCTCGCGAGACTACACGCTTCATTCAGGAGCTTAATTTCGCGAGACTACGCGCTTCTTTCAGGAGCTTACTCTCGCGAGACTACACGCTTCATTCAGGAGCTTACTTTCTTCTTTCAGGAGCTTACTTTCGCAAGACTACACGCTTCATTCAAGAGCTTACTCTCACGAGACTGCGCGCTTCTTTCAGGAGCTTACTCTTGCGACACTACACGCTTCTTTCAGGAGCTTACTCTCGCGAGACTACATGCTTCATTCAGGAGCTTACTCTCGCGAGACTACACGCTTCTTTCAGGAGCTTACTCTCGCAAGACTACGCGTTTCTTTCAGGAGCTTACTCTCGCGAGACTACGCGCTTCTTTCAGGAGCTTACTCTCGCGAGACTACGCGCTTCTTTCAGGAGCTTACTCTCGCGAGATTACGCACTTCTTTCAGGAGCTTACTCTCGCGAGACTACATGCTTCTTTCACGGAGACCACGCGCTTCTTTCAGGAGCTTACTCTCGTGAGACTATGCGTTTCTTTCAGGAGGTTACTCTCGCAAGACTACGCGCTTTTCAGGAGCTTACTCTCGCGAGACTACGCACTTCTTTCAGGAGCTTACTCTCACGAGATTACGCGCTTCTTTCAGGAGCTTACTCGCGAGACTACGTGCTTCTTTCAGGAGCTTACTCTCCCGAGACAACGCGCATCTTTCAGGAGCTTACTCTCGCGAGACTACACACTTCTTTCAGGAGCTTACTCTCGCGAGACTATGTGCTTCTTTCAGGAGCTTACTCTCGCAAGACCACGCCGCTTCTTTCAGGAGCTTACTCGCGAGACCACGGCGCCTTTTCAGGAGCTTACTCTGCGAGACCACGCGCTTCTTTCAGGAGCCACTCTCGCGAGACTACACACTTCTTTCAGGAGCTTACTCTCGTGAGACTACGTGCTTCTTTCAGGAGCTTACTCTCGCAAGACTACGCGCTCTTTTCAGGAGCTTACTCTCGCGAGACTACGCGCTTCTTTCAGGAGCTTACTCTCGCGAGACTACACACTTCTTTCAGGAGCTTACTCTCGTGAGACTACGTGCTTCTTTCAGGAGCTTACTCTCGCAAGACTACGCGCTTCTTTCAGGAGCTTACTCTCGCGAGACTACATGCTCTTTTCAGGAGATTACTCTCACGAGACTACATGCTTCTTATATGACGGCGTTACGTCATATGCTCGACCGCCTTGTCGGGTAATTGTTACATCCCTATTGTAATGTATACGTCCTATAGGAAAATGACAGATGTGAGAATCTCACAGATATGCTTATGGATCATATTAAGGTGAAGGCTTGGCTAATGAATATTAATCATTAGCAGTGTTGATGAATATTCATTAGCTCAGTGTACGGTGACTTCACTCTAAATCTGTTCTGATCAGTGGAGCAGATTTAGTGTAATGTCTCTGTTATCAGTAATGCTGGCTGGTTAGGGATGATTGAGCGTCTGTCATCATGTGTTGACTGATGCTTGTTCAGTGCTGCTCTTGGCTGTTGTTAACAGCATTTATTAAATGAGTTAAGCCAGCTGCTGGTGTTTATGTGCTGCGAGCCATAGGAAACATGAACAAACACCGTCCTGATGGAGCACTGCAGCCCTTCAACAAACACAAACCTGATGTTAATCTAATTCCATTCTCTTAAGTATTGTGCAGGAAAATACGATTTCATCAAATTCTACATCACTGAGATGTTAAACGTGATTTCACTGTGCAGTATGTTGCTCAGTTAAACAGTCCAACACTATACAGACTACAACAGTTAACACAACATGTCTTCGTGTTTCAGTGAGACTCTGGACTCTGTTAACTCTGCACTGTTAGTCCCTAATATACATTAGATACTAGATACTATACTAGAGGAGAAACGCATTACTCAAGTGACAATGTGTACACCGGGTTATATTAGACAGGGCTGTCAAGCAATTACATTTTTTATCTAATTAGTTACATGATATGTACATTTATTAATCTAATTAATCACACATTTGAATGGGCTGAGAAAAGATAATTTTTTTCCTTTAAATTAGACAATCCTTAAATAGACATTACAAAAAGAAGCTTTAGTTGCTTCAACATAGTATTTAATACACATAAAATGTTAAGGCTTAAATGTGGTACTACTATTGATTGATGAATATTGAAACTTGAAATGTAAAAAAAAATGAAATACTGTACCACTCACAATATGAAATTAAATGCTCCAGTAGGTGGCAGTAAGTTTTAATGAGTGAATCCTTTAGTCATTCACTCAACCGATTCATTCAAACAGCTAATTAATTCAGAAACGAAGCAAGTGACTGTCTTAATGAATGAGCCAGTGATTATTGACTCACTTGATTAATTCAAAACCATGTATTCATTCAGTAACGAATGACCGCTGAGTGTTGATCAGAGATGCTCAACTGTTCTGTTGTGGTTTTGATTGGAATTATTTTCATTTGTGAAACTGAACTAAAACAATATTGTGTCTAAAATGTAACAAAATATTAACTTCTTGTTTACTGAAATGTAAAAAAATATATTTCACATTTTCAGAGGTGTAGACAGCACTCTTGCTGGTGTGATATTAGTAAACTGTATCATGTGATATAAATAAAATAAGGATATTTTTTTTGCCCTCATATGCTGAATATTAGGCTCATATAACAACATTAATAGACTCCATTACGCAGTCAGTCACTGCAGTAGATGACAGAGAGGTCTGGATTAAATGCATTAATCATTTCAATGCATAATTTTTTCCATAATTTCTATTGCATTTCTATTTTCTTCCAAACATCAACACTAAATTTAAATCAGAAGGTAAAATCTAGTTTAAACTGCATTTGTTCTTCATATCTTTGACCCTCCTATCTCTCTCTCTTTTTCTCTCTATGTGTAGCTGGCTGGTGTCCAGTTTAATACCATATTGCCAGAGGATCTCTCTCTCAAACACACACGAACGCACGCAGACACACATGCGC
The DNA here is from genome assembly GCA_027564155.1 of Gymnocypris eckloni scoliostomus. NCBI lineage: Eukaryota > Metazoa > Chordata > Actinopteri > Cypriniformes > Cyprinidae > Gymnocypris > Gymnocypris eckloni. Next base: position 30,228,427 of record CM050417.1, read on the forward strand.
GCGCGCACACACACACACATGGACTCACACACACACACACACACACACACACACACACACACACACACGCACACGCACACACACACACACATGCTCGCACACACACACACACACACACACACACACACACACACGCATGCACACACACACACACACACACACACACACACACACACACTCACACACCTGTCTTCATCTCTTTCTCACTCACCTTCAGAGTCTGTGCTGCTTTAGAAAGGGTCACCATCACACCTACAGTGAGCTCTACACACATAGAAATACGCACAGACACACACACACTCACACACACTTACTCACTCAGACACACACCCACACACACGCGCGCGCATGCACGCACACACAAATCGCTTGTATAGTTTCCTTTTTAGTCAATGCAGTCTGCTTGGATTTGCAAAACCCAAAATGAATATAGATTTGCTGTTCACTTGCACACTAAATTATGCAAAGCATAGTGTTTTATTTCCTGGTTCTTTGGTTGCTTGTGTGAGCGAGGAACACGCCGGCTCATTATCACATTCTTCACACTCACTGTGACATCTGAATCTCACTCTGATCCGAACCCGCAATCCACTCCGTTCTCTGAAACGTAATGAAACTATTTCAGCGTTTTACGATCACTTTTGCACCAATAACAGAACCTTCATGTAATTTTTCAAAATTCTATACACAAACCCAATACAGTCAATATTTGTAGCACAGGCTGTCAATGTTCAAAACTTTGCATATTGCATTCATATCGTTAGAGAAGCCTTGCATCTGCAGAAGCATTGGTTCAAAATACTAATTTATTATGAAATATCATAGGAACATAACTTTAGATCACCCACACACAATATACCCATAGTTTCACTGTTTAGTTGTTAGTACAACACAGTTACAGCAGTCAGAATAAAGCTAAGATTAATAATCAAAGTTCAAGAGTCCAACTGAAGCAAACCTTGATCACCATAATGGTGATATCAAATTAAACGTTTTCTATAAAACAACTAAACTTCTGTAAATTCTCAAATAGTTTTTGTAGACATATGACAGAACTAAACGTTTTGTTAAAGTCATGTTTTTAGTAACTTTTCTATTAAAAATTAAGTGTTTGCAGTTTTATATCAAGAAATATTCCTTCTCAGTGGACTCAAATGAACTAAGTTAACCAAATGTTTACACACATCACAACTATTTTACAGCATTGCATGAGTTTGTTGTATTTTTACAGTATAAATTGTAATTATTGATTTACAGAACTTTTGTAAATGTACAATCTTACTGGCAACAAAAATTGCCAGTAAGGTTCTGTAAATTTTACAGCAATTTTGTATTTATATATATTTTACACGCTCGTTTGACTTGCGCCTGGCGCAGAGACGAAGTTATAGAGTGTGCGTCTGAAACGTCTCCCGTTTGCTGTGGTCATAAACATGTTCTGTATCTAAATAAATGCAATCCTTTTCAAGAAAAAAGAGACAGAGGTAGCAGCTGTGAATGGGGTGGCCAACCTTAACCCCGCCCCTGTGTTAATTGCGTTATATTTTTATCAAAAATATTTTTAGCGCATTAACCTGAAAAAAAATAATATTTTGCGTTAATGCTCTAATTTTGACGCTAATTGTATTTTCAGCATCATTACTCCAGTTTTCAGTGTCACATGATCTTCAGAAATCATTCTAATATGCTGATTTGCAGCTCAAGAAACATTTCTGATGAATATCAATGTTGAAAACAGCTGTGCTGCACAATATTTTTTTGTGTAAACCGTGATACATTTTATTTTTCAGGATTCACAGATGAATAGAATGTTCAAAAGAACAGCATTTTTTTTAAAAATGGAACTCTGTGACATTATAAATGTCTTTAATGACACTGATCAATTTGCATCCTTGCTGAATAAATTCATTGATTTAGTTAGTCGGTGTAGATTTGTGTGGGTTGTGGCTCTAATGCTGGCGTGTGGAGGAGCTTCATGCAGGGATGATGTGTTCAGATGCTGTCTAGTTAGGTAGCTCACTAGGGTTTGGAACGGAGCTGCTATACTGTCGTAATTGTGCATTTTATTCGCATCTTAAATCTCGTTTAATGGTGCTAGCAGGCTAACACTCTGAAACAGCACTGTCCCATTAGCATTAATAAAGTCACTGGCATTTTTCTTCAACACAACACATCTCATTTATTTTAGACTCATTACAGATCGTGCCTTATTCACAGAACTCAGCACTATTAGCCTGCTGCAACTAATGGTGTGCTATTCCTGTCAGGCGGTGAACAGAATCTTATGTGAAATAGATGTTTGTATACAGCAGTAATTTACCAAATTGCACGTCATGAGCATGAGATGAAGTCTAGAGCACATTTGACTGAGGCCATCAGGTCTGAATGATGCTCGAAGCTCAGTAAAGTATGGCAGATTGTGGTAAACCGCAGTCCTGAGAGCTGGAGAGTTGTGATCAGGTGGCAGAACACATCTGATCTGAGCTGCAGGCTGTCACGTGGAGTCTGTTTTGATTTCATTTTCCTGTCTGTTTCAGTTTCTCCATGTAGTTAGTTAGTTCTCACGCCTGATGTTGTTTGATTACACTCCTCTGTTTAAGCTCTCAGTTTCTTGTATGTGCTTCTGTCTCCGTTTTATCACAACAACAAAACAACGTGTTACATATGCAGGATCAAAAATTACATTTTCCATTAGGCCTAAGGGGAAATATAAGATTTCAACTTTGTAAGGGTACATTTTATAATGAATTTATTATATATATATATTTTTGTGTCAAATATTTGATGGTCGAGTGGTTATGAATGAAGCACATTTGTCCGTGTTTCACTCAGTATCGAATCGCGCTCACGGAAAGCGCTCGAGAAACAGTGTCTCTTCCGCGGCTCGTTATACTTTCAACTCATTGTTTTAGTCTCGAGCAAGAGTTCACGCTTTGACTGATTTTTACGTAGAAAGGGCGAAGGCACATTGTTGTTTCTGCACATTGCTTATGATGAATTCAGTCAGTGAGCGCACACACATACACTCTCCATAGTGATGAATCTAAAACACATTCGACCATTGAAATCAATAGCTCAACAGAAACGTGTGAGATTGGTTTTAATGCTCGACGCTGCAAACCACATGCAGACAGAACTCATCAAGCATCTACGGTTTCATTCACTCAAACACTTTTCACTTGACAGTCATAACAGGCCTAGTTTAATTATGCTGGGGCAGTTTTGTTCTTTATTCCTGACCTTGGCTTTGGATGCACCGGTTTGATTATTCGTGCACTTTTTCTCTCATCTGTGTCTCTCAGGAGCAGCTCCAGACATCCCAGAGGATAAAGAACGACGGAGGATACGAACTGCAAACGTGAGTAATGTGTGTGAACATGACACAAGGAGTTTCTGTTATGAATGAACATTATTTTCCTCTCAGTGCAGATGTGAGGGCTCCCTCTAGTGTGCGGCTCAAGTGTTACAAACCTAACATATGTCCTTCTCTCTTAACCATTTCATTGCCATCATTTCATCTATCACAAACCTGTTCTCTAACAGTTTAATTCCACTGAGAGTCTAGTTGGGATTGTGTTTTTGTAGACAGAAGCTGTGAATTAATATTTCGGTGTCACACAAAACAGTATGATGGGAGAAACACACCGTTTCGAAGCCTTGAATCAAACAACTGCTTGTGATGCCTACTGGTCAAAACTGTGTGCATGCAACAAATACTCAACCAAAACATGCATAAAAACTGCTTTTACAAACACGTTGCAAATGTTTTATTGAAACTATAATATACTAAATGCAATTAGCATCATCAAATACCATTAAATATGGAGTGTCTATATTATATGTGTTCTTTTATGAATTTGCAGTGCTTGTATTTACTTGTTTGTTTTATGGAGGGCTTTTCTAAATGAGTCATTAAGAGATTATTAACCATTCTTCCTTTTAATTACACAGATATCTCATTACAATGTCTACAAATTGATAAAACTGATCTGAGATCAGGTTAAAAAAAAGGCATAATAAGGCTTTGTTTACTGAAATTATATGATTTTGGCAGTTTGATACACACTGGTTTGATACAACACGTGGATTTCAAAGCCTCATAAAGCAGTGCTTCGGAAAAACCAATCACTACAAAACAGACAAAAATTATAATTTCGCTTTAGTAGCATTATCACTAGTTCATCGGGAGTTGCCATGATTGTCCAGTGTGATTATTGATGAAGAAACAGATCTGGATCACTGTCTGTAATGATGGCTGGAGCTGGAGATAGTGTTGTGATCGGTTGGATTGAATCAACATGCTCCTCCTGAGCTCCATTTAAAGTCAATCAATTGTCTAACCCACACATATATATATATATATATATATATATATATATATATATATATACAAAATATGACATTGCATGTGTTTGTGATTTTTTTGCATGTTTTTTACTCTAATTAATGATACAAATAAAAACAAAAAATTACATTGCATGTTTTTTACTCTAATTAATAGTAAAAATAAGAACAAAAACTGTCATTGCATGGGTGTTTGTGTGTTGTTTGCATGTTTTTACTCCAATTAATGGTAAAAATAAGAACAAAAACTGTCATTGCATGTGTTTGTGTGTTGTTTGCATGTTCATCTCTGCGTGACAGTGGAGCTGTATTCCTGTGAGAGCGAAACAATGTGGTTTTCCATCTGTTCATTTGACTGTGAAGTAAACAATGCTCATTTCAAATATGAATTAATTTGCTAAAGAGAGTTAAATGTCAACATCATCATGAAAATACTAAACAGATTGTTTTTTATTAAATAAATTGTGAAATGTGCTTGTTTCAGTCATCAGATGGCGACAGACCTGGAGAATAACATCACAGTGAACACACATCCACTGGAGAGCACAGTACTGATGTGAGTATATGATCAATATCTCTATCATCACTTATACTGTAGATATCACATTGCATGGGTGATTATCATTACCGGTACTCCACTCTCATAGGTGATTATGGATAATACAGTGGACTCAATTACTGCTATCACTTTATCATGGTATTCCTTTGTTAATTTGCAATCAGTTATTATTAGTAATTATAGCTATTATCAGTAATACCTGTATTTTATTGTTATATGTGATTATAGGTATTTTATTATCAGTACCTCCTCATGGAAATAACTCACAATTACACTTCATTTTTAATTTAACATAACATGTACTTACTATAGTAATAACAGTAATTATGCATAATGGCATGCATTAAACCCTAAACCGAACCCTACTGTAAGCCAGCCTACAGGTTGTGAGTGCAGAATTATGCTGTAAGAAAGGACACCTTAAAATAAAAGATTTAACTTCATAATGTGTCCTTGATACAATGGAATTAGCTTTTTATAGGGTTTGGTTTAGGAATATTTGCTTGAAATGACCAGTTTGACCATAAATCATAGAAAAATTCCCCACGTTTAGTATTACCATCTCATATTTGAATTATCATTAAAACTGTATTTGATTAACGGCGATTTGAACAACTCATGATAAATTAATACTATCCAGCATAAAGCAGTTTTCAGTCACAGCAGAGCACACAGAGTAGTGTAGTTTGAGAGAAAACATGGCAAGGTTTTAAACGATTGATAAGTGCTATTATACACATTAATATATGACTGTAAAGGTCTGGCGTCTTCAGAAAAGATTCAAAGGCGTTTTGTTTTCACCTTCGCTCATGTGATAGCTAATAAAGTATGTTCTTTATGAGAAACATCTGTAATTCTGCTGCTCCATCAGCGCCACCTGCTGGCAGAGACTCATATTCAGTCTGTGTGCAGTTTCTGTCTGGATTTACATGCCCTGATTTCATTATGACCGGTGGAGGAAAAACAAGATTATGTGGATTATACACAACTATAAGATATCTATAATGATTTATGGAGCAGATAAAATACATGTAATCATTTATTAATCAGTTATAATTTTGACTTAACCCTTTTTCATCATTGGTAATGTTATTGTTTTAGTGTTTATGCAAACAAAAAGTCATCTTATTTGTTGTTTGTTGATTTTAAATATAAAACTTGGTGAAACTGAATCATTTCCAGCACATTTTCACAATATTGTGATAATACTGATAACCGTGATAATTCAATTGTGATAAGGCGTTTCCATTCCCTTACATCACTACACTGTAAAATAGAGTGTTAGCAAATCAATCATATCTTTGCTTATGTTATCCATCAGAATTCAGCATGACTGGCGAGACTTCCTGCAGACACAGGATATCCTGGAGAAGAGAAGCCCCTCCCCTCCCTCTCTGTCCTCAGACAAGCTGAGCGCGTCCATCAGCATGACCACCCTATCAGATGGCAGCACCCCCGTAAGCCCCGCCCTCTTTCCTCTTCCGCAGGCTGATGGTGTAGATGCAAGAGTTTGATGTGTTTTAGGTCAGTTTGTTCTGAAGGTCGTGATGTTGTGGAGCATCAAATGGATTTGGTAATGTTTGTTTTCAGACACGTTCCCTGGTCATAATCAAGGTATTATTTTACATACCTTTGAAATACATATTATGTAAATAAGGATATGGAGCAGTTGTTCTTCCGTGCTGAGAAGATTGTGACTGTTTTGTTGTTTGATGAAATTTATGGAATCTGAATATCTCATATGTGACCAGTAGAGGGATCTGTTGTTCAGGCGTTAGTGTACAGAACAGCTTAACACACACACACACATACACACACACACGCACGCGCACACACACACGCGCACACACTCACTGCAGCTTTTATCCACTGTTCAGTTCAATTGTTTATGGCTGTTTTTACAATATCCGTGGTTGCAAAGCAGCTTTAGAAGAACAGTCCATGCTGTTTGCAGGTTATGGATGGAAATGCAAAACAATAATGGATTTTTGACCACACAGATGAGAGCTTATGCAAACAGGTATGGCTGCGGATAATAAGGTAATACAAGAAACACTGTACCTCGCATTGGTTTGATACAGATTACATAATCAGAGAATATTCATTTTCCTATTTGAATTGGTTCATTTAAGAGTACATTCACATTTACATTTATGCATTTATCAGACTTTTATCCAAAGCGACTTAAGTGCATTCAGGTACACATGTTTGTTTTTTTATCAGTATGTGTGTTCCCTGGGAATTTAACCCACAACCTTTTGCGCTGCTAAAGCAATGCTCTACCACTGAGCCACAGTAGACACTTGACATTTTTTATAGACATATTTATCATGCCTGTGTGTCAAGTAGTAAAGAAACTCGCTGAGTTTCGGTTAATTTTAGTTTCAGACACATTTCAGAAAGAAGTTCATGCGAGATGGCAGAAAGCGCATCCTGTGTGTTTTCTTTATTTTACAAAAGCACAATGTTTTGTTGTTATTGTCAGTGTACACAAATAGAAGTAGATCCTTTACAGATTCGATTGATTTTAGTCTTATCTGTATCTGAGTATTATAGTGTCTTTACTCTGTTATCAGGAATAAGTGTAAGTGCACTGAGGGTTAAAGAGGCTTCACTCGATGATACATTTAGATTTTAAGTTCTATATTGATTTTAGAGCTGTTGAAATTATTTACAGTATGTAATGCAAGCACCTTATAAGTAACTGTAATTAAATTACCTAAAAAGGAACAGTAATCCCTTACTTTACTGTTACAGTGGATAAGTAAGTTAATTACTGTAACACGTTACACCCAACACTGGTCTAGCATGAGTTAAAGCACTCTCAAAAAACACCCTTATAATCAGTAAAGCTGTCTATACACGGTTTGATGAATGAACTGTAAGAGATTAAATAATCTCCTCATGAAACCAAAACGTCAGGAACCCACACAAAAGAGATGCCATGCAACAAAACAATAAACTGTGTAATCTGAAGAGAAGATCTCAAGGAAAACTGTTCCTTAAGCCCCCCCTCCCTCCCTCCGGGCGTATGGCCCGGGTCACTGAAAGCTGATTTAGAAGTGTCAAGAACTCAAGTTACTATACTTACATCTTGTGGTTATTATATCTTAAGAATATATAATTTTAATCTTTCCATGACTGGTAACATTCTGAAGGTCTCTGTGCAACTGGTAAAATTGTCTCTATTTCACAGTAGTCACTTATGTTGTATAATTCTGTTGTATAATTTTCCCATCTCTGGTCAGATGTGACTCTTGGGTCACGAGATTCGAACTAACCACAAGGTCTTTTATGTTTTAAAATACAACTGTTTTGAAGATTTCTTTGTGCTGGTCTGGATGTATAAGCGAAATGGCAAAACACTATCTGGGGATTCTGTAACCAGAAAACACCCCCACACAATGTATGAAAGTCTCTGGAGCTTTGCACTAGAACTCTCTCTGCTGTGTGTGTCTCTCTGCTGTCAGTTACGCATCTGTCGCTCTAAGATTCATCTTTGAGCAATGGATGTTATGTATTTATCTGAATTGGAACTACATTTAATTCTGACTTGGCTTCTAATTGTTTAATTATGTAATTGGCATGAGACATTTTAACTGATAAATAAAATGTTATATTTAATTTATTCTGATCTCTTCTAAAAAATTATTATTTCTGTAGATTATGTGCAGTCTGGCGTTTCCGCAAATCTGCATACAGGATAGATCATACCGAAGTACCAATGAATGAACCATGGGGGACATTTTTAGGGACTTCCGATTTTTGACCGTCACTGGCTTAACAAGTTACAGTTCTCGTGTTTAGGGAAAAAGAACACTTTTTGTTATGAGCTAGCAGGGTGCGGCATACTTAAAGGTATCTAAATCTTAAAGGTATCTATCCTCTGAGTAAGTCCAGAACTGGCGAGTTTGTGTCATGAATTCACTAAACTGCCAGGTCCTTGATGAACAAATAATTGAAAGTATGGTATTTCCATAATAATCAAATATCTAAATTAATACAGAATCAACATTTGTGATCAATTTTTTATTATAAATAAAATGTATTTAATGGTCAGTTGAAATTGGCCAATCTAGGTGGATCCTTGCAGAACCTCTTATTTACATCATACGTACATCTGCACATTGTTGTTTATTGTCATGAATCTGGTTGCCACATCTCTTGCACCACACTACAGCTGCACATCACCCATGGACTGCATCTCCCATCATTCACTGCACTCACACATTCCCATCCACCATTACACCAATCACACAGCTGTCACCAATCACTCATTTGTCCTGATTGTCTCACCACACCTGCACCTCATTCACACACACACATTTAAGCAGCACACTTCCATACAAACACTGCGAAGTCTTGTTTAGCCCCGTCTGACATTTCCGAGCGGTTTCCCCTAGTGTATTTCCCTGTTGTTACCTGGACTGTTCTCACGACTCTGACCATTTGCTGCCTGCCTTTTTGACCCTGCCTGCCCCGACCATTGCATTGCCCCTGTTGATGATTCTGCCTTGCCTTTGTTTACCCTGTTCTCGTTACTGAACTTTGCCTGTCTGACCTCCTCGTGTGTCTACCAATAAAGCTGCACTTGGATCTAACTACACTGCCTTCATTACATTTATGATGAGAGAATTCGTCAGAGAGGAGAAAAACTCAGCGATTGGCCATTACATTCCTAAGCTCAACAGACTCAAGTATTTTTGATAAGAATGCTCAGCGGGGTAAAATTGCGTAAAAAATTATCATTGCGAGCAACATTGAGATCTAAAATGTATGCTGCAGTCAACACTTTTGAGTTCATTTTCATTTAATTCCTGACAGCATAATGGATTTATTTTAACTTTACAGCAGCATTTGTCTTTGTGTGTTGTCATAGTTTGCCATAGTCAGAAACTATTAGTGCAGATATTACGTCATCGATAGACTAGCTATTATTTAAAATGGTCATTTCTCTGGATTTATAAATCCTTTGGAGCTTTTGGGATAACGTAAGCACACAAGTGCATGAAATATATCACTCTGTACCTGTGGTTTTGGGATGTTTTATTACAAAAACCTTACATATTGTGCCTTTAATTTATGTGGCTCAGTGGTAGAGCATTGCGTTAGCAGCACAAAAGGTCGTGGGTTCTATTCCCAGGGAACACACATACTGCTAAAAAATTTATGGCCTGAATGCACTATAAGTCACTTTGGATAAAAGCGTATGCTAAATGCATAAATGAAAATGTAATGGAATAGGTCAGAGAGAGGGTGGAAAATACTCATAAAAACGAGTGTTTTTTGAGAAAGAAACCTTGACTGACATTAGTGGACAAAACAGTATTTTTAATTATTACTTGAAATTTTCCTGTGTGCTTCGATCTTGTGATTCATGGTGCGTTCCAAACGGGATGTATCACCCTCCGAAGGGCACTTCCGAGTTAAAACAATCATGGCCGCCATATTGAAGGGTCGTTCCAAACCGAAGTGCAGGGTACAACTGATGGACACTTCGGGCTCCCATGATCCTTTGCGCAGATTCTTTGCATGATGATGGTACCTCCGTGTGGGATTGGGATGATGACGCAGAAGGGCATTTCAAGAAACAGTTGTTTGGTCCCCTACACCCTTCAACCCTTCGAGCTCTCACTCCGGAGGGTAAGCCATTTGAAGGGATTAGGGCATAGTGATGAGCTCTTCCAAATTGAACGCAGGGACAGTATAATATGGGCTGATGTGAAGTTGTAATGATTCCAATAGAGGTCAGTACGGGGCTGTAGTCTTCAAATATGCCATCGTCTCCATCACTTATCACTAGTCCATGAATATACTGCATGCATTAATAAATACAGTTAATTCGTTTTTTAATGTGTTTTTGAATATTATTCAATCTTTGGTAAAACCATCTTAAGGATGTAAACGTCTCCTTGTCCGTAGAGCTCAGTGAATCTACCACATGGTCAAGGATGTAAACGTTGGCTAGTTAGTATCTTTACGTCACAAAGGAAATTACTGAGTCACTCACTCACACATCTATTTCTCATTTGTTGTAATTGTATTCTGTTGTCCTGGTGTTAATTTAAGCACCCGACGAGAACAGATGATGGTTTATCTGCCTTTTTCTCTCTCAATCTTTTAATTTCATGACACACAACATTAAATATTTAGCAGCTGTAGACTGCGTCAGAATGAGGCCTTGTGTGTGTCCGTAATGTGCATCGATCTGATCTCACTTTCATTGGTCACCGGCGTGTGGTTGGGGACATGGCCAATATTAAAGGTTGATTGATATGATTATGACCGGGGCTCTATTTATTAGAGCTGGGAGTGTGATTGTCTGTTCAGAGCCGCTGGGAATAAAACAACCATTACTGATTCATCACACATCCCATACCGCAGAGGAAGACGAGGAGAGACGGATGTCCTCCGGATGGAAAGATACGCCTTGCATGACTGATCAGAGAACGTGATCATTATTTATCGGAAAGCGCTTAAGATGCAGTTGATGTAATGACATCATTTCAACTCAAATTACTCAGTGTGAGTTGAAAACAAAGCAGCACAGTGTCTGGGTGTGGTCCGGCAGACCGAAACACTCCAGATATGGATTTTATGGAATGAATAGATGGATTTTATTGGGATAATTGAAGTGAAAATTAAAATGCAGTTATTTATTCACCCTCATGTTGTTCGAGACCTGTATGACTTAATTATGTTGAGCACAAATAGACAAGGTAAGGATTAACTATTTTTGTATGGAAACAACACCGCTAAACATTCAGCTGAACAAAATCCGTCATGCTGTATGTAGAAAATATATATATATATTGGTTTGCGTTGGATTTTAAAGGCTGAAAACAGCATTCACACTATTGTAAAATATGCATGCTAATTAACCATAGATGTTAGCTAGGGTAGGTGCCACAGTTGAAGATTTTCCATTAGTTTTAGACCATCTGCACATGCCCTCTCTGCAAAAATAAATAAATAAATAAAAACCTTACAGATCCTTTAGTTGAATGCAACTGATCGCACTTGCAATTGATGCTAATGTAATAGGTAGGGGGTGCTCTTAAACAACCACACCACTCCAATTTCATTAAGATGAGGATCCCAAATTGTATAGAAGTTTTCAAATTAATTAATATTTTCAAGATGTGATTATCATAACCGAATAATAATATTTGTATTACAGGCTGGTTGTAATCATTTACAACTGGGTTGAGAGTACAAAGGCCTCCTCCAAATAAAATTATATTAAAAGTATAAGGGAAAAAGTCAAATATGCACTATTACTGCACCCAGATCTTAAAACACCAATACATAGTATAAATGCTTAGGAATCACTACATTCACTACACACAATATATTGTCCTACACTGACACCAAGCAAGCAAGCCCACTAAGAAGGTAAATCACATTAAAACAAAGAAGAAAGGTGTAGTATGACGCTTATTCTTGGCATCTGTTTCCATGGTGGCTGTTCTCTTAAGAATGTCTTTGTGTTCACCATGAACTCTGAGTTTCAATCAAATTATTTTTAATCAGCTGAGATTTAATCAAGAGTGCTGTTAAAATAATTAATGTTTTAATCAAATATTTTGAACGTCCACAAGTCAACTAAACAAACTATGTCTGGCTAAACAAACTATGTCTAAACAAACTGTGCTAAAACATTAGCCACATTTAAATCCGGTCTCAAAACTCATCTATTTAGCTGTGCATTTGTTGAATGAGCACTGTGCTACGTCCGAACTGACTGCATTATTTTATGTATAATCCTTTTCTATTTAACTGTTTTAAATTTCATTTTAAATCAATTTCTATATCATTTTAAATTTCCTTATTTTATTATTTTTAACTCCTTGTTTTTATTGCTGTGAATGATTATTTCACTTTCTTTTATGTAAAGCACTTTGAATTACCACTGTGTATGAAATGTGCTATACAAATAAACTTGCCTTGCCTTGCCTTGCCTTGGTTTGTCCGTATTTGTTTAGTCAACACAGAGAGATTGCAAGAAATAATTATTCCAGTTTTATTTTAGCACACATTAATCTGAAAGAATGTTTTGTTGCTGTCAACGCATCATCATTAATCGGCTAGGCCACATTTAGGTTCTTGTCATGCTGCCAAATCCCAAACCATTAACACCATTTGGGGCAAAAAAACACAGAAAGATCCACGGACAGGCAGCAACAGACAGTCCAAAAGAACGTCAGAAAGAGCAGGTGAGCGGTCAGGCTGAGAGCAGATCAAAAGCCAAATCCAGAACCATGTACATAGTCACCAGGACACAATATAGATATCCAAGAGCAGAAGCCGATACCATGCCAAAGGTCAGAACCAGAATGGGAAGTCCAATTCTTGGAGAGACGCATGAGAAGAGAGCAACAAGTCCGACAAGATGGGGAGGGAGCACAACATAATCTGAAGAAGAGCTGAGTGTAGAGATGTAGCAGTAAAATCAAGAGAAAACATGAAAACATGAGGGATAATCAGCTGTGAGCATCCATCATGTGGAAAACAAAGCAGAAGAAACAAAGAGGCGGAGAAGAGATAAAACCAGAGTCCTGACAGAAACTAATCCATTGGTCAACAATATTCTTCCAGAAGCAACGAGCTTGAGCTCTGAACCATGCATTGGTCTTGACAGTGGCATTTTCTCTCTGTGTTTTGATCTTATACATAGTGCCCATTTTATTAGACCAGTTAACCATCATATACACTTATTTTGAATCATATCTACTTGAAGTGAACTAATCATTTTGTGGTGTAATTTTTAGAGAAAGGTGTATGTTGATTGTTTTGTTGAAATGGTTTTTACATTAAAGTACATATTGTGTTAACTAATGTCAATACTGACATGACTCACTGTCGGTGTGAATTAGTTTACAATCAGCTGAATAAAATATATTGCAAAAATATGCTGCTTGATTTTAAAGAGCAATGTCTGAAACATTTAGACATTAGAAATGTTTTTGTTTCCTTCTGTGAAAACAACTGGCTATTTAACCAGTAACTGGTATTAAACATAACAGGCTGAGCGCCATAAATTTGCAAAGGGTCAAATTTTGCATACCTATAACTCAAGAAGTATTAAAGATATCACATTATGACACACACACACACACACACACACACACACACACACACACACACACACTCACACAGACACAAACACACACATACACATAAAATTAAATATAATTCTGAATATAGACGTAAACATTTTTTTGTGTACTGTAATTTTTAGAGAAAGGTGTATGTTGATTGTTTTGTTGAAATGGTTTACATTAAAGTACATATTGTGTTAATTAATGTCAATATGCTGTCTGCAATGAGTCTCGAGCATATACGGTTAATGAATATAAATGATTCAACTGACATGACTCACTGTCGGTGTGAATTAGTTTACAATCAGCTGAATATAAAATTATGCAAATTAATGCACAAATCAACTCACGTCGTATTATTTAACACAATCCAGTCCTTCATGCATTGTTTTAGGAATGAGGAAAGCAGCTGACTGAAGTATAATCTCCATTATCATGCTCAGATCTCGCTGTGTGTGTGATTAGTTTCACGCCTGTGACATCATCATCATTAATCATGAACTGAACTGAATCTGAAAGCATCTAATTGTCTCTTCTGAGCATCTGCCAGCACACTGCTGTAGAGATGCTGATGTGTGTGTCTCACCGAAGATTACATTCCACACCAAGATGAAACAAAATGAAAAATTCAACTATATTTTGCCTAATGAAGCTGTTTTAGGACCATTGAGATGCACTGTATGAATGTGTGAGAATAGAGCGATAGTAGGGCATTGAGTTCATTTTTAAATCTACTCGTGTTCTTCCTGCTGTCATTAAATTATTAACACAGCTGTTTGTGTGTGTGTGTGTGTCTGTGAGAGTGTGTCTGTGTGTGTGTTTGTATGTGTGTATGTGTGTGTGTGTGTGTGTGAGAGAGTGTGTGTGTGTGTGTGTGTGTGTGTGTCTGTGTGTGTGTGTGTGTGTGTGTGTGTGAGTGTGTGTGTGTGTGTGTGTGTCTGTCTGTGTGTGTGTGTGTGTGTGTGTGTCTGTGTGTGTGTGTGTGTGTGTGTGTGTGTGTGTGTGTGAGTGAGTGTCTGTCTGTCTGTGTGTGTGTGTGTGTGTGTGTGTGTGTGTGTGTGTGTGTGTGTGTGTGTGTGTGTGTGTGTGTGTGTGTGTGTGTGTGTGTGTGTGTGTGTGTGTGTGTGTGTGTGTGTGTGTGCGTGTGTCTGTGTGTGTGTCTGTGTGTGTGTGTGTGTGTGTGTGTGTGTGTGTGTGTGTGTGTGTGTGTGTGTGTGTGCGTGTGTGTTCAGCTCTGTCTGTTATCAAGTCCAGTGACCTGTTTTATTAATATTCCCATTATTATAGTGTTATGACAGCAGCATATATGAGCCTTTGTTGTCCCCTTCGTTGGTGCCCTACACAAACTGCCTCATCTGCGTTTAGGAAACTATAGTATTGCCATCTTCACTATTAAGCTATAGGACCTCAGGGAAAACACAATGATCTCAAGGGAGGCGAAGGAGATAAGTATATCTGCTGTGAGAAATAAACAATTTATATATACCATCTCATATTTTATAATATTTATTTTGTTTACGTATATTGTTAAATTAATGTTTATGGAAACAGTGCCTCCTCAAAGGAAACATACGTTGGTTAGGTTGAATGATACTTGAGATTATGTGCTGGAATTACACATGATCAGAGAACATTTGTATAGTTGACCATATAGGAAACAAACCAGTGGTGGGCAAAGTACACAGATCAAGTACTTGAGTAAAAGTACAGATAGGTATAATAAAATATTACTCCAGTAAAAGTAAAAGTACTGCTTTTTCAATTTTACTTGAGTGAAAGTTCAAAAGTACTCAATGTTTTATGTACTTAAGTAAAAAAGTACTGATAGACAGATTTATTTTGCAATTTTATATAGACTACTTTATTTAATTTTATATTAGCACATATTTGTATAATCCAAATACCCAAAATAACCCCTATATAGAGTCAAGATATATATGTTGTTGATATGGACTACATTGATGAGAGTGATGTAGTAATGTTCACTGTGAAGCTTACACTGCCATGTACCTGAGAGAAAACAGTTCTCTTTCATAGGTAACTCTACACTGCGTAGCTTGCCGCTTTGGGAACGCCTCCGCGTGACCGAGTCTTGAACCCATATAGAATCACGCCAATTCATTGGCTGATGACGCGACGCCGTCTCTGACGCAATGACGTCGTCAGGTCATACTGGCGAACGCGCCATCCACTCCTCAGATTTCTCTGCCTTCACGAAGCGGTCACATTGCCCTTCGTTGTTACGATTTCTTACCCATCTACTACCCTTGCGATTATCCGTTTGCACTTCGGCGACTGCCTCAGTGGAACTTTGTTCTCCTCGCGGTGAAGTGCCATGGAGTTTCGTCGCTGTCAACCGCCATGCGCGCGATTCATCACTCGCTATGACCCACACAGATAAGTAAAATTATATGTTTCGGGTTCACGCACGCGGTTTATGGGATTTGAATGTAATTTGTGAGAATCTCCGTCTCATAACCCTCCGCTCTCAGCTTGAGGTGTGTGAAAAGGAGTCATCCATTTTCTTCCCTGTCGCGCTCCGGAGGCCTCCGCGGCTTCTCGTGAATCCGCGACCTGGGGTTCGGATGTTTAGCTCGAGGAGACGGAGTGAGCAGACAGGCCTCGCCTTTTCTCTCCCTCCTCACCAGAGCATGCGCGCGAATTCACCAGTTGAATTCACGATGATTATCTGTTTCCTAGCCCGAGGGCACGTTATACTGTTTCCTTCGGGATAGATGATGTTCTGCTAACGCGCCAACGACCCGACTCGGATTTCGGGCCCAGTTTAGCAGATGCGCCACCGCTTAGCGGTCAGGAGGCGCGCCTTCAACGGCCTATTCTGAGCTCGTGGGCGTGCTTTCGCCGCCGCTGAGAAGCTCTCGCATGGATTGGACGACGAGCCCCGCGACTCGCTCTTCAAACTCGACGAGCGGTTTCTTAGCGGTGTAAATTCCAAAATGAGCGGAGAAAGCTGCCGTTTTTTGTGATCTGCATCAGGAGATTTTCAGATCCTGGAAACAGCCTTTTCTTCCCGCCATACTAACGCGGGCCGCTGACTTCACCAACCTCGTGGTTTCGGTGGAGCAGGGCTATACCGCCATGCCGTGTCTTGCGATTCATCGCCGCTATGACCCGCACAGATAAGTAAATTATATGTTTGGGGTTTACGCATGCGGTTTTTGTGATTTGAATGTAATTCTGTGAGAATCTCTGTCTCATAACCCTCCGCTTTCGGCTTGAGGTGTGTGAAAAGGAGTCATCCATTTTCTTTCCCCGCCATGCTCCGGAGGCCTCCGCGGCTTCGCATGAATCCGCGGCCTCTCGTGATTCCGCGACCTGGGGTTCGGATGTTTAGCTCGAGGAGAAGGAGAGTGAGCAGACAGGCCTCGCCTTTCTCTCCCTCCCTCACCAGAGCATGTGCGCGCGAATTCACCGGTTGAATTCACGCAGGATTATCTGTTTCCTAGCCCTCCATACGATGGCCATCCTTCAGGCCTACCAGACGGACGTCCTCAAGGAAATCCGAGGGACTGGTCTGACTCGGAGGCTGTAAAGGAGCTGCGCAGAGCCACTGACTTAGCTCTCAGAGCCACTGAGCACACGCCGCGGGGGCCTTTATGGCGGGTTCGGTGGCGCATAGCGCCATTTGTGGCTAAACCTCAGAGGAGAGCCGTTTCACTGCTATGGGGCGAGGTCAGACCGCAAAAGCATTTCTGCCCGCTTCAAACGTGCTCTCCTCACTCAAAACCGTCACAGCCACCCCTAGGTGCTTAGCGTGCGGGACGAGTTCATCCTCATTTATTCTCGGTCTGGCAGTTGGGGGACGCGTTGTCTTTCCCCCGCTACAGTCCGTCCTTTCGCCGCTGGCGGGCCGCGTGTGTGGGGTCACAGTCGATTCTCCCCTGCAGCATTCGAGAAAAGACCTGCAGGGGTTTCACCGCTACGGGGCGAGGTCAGACCGCAAAAGCGTTTCTGCCCGCTTCAAACGTGCTCTCCTCACTCAAAACCGTCACAGCCACCCCTAGATGCTTAGCGTGCGGGACGAGTTCATCCTCATTTATTCTCGGTCTGGCAGTTGGGGGACGCGTTGTCTTTCCCCCGCTACAGTCTGTCCCTTTCGCTGCCGGCGGGCCGCGTGTTGGGGACACAGTCGATTCTCCCCTGCAGCGTTCGGACCCCGTGCTGGCCACCTGTCAGTCCAGCACTTCACACTCCATCAACCCGGACAAGGACGCCAAGGGCTCTCCTTCGTGGCGGAGGGTGCCGCTGCTCACGATTCGGTCCGGCTACACATTTCAGTTTGGGGAATATCCCCCCCCGCCTCGACGGGGTTCAACTGACGGTAGTTAACAGCGCCTCCAAGGCTTCTGTTCTACAGCTGTAGCTTTCCTCCCTCCTAAAGAAAGGAGCGATAGAGGAATAACAGCCGTCGGACATTGAACTAGGGTTCTTCAGCTGAAGGGGGACGGCGGCCTGAGACCCATTCTGGATCTACGGCGTTTTAATTTTTCCCTCTACAAAGGGAAGTTCAGATGCTGATGATAAAAACCATCATGTCTCAGGTCCAGGAGGAGGACTGGTTTGTCACCATCGACCTGAAGGATGCGTATTTCACATCCATGTCATTCAAAGACACAGGAGATTCCTTCGGTTCGCCTTTGGAGGGAAGGCTTACCAATACAAGGTCCTGCCCTTCGGCCTGGCTTTGGCCCCGAGGACATTTACCAAATGCATGGATGCTGCACTGGCCCCTTTGAGGCTCCAGGGCATCCGTGTACTGAACTATCTGGACGACTGGCTCATTCTGGCTCAGTCCAGGGAGCTAGTGAGTCCTCACAGGGATATCGTTCTCGGCCACATCCATTCTCTTGGCCTCAGGATGAACGCCAAGAAGAGTGTGCTCCTCCCATCTCAACGAACTGTATTTCTAGGAAAGTTCGTTTGGATTCTGTTCAGATGCAGGCCCGTTTGGCTCCTGCCCGGATATCAGTTTTTACAGCATGTTTGGCCCGCTTCAAGCTAGGCCATCATGTCTCTGTAGGTACCTGCCGCAGGCTGTTGGGCCTTATGGCAGCAGCCTCCCCTGTGTTGCCCCTAGGGCTGCTTCACATGAGGCCATTCCTTTGGTGGATGAAGGAGCTGAGGTTACACCCCACTGTACCAGTTACTCGCCTTGTCAGAGTGTCGCGCAGTTGCTGTCGACACCTGTTAATGTGGCGAGACCCGCCTTTTCTCCGGAGCGGGTGAGAATGTGCGATCCACCGCCGCCATATGATCACGACGGACGCATCAATGACAGGCTGGGGCGCGTCTTGAAGGAAGGCCGGCGAGTGGAGAGTGGAAGGAAGAGTTCCTCTTTTGGCATATAAACTGCCTGGAACTCAGGGCTGTCTTCCTGGCTTTGAAGTATTTTCTCCCCGTTCTCGGGGAGCATCATGTCATAGTCAGGACGGACAATATGGCGGTTGTGTCCCACATAAACCGCCAAGGAGGTTCAAGGTCGCGCACCCTGGACAGGCTTGCGCGCCATCTTCTCCTTTGGTCCCAAGACAAGTTCCTCTCTTTGAGGGCGTTTCACGTTCTGGGAGTACTGAACCTGGCGGCCGATTTTCTGTCGAGACAGAAGCTCAAGCCGGGGGAATGGATGTTGAACCGTCAGACGGTATCCCAGATCTGGGATCTGTTTGGCAAAGCGGAGGTGGACCTCTTTGCTTCTCAAGAGTCAACCCAGTGCCCGCTCTGGTTCTCCCTGAGTTTCCCGACGACTCTAGGCATAGATGCGTTCGCCCACCCATGGCCGAATGTCAGTCTGTACGCGTTTCCGCCAATAAAGCTGATTCCGGCAGTACTATGCAGAGTGAAGGTGAGCGGTGCCCGCCTCCTTCTCATAGCCCCATTCTGGCCCTCCCAGACCTGGTTCTCGGAGCTAACTCCCTCTTGTATCGACCTCCTTGGGAGATTCCGATCAGGCGGGACTTACTGTCCCAGCTTCAGGGCAAGATCTGGCATCCTCAGCCGGAGCTCTGGAAGTTGTGGGTATGGCCCATACAGGGCCAAGGGCTGTGATTGATGGTTTGCCTGCCGGAGTTCAGGAAACCATAGCCAGTGCCAGAGCCCCCGCTACCAGGAAGCTATACTCTTCCAAGTGGGCGTCTTTGAATCGTGGTGTTTGACTCGTGCAATCGACCCAGTTAACTGCCCTGTTGGTCCAGTGCTGGAGTTTTTGCAAGAAAGGCTGACAGCGGGGGCGGCTGCTACCACCCTTAGGGTTTATGTAGCTGCCATTGCAGCTCAGAGAGAGCTGGATGAGATCCCCTTGGGGAGGCATCGGTTGGTCTCCGCTTTCATGCGTGGGGCCAGACGCCTAGGCCTGTTCGCCCCACGGCAGTTCCTTCTTGGGACTTGTCAATCGTCCTCAAGGACTAGTTACGGCCCCTTTTGAGCCCTTAGAGTCAGCTTCGGATCGGATACTGACTCTTAAGGTTGTTCTTTATTGGCGCCACGTCACTGAAAAGAGTTGGAGATCTGCAGGCTTTTTCTGTCAGTGAAAGCGTGTTTGGACTTTGCCCCGGGTCTAGTCAAAGTTACCCTGTGGCCTAGGGCCGGGTTACATTCCCAAGGTCTTGTCCACGTCGTTCCGTTCTCAAGTGGTCACTCTTCACTCTTTCCATCCCTCCCTTTGCTTCAAGTGAGGATGAGAGACTCCACATGCTCTGCCCGGTCAGGGCATTGAAGCTGTATGTGGATCGCTCAAGGTTTGGAGAAAATCCCCCAGTTATTGATCTGTTTTGGTGCTGGTCAGCGGGCTTGCCACGTCCAAAGCAGAGGATTTCTCACTGGGTGAGAGACACCATTTCGCTGGCTTATGAAGTGCGGGAACTCCCTTCACCTCTTAGTCTTCGGGCGCATTCTACTAGAGGCGTAGCCTTTTTAGAGGGGTACCCCTGGAGGATATTTGTGTTGCGGCAGGATGGTCCTCTCCGCACACCTTTGTCAGGTTTTACAACCTTGACGTTGATACGGCTCCAGGTTCTCAGGTCCTGTCTGTTTGAACCGACCGTATGTTGTTGGTTCATTTTTGGGCCAGATAGGCAGCCTTTCAGCTTGGCGTGTTTGGTATATCGTTCCCAAAGCGGCAAGCTACGCAGTGTAGAGTTACCTATGAAAGAGAACGTCTCGGGTTACTCGCGTAACCCTTGTTCTCTGAATAGGGAATGAGACACTGCGTTCGCTGCCAAGCTTCTCACGCTGCCGACAGGATTCTTTTCGGCAGAGAAATCTGAGGAGTGGATGGCGCGTTCGCCAGTATGACCTGACGACGTCATTGCGTCAGAGACGGCGTCGCGCCATCAGCCAATGAATTGGCGTGATTCTATATGGGTTCAAGACTCGGTCACGCGGAGGCGTTCCCAAAGCGGCAAGCTACGCAGTGTCTCGTTCCCTATTCAGAGAACAAGGGTTACGCGAGTAACCCGAGACGATTTCACCATTTAATCTTCACCAGTAAGAAAAAAGTGTTTTAGAACTTGTTGTTTTGCAGAACGTCAGTTATATATGACATGAGAATTAGGCCTGAAATTAGGAAGAACATTTTAAGGAAAATCTAATTATATTTTCATAATTATTTTTTCTGTGGTGTAAAAACACCCCTGGCCAAATGCCCCCAGAGGGCATCACTTCCCACTCTGATAATTACTGTAGTTACTATGTTCTGAACATCACATCCTTTCTTTTTCCCTCAGATGGAATCTATCTAGGTGGCTGAATAAAGATATTTGGACTTTATATCTAAACATTTCCTCAACTTAGCACCTTGTTAGCTAGACAGTTAGCATCAGCTAACAATATTTACTTATTTTCAGTATGATTATGAATAAACATTCATATCTGTCTACTCGGCTAGTTGATCTAACAATATAAAAATGTAACGTTATACTGTTGATAAACAATATAAAAACAGACGTCACATAGGTCTAAATGCATAGCATTTTAATAAAACTGCTAACGTTACAGCAGCGGGGAATATGAACGTGCATGAGTTATTTTATTTAATCGGTGTTATTTTAATGTTTTGTTTTTTTGACCTAAAACATAACGTTAGAGACACTGATGTTGATTTGTCTGCATTCAAGCATTTCAGTGGGCTTAAATAGATCACCCTTTACAGCAGATTTAGTTCACAAACAACTGACAGTTTTGACCTAAATATTATTTTCAGTTACAATAATTAATCCTAAAATTCGACATTAGTAACTTACTTTTCACAGCATCAGTAGCGTGCGCGCGCTCACGAGATCTCCCGGTTCTTGTGAGTTCAGTTTACTGAAGAAGACTCGCTCTAAACGGATCATTTGAATCAGTGAGTCGACTCGAGAACAGCTGCAATCGGATCATTGCAATTTCGTGAATGAATCGTTTGTTGCGATTTGCGAACCGATTGAAGAGGTTCATTGAAAAGAATCAGTTTGTTCATGAATCAGACACCGCTTCTGCATCTCGGAGCACGTGATGTATCACGTGAGTAACGATATGTTTTATGAAATGTAGTGAAGTAAAAAGTACGATCTTATGCTTTGGAATGTAGTGAAGTAAAAGTAAAAGTTACTCAAAATAAAACTACTCCAGTAAAGTACAGATACTTGAAAAATGTACTTAAGTACAGTAACGAAGTAGTTGTACTTCGTTACTGACCACCACTGAAACAAACCAACTTGACTGATGTGCTGCAGAGTTACAAGTATTTTTAGCTGTATACCCTCTATAGCCAAAATTCAACAACTTGCTGTGTATGCTGTGTCCTGTTGTCTATATTTGTCAAGTTTTGTTAAGTTTGGAGATTGCGTTTGGCAGATATAGGTCAATTTGTAGAACTGGGTAATTCCTGAGCATTTAATTTTCGGATATTTGCACTAAAAATTATTTTGATACATTTTTGTCATGACATTCTTCACATGATAGGTACAAAGATTTGTGCGAGTTGGATTGGAATTGGAAGGTTTGAAGAAAAAAAAATTATAATAATTTAGAAACCAGCCCTTAAGGTTCCACACGCATTACCTAAATTGCTAATTTTTGGATTCATCCCACCGACTCTGAGATCTCTACGACTGCCCAGAATCAGATACATTTAGGGCAGGAACATAATAATTGGCAAAACAGTAGCAATGCCTTTGATGCTTTGACCCTAAAAAGGTTTATGTGAGGATCAGGATTAGAGTCAGAGAACAGACAAAATCATAAGCACAATATTATGAACCATAAAAGTCAAAGGAAGTGCCCCACTGCGATAGAAAACAAATAAGTGTGTGTGTGTGTGTGTGTGTGTGTGTGTGTGTGTGTGTGTGTGTGCTTGTGCATGTGCTTGCGCGTGTGTGTTTGTGTGTGTGAGTGTGTGTGTGTGTGTGTGTGTGCGTGCGGGTGTGTGTTTGTGTGTGTGTGTGTGTGTGTGTGAGTGTGTGTATGTGTGTGTGTATGTGTGTGTGTGTGTGTGAGCGTGCATGTGAGTGCGCGTGTGTGTTTGTGAGTGTGTGTGTGTGTGTGTGTGTGTGTGTGTGTGTGTGTGTGTGTGCTTTCATCATTCCTAAAACAATGCATGAATGACTAAATTCATGATTATATGATTTTAATTTATGATTAAATAATACGACGTGAGTCGATTTATGCATTACAGTTTTTTCTGATGGCTTAAGCACATTTTTTGTAACTATTGGATATTTTTGCAAAACTCTACACACAAATAAGAAAACCCTTCACCAAAGCAGCAAAACATTGTAGTTTTCTTGCAAAAGCTAATAAACCTTGCTTAACTCTTCAAACCTTCGTAAAAATTGTATTTTCGTATCAAACAGTTAACACAAGCCATCACATTAATAAGTACACAATGCACCAACTACACACTGATGGTATGAATAAAAAACACATCTGGCTTTTGCTTTCTCTGTGCACAAGGTAGGCTATGTCAGTTTGAGGTCATACTTTTGTCATAGTTCTGTGAACATAGAGGGATCCAAACTTCAAGTACTGGTGTTTATTTACAGACATCAAAACAAACACAAGTGTTTTTTTCCAAGTCAAAACAAAATAGTAATTTCACTGAGGAAAAAAAAGAAATCAGTCTACATCGTGTCGTCTCTCTGGGTCCGGCCACAAAATTTCGTCTACATCACATGCAATGTCCTCTAGTCCAAGGCACCGGGGAAAATAATCTTCTGGAATGGCGTATCCAGGCCTGACATGATGCCTGGTCAATATCCCCACATGCCTCCTCCATTGCCTGTAAAAGGGCTATGCGTTGATGGGGATGACGGTCATAGACCTTCCAGCGCCAGGCAGAGAAGAACTCTTCAATTGGATTCAAGAATGGAGAGTATGGGGAGGTTGAGTACAGTGAAGAGTGGGTGATCTGTAAACCAGTTATGGACCAAAGCAGCCCTATGGAAACTAACATTGTCCCATATGATGACGTATCTGGTCTGCTCTGGTCTCTGAACATTAGTGAGCATGTCATGTAAGGTGTCCAGGAATGTAATAATGTGCAGTGTTATATGGGCCCAGGGTTGCATGATGGTGAACAACACCATTTTGACTTATAGCTGCACACATAGTTATGTTACCACCACGTTGTCCTGGGACATTGATTATGGCACGGTGTCCAATAATGTTCCTGCCACGTCTCCTTGTCTTAGTGAGGTTAAAAACAGCCTCATCCACAAAAAACTGCTCATGACCCATGACATCTGCCTCTAGCTCCATCACTCTCTAGACAAGACAAAACAAATTCAGCACAGCAGGCCCATGCACAGCACTACAGTATACACTTCCAGATTCAGTACCAATGATACTATAGCTTACCTGCACATAGTCATATCGCAGCTGTTTTACACGTTCACTGTTTCTTTCAAAAGGTACTCTGTAGATTTGTTTCATTCGGATTCTGTTGCGGGCAAGTACACGACCTAATACAGAAATGCTCACATTGTGTATGTTTTGGAGGGTGGTGTCATCCTCAATTATGCGCTACTGAATTTCGCGTAGCCTTATGGAATTATTTGCAATCACCATATTGACTATATGGGTTTCTTGTTCTGCAGTGAACATTCTTCCTCTGCCCCCAGCATCTGGTCATCTAGCAATTCTGTAAAGTAACAATTTCAGTATTTTTACATCTATGGTATTGTTGTGTTTCTCATTAGAATATGGCAGTGCTACAAATCTTAGTGCAAAGTGACTGTACTAACCGATTCTCATTTCGAAATGTCCTTATGATGCTTGCTACAGTGTAGCGGCTCAAGTTAGGCTGAACCCGTTGGCCAGCTTCCCTCAGGGTCATTCCATGGTTGATTACATGGTCCACTATTGTAGCTCTGATGTCATCAGTAATTCTATTTCTTACTCTTCTTACCCTTCCTCTTCCCCCTCCTCATCCTCCTCTTGCTCCTCCTTGTCCTCTTCCTCTAACTTCACCTCCACGTCCTCTTCCTCAGCCTCCTCTAATTATCACTCTTCTCACTCTTCCTGCTCCCTCCATTGTACTCCACACGGACAGCTTACCTGTAGCTTATTTATAGTGCTTAGGCTGATTGCAAAGTGAACTAATTATCTAAAACAGTTTTCACATGTGACAGTGTGCCAGACAGTTGGCAAAATAGTGTAAATAATAGCCATAAATGTGTATAGTTTTGCTAGGAGTGTGTTGATCATTTGGAAATTGAGTGTAAAGCAGTGAGTTGTGTTTACAGTTCCGCAAAAAGAGTGCTGTGCAGTGGATTGTACCTACAGTTTTGCAAAGTGTGTGTTACAAAATTGCAAACTGAGTGCAAAGTGAGTGTTTGTGCTTTTAGTTTTGCAAACTCAGTGAGTGGTTTTGCTATAAGTATTAATAGTTTTAGAAATTGTGCTATAAGAATCACAGTTAGGGTTTAAGCATTCAGAAAAAACTGTAATTTGCATAATTTTATATTCAGCTGATTGTGAACTAATTCACACCGACAGTGAGTCATGTTAGTTGAATCATTTATATTCATTAACCGTATATGCTCGAGACTCATTGCAGACAGCATACTGACATTAATTAACACAATATGTATTTTAATGTAAACCATTTCAACAAAACAATCAACATACACCTTTCTCTAAAAATTACAGTACAAAAAAAAATCTAAATTCTGAATTATATGTAATATGTAAATTTTTATAATAACATGGGTATGACATAGGTATTACAAGGAGAAGGTGATTTATGAGGACATTTTCAGTGTCCCCATGATTTAAAATGCTTATAAATCATACAGTGTGCGTTTTTGGGGGGGAAAGTAGAAATGCACCGTTTCCTGTGAGGGCTAAGTTTAGGTGTAGGTGTAGGGCAATAGCACATACAGTTTGTACAGTATAAAAACCATTACGCCTATGGAGAGTCCCCGTAAACCATAAAAACCAACATGTGTGTGTGTGTGTGTGTGTGTGTGTGTGTGTGTGTGTGTGTGTGTGTGTGTGTGTGTGTCTCTGTGCGTGTGTGGTGCACTGATTAATTGTACATACGGAGCCTTTGGCCTGTAACTGTAAGTTGGTGAAGTGGATATTCCGTCATGCTGTGTTGCTCTAAGACTCGAGAAGTTTATAAATCCTGAAGAAAATGAACCCAGCCGATCAGACGGAGCAGATCAGAGAAACTCACTTATTCACTGGGAGTCTTGTGTTGAAAATTAAGCAAAGACTAAAATAATATTCTAGTAAAAGATTTACCATTACATGTATTTCACTATGTTTACTCTTGTAATGTCTCACACCTCTTATATGGCCCACTGACAGTTTGACCAGAATTTCAGATTTATCAACTCATTTACAGTTCCCTTATATGTTAAATTGCTCCTATTATGGGTTATGAAAGGTTCATATTTTGGTTTCGGGATCCCCAACAACAGGTTGACATGCATGCAAGGTCAAAAAACACCTTATAATATGCATTTATTGTTACCTTATTTGCTCAAGGACTCCAAAGGATTTGCTCAGCGATTCATTTTTCCAAACCCCTCGTTTGCGTGGCGCTAATCTGCGCTGATTGGTCGATTTCATTTAAAGCAGTGCTTGTGAGCTTTTAATGCTCCAAAAGCGCCACCTAGTGGCAAAGAATGAATTAGCATTTTCATTCAGACCAATGCGAAAATCTAGTTTTCCCAGGTCTGCGCACGCAACAAGTGGGCGGGCAATATACTAATGTTTCATGTTCTTTAAGTAGATTATTTTATCCAAAGCAACTTACAGTGCAACAGAGCAACTCATCACATAGCCAACAATATTCATAGTTTACAGTGCTGGTTTATTTGAACCCTTGATTTGGAAACAAGCTATATATTCAGAAAAGAAGAGAAACATTGTGTGTGTGCCTTGATTTATGGTTGTGGAGAGGTAAAGTGCTTGTGGTAGAGGTGTGTCTTCAGATGCTTCTTGACAGTTGTGATGAAAGCTGCAGTTTGGGTGGAGGTTGGCTGCTCATTCCACCAGAGGAGAACAGAGAGAGTGAAGGTGTTGGAAAGTCACTTTGAAGAAGTGCTGTACATGCCCGAGCCAATATGACTGCAGACTGCTGAGTCCACTCATCACTATGTTAATATGTGTGGATTGTAGGGTTAGAAGATTTTGTATAGGTGAATGGATGATGCCGTTCAGAATGAGATCATATCATTTCTGATGTTTTTTTTCATGCATTTGGAAATTACAAGAGCTTTGACTGGTGTTTCCTCCAGCAGATGAACTTCATGATGGTAATCCACAGTAAATGAGTGTTTGAGTTTGAAGACGGGGCTGCTAATACAGCTGCTGCTAAAGCACAAGTCCACTGAATACACACAGTGTGAATTACTGCCTGAAGCGTGACAGACACGAGAGGAATCTGCTTGTTATTCAAGAAAGTGTGTGTGTGACTACAGTAGTGTGTTTCCCACATGACGGTGTTAGGACAAGCAGAACGCAGTGCACTCCGCTGAACATGATTACACAGAACCAGCCAAGATCAGTAAGAGTTATGCATCAGTGACCATATCTGTGTTAGCTGCTGTAGTCTGGGCTGTGGGAGTTTTAATAGAGGAATAGCTGTTGGACCCCCTGGGTGGGTTGGAAAATAATAAATGTTTATTTCAACATGCAAACACTCTTTAATTTCTGATGATTGTGCTTGAAGAAGTTTAGCAATTAATATCAGAGACACGTTATAATAAGTAGTAATCTTTATAGAGCAATTTACATAGTGTTGACAGCCATAATGCTTACCAAACTACTGCCTGATCTCACACAACCAACAGTGACTGCTAGCCTAAAACGAGCATCTAATACACCAGAGGTATTAATAACTTGGCTTCACACATCTAGAAAAGCATATGACAAAACATGCAGACTACAGAAGTATGAGCAGATGCAGTCAAGTCTTAAGACCAAGCTTCTCATAGAATGAGTCTGGATCCCTTTGGGACAAATCAACCCACATGCATATTCTGAGCTACCCAGTGACATATTTTCTGCGTTGAATCAGCCAGACAATTCATGCTTTCTCTGAAACGGATGAGTAACTCATCTGTGGCATTTGGGTGTTCCATCCACATAGATGCCTGACGTCCAAACCGGGCAGAGCAAATGCAACAGCTCATCCTAGAATGAGCGAAAGGGAGGAGGAGAGAAGCCTTGCAAAATCTCCACCTTTGGGATTTTGGGAGTAACGCATCCAGTCTCTGTTCTCCAGGTCCGTAAAAAGGGATGCACTGGGAACCTGGATCCTTGCTGGACACTGAGATGTCCAGGTCTTTATGAGCACCAGGAACAAATGGTGTTCATCCATAAGATATTGCACAGGCACCTCCCTGTTGGAAAAAAAACAGCATATGCTGGTTATGTATGTTTTGAAGCAGCTGGTTTGAGCTGGTCCTTAGCTAGTCATGTACTGGTCCTGAGCTGGTCCTAAACAACTAGCTCCTGCTCATGACCAGCTAAGGACCAGCTCAGACCAGCTGCTTCAAAACATACATAACCAGCATATGCTGGATTTTTCAACAGGGCTCAGAGTTGAGGCCACTCGAGTTTGGGCTTTCTAACAAACCAGCTTCAGCAGTAGAATCCCTTTTCTCTGATTTAAGGGTCAACGCTTCCACATGAGCTCAGTCCTCGCTGTCCGATGCATCGATGAACAGAGTATCTGCTTCACCCGTCACAGCTGAACATCCTGGTCAGGGGACAAAAGTGGTACGATAACACTGTTGGTTTCTCTGAACTGTGCTGAGGGAACCGGTGAGTTGGGCCTTCACAGGTTTTGGAGGAGGTTCGTGCCTTATCCAACTCCAGTCTCAGTGTCTTCAGATAACAGAAGAACAGAAATGTCCTGCAGATAGGGGTGTTGAAATTAATCATGTCTACGATGTATCGCAATGTGGTTATCGAAGATTCTGAATCGATGCAGTAATGGACAATAATCGATTATAGCCTGCGTCATTCACATACATAGCGTGTATCACTTTAGCTTAAAATTCCAGAAGGAGTCAAAACACCAAAACGAGTATTAAAAACACGCACCCACTATTTTTACATTTTCTTGTTTTTTTCTGAATATGTGTGTGTGTACTAGAGACAATCGCGGTGGGCTTCATTGCACAGGATATGCGCTGTGAGACTCGTGTGCATTGCTTGACCATCCACCTATTTGTATGCGCATTTTGGAATATCGCATTAAAAAACGCTGGCTAGAAATGCCAAGATATGCATAAATTCTAAAAATGTGCATTAAAAAACTTTTGCACACAAGCGAGTAGGATAAACTTTTTATCCATTAAGAAAAAAATTGCATAAACTATGATGGAAACACATTAACTGCCATGTGCATCAAAAAAAGTAATGTGAGTTTGTGCTATGAGACGGCATAACTTGACTAGCAGCGGACCGATCTCGTTCACAGCATCTATACTGAACTAAATTATAAACACAACAGTTTTATTTTTGCCCCCATTTTTCATGAGCTCAACTCAAAGATCTAAGACTTTTTCTATGTACACAAAAAGCCTATTTCTCTCAAATATTGTTCACAAATCTATCTAAATCTGTGTTAGTGAACGAGATAATCCATCCACCTCATCCAGGTGTGGCATATCAAGATACTGATTATACAGCATGATTATTGCACAGGTGTGTCTTAAGGCCAAAGTATACTTCACTTAGTATGCGTACGTGAAGGACAGCGTACAGTGCGCGTGACGCGAATTTCGTCATCAGAATAGTACGCGTTTACTGTATGCGCACCCCCAGATTTTTGTAACCGCGCATACTTTGTACACACAGGTCGCACATGCGCATTAAACTCTCTTGCTCTAATTAGTTTATCCACAAGGTTAAAATCGATTCACAAGGTAGCCGAAGACAATCTGCATAAACATATGTCTTCACACACCTCCGGAATAAGCTTAGACACTGTCCGACTTCCCAAACGGTAGCTTGCAGCAATACTTGGTCACGGCTAGCCTTTCCGCTGTGCTTTCCGTGTCCTTTGTCACACTGTAATCTTCATAACTGCTCCCTAAAGGCCCCACTAGGCCAGGAGAGGTATTGCAATTTGGCGCAAAGCGCATGCGTCGAATGTCTGTGTAAGTGTACGAGTCAAATGAAGTATACTTTGCAAGGCTGCGCGTACGACTGTGCACGAACGCTAACGTACGTGTAAAAAAAAGAAGTATACTTAGGCCTTTAGGCTAAAGTGTGCAGTTTTATCACACAGCACAATGCCACAGATGTCGCAAATTTTTAGGGAGCGTGCAATTGACATGTTGACTGCAGGAATGTCCACCAGAGCTGTTGCCCGTGAATTGAATGTTAATTTCTCTACCATAAGCTGTCTCCAAAGGCGTTTCAGAGAATTTGTCAGTACATCCAACCAGCCTCACAACCACAGACCACGTGTAACCACACCAGCCCAGGACCTCCACATCCAGCATCTTCACCTCCAAGATCGTCTGAGACCCACATAAAAGTCCACACAAAAGCCCCTTATTGCACATGAGTTAAAAATTTAATTGCACAATAAAATTACCTTATTGCACATGATAAGAACATGTATTGCACATTCACACCCATACCTGTAGAGGGTAAAAATGCCTCTTCCTCAGTGAGGAAATCCACAGTGTAAATGAGCAGTGTAAAGCTCATGTGTTTGTTAGATCTGTGCATCAGGTTGAGAACTAATGCATCAGGTTTGTGAGGGTACGTGTAATGTAACACATCCTCATTAGTCATTGTTCTAGAAATCTCTCTGTAAGCTCAGTGAACAGCGAAAGCCTCTGAAAATCTGAGGCTTGTTTGAATTGATTCTCTCAGACACTGTGTCGTCAGAGTTCATTAACTGAACTTCAACTCTTCAAACGATATCGTTCTGGAGTCTGCGTTCAAAAGAAGTGTGGAGACAAGCTGACACTTTTTCTCTGGATTTTCAAAAGCATGATTTATACCAGTGTATACTTTTTTTTCTTACATAGTATTTCCTTGAAAATCATCACAGTTAAATATTGTATTGATATTCTGAATTCTAGATTTGAAATGTTTTATGCATTTAATTAAAACAGCATGTGTTTGTGCTACAGTCTACATCATTTAAGAGCATGAAGCAGTGGTTCTGCTTGCTGTGGAAGACTTCACTGTCAGAATGGAATCAGACTGGCAGATATTTCATTGGTTTTGTTGCACAATATGTCTTACTGTATGTTGCAAGGCCTAAAACATAATCACTGGTCTATATCACTGGTTTCTTTAGATTCAGCCTAGTTTCTCATGGGCTGAGTTCTCTTTCTATAAAGTGAAGAGCGCATTGCTTGCTCCATTTCTCGTGGTTTAATTTTGGTTCCTTACCCACCAAACAGATATTACCAACGTGTTACCATTAGCACTGAAGTGTGTTACTCTGATGACATCAATACGAGCCCTTACATCCCAAAGATCTGTGACTGTGACCAGGGGTGCAGATGGGATTTTTAACTGGGGGTGACCAAGATGTCAGCCGGAAGGGGGGTGGGATAACAAGTGTGACACAAAAGCATTTTCAAGCAAAAGCCAGCATGGATAAGTTTTGTGAAGCAAAGCCAAATCAACGTTACTCACCTATCAAAAAGAAACAACACAACCGCGGCATCCGATTCAAGCCCTTCCCGCTCCTTGAGTTCTCTCCACTGCTGGAAAGCAGCTCTGATATTTACGCGGGTCCTACCTCTTGCCTGATCGTAACCCTTCTTTGTAATTGTTTGTTTCTCTGATGTTTTTCTATTTTTTATCTGCCATCTCTCTCTATCTATAGTTGATCTGCTAATATCAGTCCTGTGCACTCAAATAGAGTGCTCTCTTCTCTCTATCAGTACAAGACATGCCCCCTTACTGCTGATTGGCTACAAGTGTGTTTTGGGACTCGGTCAGACACTGCGGTCAAAAGCGTTTTTCTTAGTGCATGTTTAAGGAACGGCGGGCCGGGCCGTCACTACTTTGGCTAATGTAAATAGCGGAAACCATGATCAATCCTCTGTTTACCGATGTTGCCTTTCGTAGAGACAGTGAGGAGGATGGATCGGGTCACTATGAATCGGGGGGGTCATGTCCCCCCCTGTCCCCAGTGCCATCTGCATGCCTGCATGCCTGACTGTCAACACCAGATATTCAAGCATTTTTATGATGCATGCATTGGCCTTGTTTTGTCTTTTTTTGCAAGACTCAGCAACTCTAGTCTCTCTGGACCGTAATGTATGTGGTTTCCCAAGAACACAGGACTGGTGAGAGAAAATCTGTGACTTTGTATATCTCTGCTCTAGATTTATGTTGAGTCCTTTACTGTCAATAATTAGGACGATCAGCTTTCTAAGTGAAAGGACTGCAGTGGAAAGACATTGATTCACATTGGTTGAATTTGATGGTTATTCTTCAGGCATTGTGCTCTCGGAGAAACTCAATTCATGTTCAGTGTAGAACCAGTATAGAGACATGCTTCTCTTTATTCCGCTTCCAGTGCACTCTGCCCTTCCTATCACACACAATTCATTCAGACAACTTCACGATGTGTCCTCTGACAGTCACGGCACATCTCAGATCACTGAATAAACAACAATGAGCTGCTGTTTCCACAGGAGCCTCGTTCAAATCACGTCGTGCCAGTCTCCTCAAACCATTCAGACTATGTGATGACGTCTGTCCGTCCAAACATAATGTTATGAATGAGATACGCACTGGACAGAGTAACCTGGCTTTCAGTTCTCTGATGCTTAGGTGGATTGAAGCAGCAGCCTTCAGTTGACTCACGCTGAGCCTTAATGACAATTGATCTGCATTAATGACCTGCCTAGACTGCTCAATAGTGTGACAGTAGGCCGTTTGTTAGTTTCTAGTAATGTGCTGCTTTTCACAAAGAGAAGAAGTGCAGCGCTGCTATAAGATCCACTACTGTTTGTTCTGTGAGACATCGTTTAATCACACATCTTACAACTGAATCATTAACGAAACATGCTCTTATAAACTGTCCTCTCTCGTATCAAGCTTTATGTAGCATAGCCAATACACAAAACAAACCAACTCATATAATTCACTGCAATATACAGTATACATATACATATACACACGCTATATTAACAAAAGTATACTTTTATTTAGCATCAATGCTTTATATTGATTACAAATGACATTTATATTGTTACAAAATATTTTATTTCTAATAAATGCTGTTCTTTTGAACTTTCTATTAATCTGTGAATACTGAAAAATAACATGCATCACAGTTTCCACCAAAAAATATCATGACTGTTTTCAACATTGATAATAATCAGAAATGGTTCATTATTATGACTTCTGAAGATCATGTGACACTGAAGACTGGAGTAATGATGCTGAAAATACAGCTGCGCATCATAGAAATACATTACAGTTTAACAGATATTCATGTAGAAAACTGTGATTTTACATTATAATAATATTTCAGAATATTGCTGCTTTTACTGTATTTTTGATCAAATAAATGCAGCCTCGATGAGCAGTTTTATTTTAAAAACCTCAAACTTTTGATCAGTAGTGTATCTTGTGGCCAGAATTGGCATAGATGTTTTACCATCTGCATTATGTAGCTAACTACTTGTTAAAATGGTTGTTTTGACTGATCTGAAATCGGGTTTTATTAGAGCCAGAGACCTGTGTTTCATTTCGATCCAAGCTGAGTTTTGACATGATGTGCCGTGACTGTGTTGTGAGGTGCTCGTGATCAGTTGATGGTTTCTGGTGATGGCTGACATCGTGCCAATTGTGTTGAATGTGGCGTGACAGCTGGCATTGAGCAGCACACAGGTTTGTGAATCAGTGACAGTCAGCTCATTAAAGCGCTCGTCTCTGTGCCAGTCTGTGCCATTCATTAATGTGCGATTCTTTGATTTGATTCTTGCTAATCACATTCTTGTCATTTAGTGGGATATTTGCTGACAGCGTTCAGCTTGGCCTGTGCTCATTCTGATTCAGAGTGTGACAGCATGCCATATTTGGCCTAATTCTGTTTTCCATCCAGATTTGTATGTGGGATATTCTGTACTCCAACATGACACACACACACACACACACACACAAAGATGACAGCCAAGGTTGGTGTCTCTCTGGTTTTTATTATTTATTAATTTTACCTAGAAAATGGGTCAACATTATGTCAAACTGGAACATGAGTTTGGATAAAACATAAGTGTGGTCTTTGCCTTTGCTTTTCACAACAGCCAAGCATCTGCTATTAGGATGAATGAAGACCTCTAGAACCTGTCATGACATGTTTTTATCAACAACGAATTTGTGTCCCTGGAGCACAACGCCTTCTTAAGTCGCTGGGGTATATTTGTGACAATATTTAGATTTGTTTGCACCCTCAGATAGTTGTATCTCAGCCAAATATTTTCCTTCAACGTCAAAAGAGCCATTTTGGCCCCTTTCCTACCGAATAAAATTCACTTGGAGCCACAAAATATTTGATGCCCAAATAAAGATAACACGGCATATAACTAAAGTTTTATATTCAGTTATGTTACAGGGCAGAGGAGTAGCAATCATTTCAGAAGTGAGGGGGACAGAAATGTCAAATGTAGTAATAATAATAATAAGTATTATAATATTTATGTATGTATAACTGACAAAAAAATTATTATCTCTTACTTTTAATTTGCTAAGAAATAAAATATACTTCTGGACAATAACCAATAATTTGTCTTCTATAATATTTTTGATAAATATTTTACTAATGACAATTGTATGGTTATGATTGTACAATCAGTACTGTATATATACAGTGGGGCAAAAAAGTATTTAGTCAGCCACCAATTGTGCAAGTTCTCCCACTTAAAAAGATGAGAGAGGCCTGTAATTTTCATCATAGGTATACCTCAACTATGAGAGACAAAATAAGAACAAAAAATCCAGAAAATCACATTGTAGGATTTTTAAAGAATTTATTTGCAAATTGTGGTGGAAAATAAGTATTTGGTCACCTACAAACAAGCAAGATTGCTGGCTCTCACAGACCTGTAACTTCTTTAAGAGGTTCCTCTGAGGCTACATTTTTATTATATGCCAAAAATCATTAGGATATTACAGTTTTTTTCAGTCGCTAACAAGCGTTTGTCCAACCAGTTGTCACATTTTCAAAACTCTAAACACAATTAGCACAGCATCGTCTTTTGTGGCCATACCATTCACACATTTCATGTCGTTTTCACCCAATATGCAGTCAGTGAACACATTTCCACAATGCTTTCATTTTCTTAACAGGCAAGCTATACCTCCCAACAAAATAATTGATTGTTTTTGTAGTATTTACGAATGTTAACACACAACATCCCACAATAGCAAAAACAATATTCCAAACCTTAGATACAGTATAAAAACCTCTGCTTCTGCAATGATATCAGTTCAAAAACAATATCAATATCAAAAATATATCTCAGCTGATAATAAACAAACCATTGAATAATTGACACACAGCTGATTTATGTTAGGTAAATTGGGCCAACCACAGCTGATTCCAGTCTGGCTTAGACTCAGTGGCAGGGGTTATTTTTTTCTATTACATTTACACTTATACAGTAAAAGGAGGACTTTGAGGAGTGATGTTTTTGCAAACAGAAACAGAAAAAGACAAACACTGTAATGTCTGGACGAGGAAGAGTAAGAGCAAGGGGCCCAGGGAGAAGAGCAGGCCCAGTGACAGATGCAGTAAGAGGTGCAGGAGCAGTGAGAGGTGCAGGAGCAGTGAGAGGAGCAGGGCCAGGGAGAAGAGCAGGCCCAGTGAGAGATGCAGTGAGAGGTGCAGGAGCAGTGAGAGGAGCAGGAGCAGTGAGAGGTGCAGGAGGAGTGAGAGGAGCAGGGCCAGTGAGAGGAGCAGGAGCAGTGAGAGGAGCAGGGCCAGTGAGAGGAGCAGGAGCAGTGAGAGGAGCAGGAGCAGTGAGAGGTGCAGGAGCAGTGAGAGGAGCAGGAGCAGGGTGAGAGGTGCAGGCAGTGAGGAGGAGCAGGGCCAGTTAGAGGAGCAGTGAGGAGCAGTGAGAGGTGCAGGAGCAGTGAGAGCAGGAGCAGTGAGGAGGAGCAGTGGGAGGAGGTGCAGGAGAGGGCAGTGAGGAGCAGAGGAGCAGGAGTGAGAGGTGCAGGAGCAGTGAGGAGAGGCAGGAGCAGTGAGAGGTGCAGGAGCAGTGAGGTGCAGGAGCAGTGAGTGAGGAGCAGGAGCAGTGAGAGGACAGGAGTGAGAGGTGCAGGAGCAGTGAGAGGTGCAGGAGCAGTTAGAGGAGCAGGAGCAGTGAGAGGTGCAGGAGCAGGAGCAGGAGCAGTGAGAGGTGCAGGAGCAGTGAGAGGAGCAGGGCCAGTGAGAGGAGCAGGAGCAGTGAGAGGTGCTGGAGCAGTGAGAGGAGCAGGAGCAGTGAGAGGTGCAGGAGCAGTGAGAGGTGCAGGAGCAGTGAGAGGAGCAGGGCCAGTGAGAGGAGCAGAGAGAGGAGCAGGAGCAGGAGCAGTGAGAGGTGCAGGAGCAGTGAGAGGTGCAGGAGCAGTGAGAGGAGCAGGGCCAGGGAGAAGAGCAGGCCCAAGGAGAGGGCATGGTAGAGGTGTAAGAATGCGTGGTGGTGGCATTCCAAGGGCTGCAAGAACAGTAGTCAGTGATCAAATTCGTGCCACTATCATTGACCATGTAATCAACCACGGTCTTTCACTAAGAGAGGCTGGTGAAAGAGTGCAGCCCAATTTGAGGCGGTCAACGGTTGCCTCCATTATACGCATCTTTCAACAAACCAACAGGTAAGTATTGCATTTTACATGGATTGTTTCTATTCTCACTTGACATGTCAATATGGTCATACAGTAATGCATATGTTGAATTTTTGTCCCTCTAAAGAATGCAACGTCTTCCACCCTCTGGGGGAAGAGGAAAGCTCCTCAATAATGATCAAGAGCTTGCCATTGTAGAAATGGTTGTTGCAAATAATGCAATAAAACTGCATGAAATTCAAACTAGAATTGTGGTGGACCATGAGATATTTGACAATATTGATAGCATCAGCCTCACAACCATTACGCGGACATTGTCCAAACACAGAGTGCGGATGAAGCAGCTCTACACTGTTACCTTTGAGAGGAACAGTGAGAGAGTCAAGGAGCTACGATGACAATATGTCCAGGTATAGTGTATATTCAATTCAATGTCCAGTTCTATAAGCTTTGCACTTTGCAAGTAGGTAACCTACACAGTAATAGGTTACAGTACAGTATGGTATACAGTAATGACATGATTTACGTAAACTTTGTTTCAGAGAGTTATGGAATTGGAGGCCAACAAGGCCCCTCATGAATTCATATACATAGACGAGGCAGGATTCAATCTGGCCAAAAGGCGTCGACGTGGACGAAATGTAATTGGAAAAAGGGCCACAGTTGATGTGTCAGGACAGAGAGGGGCAAACATTACCATGTGTGCAGCAATTGCAAATGCAGGATTACTCCTTCACAGATGTCAGGTTGGACCCTATAATACCGAGCGCCTCCTTGCCTTTCTCAATGATCTCCACCAGCGCCTGGTTCCAGAGCAGGATCAGGAGGGTGAAAACATGAGGACCTTTGTAATTACCTGGGACAATGTGGCTTTCCATCATTCGCAAGCAATAACAACATGGTTTGAAGTCCACCCAAGACTGGTAAGTCTCTTCCTTCCACCCTATTCACCTTTCCTCAACCCCATAGAGGAGTTCTTTTCTGCATGGAGGTGGAAGTTTTATGACCATCAGCCACATGACCAGATGTCCCTCCTTGAAGCCATGGATGCTGGCTGCAGGGACATCACAGTTGATGATTGCCAAGGGTGGATCCGACATACCAGGCGGTTTTATCCCAGATGCATCGCCTTGGATAACATCAGATGTGATGTTGATGAAAACATGTGGTCTAACCCTGAAGATCGCAGAGATTAGATACAGTAATTTTGTGCTTTTTTTTAGTTCCCCCCCCTTTTTATCTGGGCTTTTTGCTGTTGTTTTTTTGTTCAGAATGCTCTTGTGTATTTCATGGATATTTTGTTCACTGTAAGCAATACTGTAAAACTTTTTCTGTTCTATCATACCGTGTTTCTACTGTACCTCCTGTAGTAAACAGTAAAGGAAAAAAAACGTATTTGCTTTTTACTGGAATGCTTTTGAATGTGAACATTACTGTACATGTGGACATACAGTTCCCAACCAAGAAATTTAGTGTCAAAACGGTGGATTGCATGTTCTGCATGCAAATACCTGTAAAACTGAAACATAAAAGTCTATGCAGTTTTTGTAATGTCAACAATAGCCAGTATTTTGAAACCTGGTGTACTTTGATTGACTGCATGCACCTTGTGAAGTGAAAACAAGTGTTATTCTTTGACAGAATAATTTCATTTTGAGTCAGATTTCCAGTGTTTTGGTAAAGTTAGTGTGTGCAGAGAAAGATGTGTTCTATTTTGAAATGAAGAGTTAGTATATATTTAACAAAATTTATTTTTGAGAAGAAAATTATCCATTTGGCCAATTGTGTTTTGTAGGTGTGAGTCTGTGTTAAGAGTTTAGAAAAAGTATCTGAAGTATGGATAAGCGCTTGTTAGCGCTTGAAAAAACTGTAAGATCATGTTCCATGAAGATATTTTGTACCGTAAATATATCAAAACGTAATGATTGATTATTAATATGCATTTCTAAAGACTTCATTTGAACAACTTTAAAGATGATTTTCTCAATATTTAGATTTTTTTTGCACCCTCAGATTCAGGATTTTCAAATATTGTCTAAACCATACATCCCAATGGGAAGCTTATTTTTCATATGGATAAATCTCAGTATCAAAACAATTGACACTTATGACTGGTTTTGTGGTCCAGGGTCACAGATAATAGTAGCTTTATTGAAACACTGTTAAGTAATTTTACTTTCACGAGTAAACACAGTTTTACATAAAGCTGAACACACATTCATAAACTTTTATTTTCACTTCAGTGTTAAAATAGTTAAACATTTCACATGAAAATAGGCGTAAAAAAAATTTTTTTAACAGCTGGGTGTCTTGGCAACACAGTAAACAGTACATATATATGATACATCATGCATGATGTGCGGTGATGTAATGGTGTTCCCATCAAACATTATGGTTCAGCCGCTGGCAGTGTTTTGAGCTCTGGGGGGATTGAATCTTGCACAACAGGGGCTCTATTACAGTCAGATCCCATAATGCACCACTTCAGCAGCATGTCAACTCTTCATCTCTATAGAGACAGAGCACTAGCCGTCTGCTGTCCTTCTCCATCAGTCTATCTCCCGTCTCTCTCTCCATCTCTGCCAGCCATCTGTCAGTTTTATGTAATTCTCTAGTTTTCCAAAGTGCTCCCTCGCTCCCACATCTACTCTGGTTTATTATTCTCCTTTGGCTCTTTTCTTTCCCTCCTCATTTCTGTCTTGGTCTTCCTCTAAGTGGAGGAATGGACTCATTAATAGTTGAAGAACGAGGTAATACCTCTGCTCGCTTTAGTCTGGGGAACGTCTGCTCTCCGGCGTTCTTCAGTCCAGTTGAAGAGGGAATATAAATGGGCTCGACTCCCACCCGTAACGGCTGAGCACAATAAAAGGCCTTAATTGCAGCAAAAGAAAATATCAGCGCCTGCCGGATGGGCAGTAAAAGAGAGGCTGACTTTGAAGCAGGATCAGGTCTGGCTCTGTCTCGTCTCATCTCATGCTGCTTACTGCACATATTACAAACAGTACAGACAGCACATCATATACACAAGCACACACATTATGTGTAATGCATTTTAAAGGTTTACGTTTGTTGTTACTGGGAGCACACAGAGAACGTCTCAGGTTACGTATGTAACCATAGTTCCCTGAGAATGGGAACGAGACGCTACGTCCTCTAGGGGACGCTATGGGAACGCCTCCAGCGTGACCGGTTACCTGAAGCATGATTAAAAACACCCAATGCACTTGACATTGGCAGGTGGACGCCTATGACGCAAGCTAATGAGCATCTGCGAGCATAAAAGGGCACCTGTGGAACACATCATCCTCTTTTT
Source organism: Gymnocypris eckloni scoliostomus (assembly GCA_027564155.1). Taxonomy (NCBI): domain Eukaryota; kingdom Metazoa; phylum Chordata; class Actinopteri; order Cypriniformes; family Cyprinidae; genus Gymnocypris; species Gymnocypris eckloni. The sequence goes on from CM050417.1 coordinate 30,269,012, forward strand.
TCAAGGGGACCGACAGGAATGCCCGAAGCATGGCCTAGAGGCGTGGCGTCTTGTTCCCATTCTCAGGGAACTATGGTTACATCGTAACCTGAGACGCGTTCCCTTCCGAAGGGAACTTCTACGCTACGTCCTCTAGGGGACGCTATGGGAACGCTATGCCCACGCCCGCCATGCTGAGGGAAAGAGTGTCCAAAAGCTGGATTCCTAAGTCACAGACTCGAGGAACACAATCCCTGCCCAGCAGATCTAGCTCTTCAGGCAGCTCAAACTCGCCGTCATAGACTAGAGAATGGCTCTCGGAGTGGAGGTCTCAGGCGACTCTCCAGAATGAGAGGAGACTTCTACACTCAATGCTACAACAGCTAGTGAGGCTCAAGAAAGAGCATGCACATAGTACGGTCTAAGCGGAGCTCTGGAGAGTGGAGGCTTCAGCAGAATGACTCTCTGAGCAGGAAGCCTAGCACACTCAATCCGAGTAGGGGAGCTCTTAAGAGTGGAGGCCTTAGCCTGGCTACACTCTCAGAAGCAGTTAGTGAGTCTCCTCAGAGCGTATCTCCTTTTACTGCCAGAGACGGAGCTCTGAAGAGTGGAGGCTTCAACAGAACGGCTCTCTGCTGAGAGGGAAGCCTAACAACACTCAACCCTGGTTGAGGGGCTCTTAAGAGTGGAGGCCTCATGACTCTCTATAGCGAGAGGAGGCCTGGCTACACTCAGCGCCAAAAGCAGTTAGTGAGGCTCCTCAGAGCCTACATCCTTACTGCCAGAGACGGAGCCCTGGAGAGTGGCGGCTTCAGCAGAAGGACTCTCTTAAAGAGAGGAAGCCTAGCACACTCGATCCGAGTAGGGGAGCTATTAAGAGTGGAGGCCTCAGCCTGGCTACACTCAACGTCAGAAGCAGTTAGTGAGTCTCCTCAGAGCGTACCTCCTTTTACTGCCAGAGACGGAGCTCTGAAGAGTGGAGGCTTCAGCAGAACGGCTCTCTGCTGAGGAAAGCCTAACAACACTCAACCCTGGTTGAGGGGCTCTTAAGAGTGGAGGCCTCAGCCTGGCTACACTCAGTGCCAAAAACTAGTGAGGCTCCTCAGAGCCTACATCCTTACTGCCAGAGAGAGCCCTGGAGGTGGCGGCTTCAGCAGAAGGACTCTCTAAATGAGAGGAAGCCTAGCACACTCGATCCGAGTAGGGGAGCTCTTAAGAGTGGAGGCCTCAGCCTGGCTACACTCAACATCAGAAGCAGTTAGTGAGTCTCCTCAGAGCGTGCCTCCTTACTGCCAGAGACGGAGCTCTGAAGAGTGGAGGCTTCAGCAGAACGGTCTCTGCTGAAGAAAGCCTAACAACACTCAACCCTGGTTGAGGGGCTCTTAAGAGTGGAGGCCTCAGCCTGGCTACACTCAGCGCCAAAAGCAGTTAGTGAGGCTCCTCAGAGCCTACATCCTTACTGCCAGAGGAGCCCTGGAGGTGGCGGCTTCAGCAGAAGAACTCTCTTAAATGAGAGGAAGCCTAGCACACTCGATCCGAGTAGGGGAGCTCTTAAGAGTGGAGGCCTCAGCCTGGCTACACTCAACGTCAGAAGCAGTTAGTGAGTCTCCTCAGAGCGTACCTCCTTTTACTGCCAGAGATGGAGCTCTGAAGAGTGGAGGCTTCAGCAGAATGGCTCTCTGCTGAGGAAAGCCTAACAACACTCAACCCTGGTTGAGGGGCTCTTAAGAGTGGAGGCCTCAGCCTGGCTACACTCAGCGCCAAAAGCAGCTAGTGAGGCTCCTCTGAGCCTACATCCTTACTGCCAGAGGAGCCCTGGAGTGGCGGCTTCAGCAGAAGGACTCTCTTAGATGAGAGGAAGCCTAGCACACTCGATCCTGGTAGGGGAGCTCTTAAGAGTGGAGGCCTCAGCCTGGCTACACTCAACGTCAGAAGCAGTTAGTGAGTCTCCTCAGAGCGTACTCCTTACTGCCAGAGACGGAGCTCTGAAGAGTGGAGGCTTCAGCAGAACGGCTCTCTGCTGAGGAAAGCCTAACAACACTCAACCCTGGTTGAGGGGCTCTAATGAGTGGAGGCCTCAGCCTGGCTACACTCAGCGCCAAAAGCAGTTAGTGAGGCTTCTCAGAGCCTACATCCTTACTGCCAGAGGCGGAGCCCTGGAGTGGCGGCTTCAGCAGAAGACTCTCTTAAATGAGAGGAAGCCTAGCACACTCGATCCGAGTAGGGGAGCTCTTAAGAGTGGAGGCCTCAGCCTGGCTACACTCAACGTCAGAAGCAGTTAGTGAGTCTCCTCAGAGCGTACCTCCTTTTACTGCCAGAGACGGAGCTCTGAAGAGTGGAGGCTTCAGCAGAACGGCTCTCTGCTGAGGAAAGCCTAACAACACTCAACCCTGGTTGAGGGGCTCTTAAGAGTGGAGGCCTCAGCCTGGCTACACTCAGCGCCAAAAGCAGTTAGTGAGGCTCCTCAGAGCCTACATCCTTACTGCCAGAGACGGAGCCCTGGAGAGTGGCGGCTTCAGCAGAAGGACTCTCTTACATGAGAGGAAGCCTAGCACACTCGATCCGAGTAGGGGAGCTCTTAAGAGTGGAGGCCTCAGCCTGGCTACACTCAACGTCAGAAGCAGTTAGTGAGTCTCCTCAGAGCGTACCTCCTTTTACTGCCAGAGACGGAGCTCTGAAGAGTGGAGGCTTCAGCAGAACTCTCTGCTGAGGAAAGCCTAACAACACTCAACCCTGGTTGAGGGGCTCTTAAGAGTGGAGGCCTCAGCCTGGCTACACTCAGCGCCAAAAGCAGTTAGTGAGGCTCCTCAGAGCCTACATCCTTACTGCCAGAGACGGAGCCCTGGAGAGTGGCGGCTTCAGCAGAAGGACTCTCTTAAATGAGAGGAAGCCTAGCACACTCGATCCGAGTAGGGGAGCTCTTAAGAGTGGAGGACTCAGCCTGGCTACACTCAACGTCAGAAGCAGTTAGTGAGTCTCCTCAGAGCGTACCTCCTTTTACTGCCAGAGACGGAGCTCTGAAGAGTGGAGGCTTCAGCATAACGGCTGTCTGCTGAGGAAAGCCTAACAACACTCAACCCTGGTTGAGGGGCTCTTAAGAGTGGAGGCCTCAGCCTGGCTACACTCAGTGCCAAAAGCAGTTAGTGAGGCTCCTCAGAGCCTACATCCTTACTGCCAGAGACGGAGCCCTGGAGAGTGGTGGCTTCAGCAAAAGGACTCTCTTAAATGAGAGGAAGCCTAACAACACTCAATCCAGGTTAAAAAATATCTTTTTTTTTTTTTTTCACAAGCGCCTCTAGGGGGCAACGACGCATATCCGCGCTCGCGCCTCCCTTCGATATCAGCATACCGATGGATGCGGGCTGAATATGGTGTTACGATCTTACTATGAATATCTGGAGAAGGAATGGGAGGCTCACGGGAGCTGGGAGGTTATGCCAGAGAGAGATCGCTCATCAAGTCTACTGCGAGCCACTCCCCCTTTTCCGTGCCTCCACTGTAGGAATACCTAGCAGAAGCGCACGCTTCATAACCTCCCTCAGCTCTATATCGCGGAGCAGACAAGCTGAGAAGGCTCAGAAATATCCTCTCCGCCTTCATCCGCACACCATGAGCCAGCAAAGCACTTCCTGCTGGATCAGAAGATGTAACAGACAATACATCTTCTCCCGCAGTTCACTCTCGTCAGCCGCCGATCGCCGCGAACTCAGTCTCTCCACTGCCTCAGCAGCGGCTGGACCCGAGCCGCGGGGGGCAGATGATCGCCCCAATTCTCTCGAGAAAAAGTGACAACCGAGAGCGGAGCTTTTTCCCACAGAAAAAATGCTCACAATGAACATTGTGAGTGGAATGGAATGCACTCCATTCCCTCGAGAACAGAGCGCACGTGCTCTTCGCCCAAACACATAACGCATAGATCGTGTGTGTGATCTAGTGTCAGACAGCGCTGACACGGATTGACACACCTCCTAAAGCGCTTCTCAACAGACATATCTACTCGCACTTCAGAAACAAGGTCCCCTGAAGGAAAAAAGAGGATGATGTGTTCCACAGGTGCCCTTTTATGCTCGCAGATGCTCATTAGCTTGCGTCATAGGCGTCCACCTGCCAATGTCAAGTGCATTGGGTGTTTTTAATCATGCTTCAGGTAACCGGTCACGCTGGAGGCGTTCCCATAGCGTCCCCTAGAGGACGTAGCGTAGAAGTTCCCTTCGGAAGGGAACCATAGATATGTATTTATGGACTTTATTTAATCTCAGACTGGTGTTTAGTGTGGTTTCATAACACTTTATAAGTCTGGTCTCTGACTGGAGTATGAGCCGAGATCTTCAGCTTAAAGGGGACATCAAATACGGCGGGGACTTGTGTCATGTTGACTGGACGGAGGCGGATCTGAAGGTGAGTTTGCAGTGGATTGTAAGAAAAGTGATGGTTTTAAGTGAATTAATGACTATAGACGTCTTGTATACATCACCAGAGAGAAGTCAGCTGTTTTAGCAGAAGATTCAAGTAATAGACGAAGGTCAAATAATATGCATGGGTGAATTATTAGCCTGATGTCTGTATTCATGTGTTCAGTTCTGAACATGGAGATATTTCCACAGATAATATAAAACTGCACTAAACATGACAGCATAATGTTGCTCTTCTTGGCTCAAGGGAACAAAGCAGGTTGTGTCAAAGTGTTGATTAAACGTCAGTCTTGAGGTGTCAGGGTTGTCAATCAACAATGGTGAATCTCATTCCAACTTTACCTCAGACACAAACAAGCACAGATTGGCTTCTGATGCGATTATATTGGCATTAACCAGCCATTAACTAGCCTATATGCAGGTGTATATGGGCCTGGGCCGATGAGGGGCCCGCCGAGCCAAGGGGGAACTTTTAATTGAAACAAGGGAACAAATATAGAGCCCTGGACCGCACGGGCCTGACCCTTGTCCGACAGCTTATTCTCCACCCGAGCACGAACCGAGACCCAAGCCCAAGCCCAAGCCCATGTCTCTTCTCTCTCTCTCTCTCTCTCTCTCTCTCTCTCTCTCTCTCTTGCCCTTTAAACAGCTTTGTTTTTTTAATGGCAAAGTGGTTATATTTAGTTGTGCTTCTTTATTAAGTTAATTATAAACATTATTGGAACATTTTGTGTTTGTTAAATTCAAGTTTTATTTATTTTTTAAATACCAAGCGACCAGCGAGAGCCAGACAGTGAGTTGAGCGTATGACTGATCAGTTTAGCCTTCTCAAATAAACGTGCTTTGAGACATAAAAAACGTCATGCATTTCACAATCTAAAAAAAAAAAAAAAAAAAACATATCAAATCACTAAATGTGGAATCTGAAGTGCGCTTTGAAGGACATGGAGGCACTAGCGAGATCACTTGCATTTATTTTTCTTAAAAAGAGTAGAAAATAAAAAAACGCCATCATTTTTCCTCATAAAGGTAAGAGTATACATCATTCAAAGCTGCAAATAGTTTTATTTGTGTGCACTCACAATATCAACAAAACGTTTTGCTTTTGTAAAATAAAGAAAACAAACAGGGTGGTCTTGATCTTGAGCAGGAACACTTCAAAAAAACAGAATACTTGCCTCACTGACATGATACATATATATATATATATATAGAATGCTATAAACTACTACTGTACAATGAAATAATTCAAATAAAATGAGTCATTGTAATCTTCATTAGTCTATGTAATCCGTAAAGATGCATTTCTCTGTAAAGGCGCGTCCAGTGAGGAGATATGGGGAGTTAAGGTCGTCAACGTCATGCTATTTTCTTTATATTGATTTATTTTTGTTGTTGTTGTTGTTGTTGTTTTGTTTTGTTTTGTTTTTGGGGCCGCTGTGCCAAGATTGTGTTTGCATACAGTACAAATACCCTACAGCTGCATTTTGTCAGGGCTCTGCCCTGGCAGTCTTGTCTGTGTTGTCTATGTTTAATGTCTCTTTGCTTGTCTTGTGCCTGAGCACATGGTTGTGTCTTTGTTTGTGTTGGCCATGTGCTCCCTTTGTCCTGCATCCTTGTTTAGTCCTAGTCTAGTCCTCATTTACCTGATTGTGTCTACCTGATCCTCATGTACTCTTTAGTATTTATTTGTTCTTGTGTTTAGTCTATAGTCCAGTTCCAGGCTTGGTATTGTCCTTCATTTTTATTTGTAGTTCTAGCCATTTATTCCTAGCTAATTACTTTTGTTATCCCTTAGGTTTCATAAGTTACAGTTTATCATTTCTAGTATTTCTGTTTTATTTCTTGTTTTCGCCTAGTCATCGTTTTTATTGGTGTCTATCTCTTGTCCATCCTGTTGTCTTGTATTTGTCTGTTGTGTTGGTTCCTGCTCTGTTCCCTGAGTCCCCCCTGGTTGCTGATTTTCCTGACCTGACTGACTTTTGGGACTTCAAGTGTTATCATCCCCAGGGCCAAGCTTGTAGCTCCTTGAGTTGCTACCTTGTCCCCGTTTGAGTCTGAATATCCCCCTGAATATCCGCCAAACATGACACGAGGCAACAAAGCGCCGAACGTCGCGTTCTCTAGTGGGCCACCAGAAACGTTGACTGATTGCGGCTAAAGTACCCCTAACTCCCGGGTGTGCCATCGATTTGGAAGAGTGCCCCCAGCGAAGGACAGTGGAACGAACGACCTCAGGAACAAATAACGTTCCCTCAGGAGCGCGGGCTGGTCTGGTGACCTGCAAAAGAGCTCCTCTCACAGCCTGTTCCACTCCCCAGGAGGCAGCCCCGACCACACAACGCTGAGGTAAAATATTCTCAGTGGTCGGGGAAACCTCTGACGAGCCGAACTGGTGTGAGAGTGCGTCAGGTTTCAGATTCTTAGAGCCAAGTCTAAACGAAATAGTAAAATCAAAACGGCCGAAGAAAAGAGCCCAACGAGCCTGACGGGCGTTAAGTCTCTTAGCGGAACGGATGTACTCCAAATTTTGATGATCCGTCCAGGGAGCCAGCGTCGCCACTCACCAAGAGCCAGACGGATCGCCAAAAGTTCACGGTTACCGACGTCGTAATTGCGCTCCGCAGACAAAAGGCGATGGGAGTAAAAGGCGCACGGATGTACCTTGTTGTCAAGGGACGAATGTTGCGATAAGATGGCACCCACCCCGACGTCGGAAGCATCAACCTCAACTATAAACTGTCTCTTGGGATCAGGAGTGATGAGGATGGGAGCGGAGGTAAACAACCCCTTAAGCCGCTCGAACGCATCCTGAGCAGCCCCGGACCAAGAAAAGCGAGTCTTAGAAGAGGTGAGAGTAGTAAGCGGAGCAGCGACATAACTAAAATCCCTGATAAAACGACGGTAAAAATTGGCAAACCCCAGAAAACGCTGAAGCGCGACTCGCGAATCAGGAACAGGCCAATCAATGACAGCACGAACCTTGTCAGGGTCCATGCTGATCCCCTCTGCCGAAACCACCGAACCGAGAAACGTGACAGACTGGGCATGAAACATGCACTTCTCTGCCTTGACAAACAGGCGGTTCTCAAGCAAACGTTGTAAAACTCGGCAGGACGTGCTGCACGTGTACCTGGAGAGTAGGTGAAAAAATGAGAATGTCGTCCAAATACACAAACACAAAAATATTGAGCATGTCTCTCAAGACATCATTTACTAAAGCCTGAAACACAGCGGGAGCGTTGACTAGCCCGAACGGTAAAACCCGGTACTCAAAGTGACCGATGGGAGTGTTAAACGCGGTCTTCCACTCGTCTCCTTCCTTAATACGTACCAAGTGGTAGGCAATACGTAAGTCAAGCTTTGTGAAAACCTTTGCGCCCTGTAGGATCTCGAAGGCTGACGACATAAGAGGCAAAGGATAGCGATTCTTGACTGTTATGTCGTTCAACCCCCGATAATCAATACAGGGATGCAAAGACCCATCTTTCTTTTTCACAAAGAAAAACCCCGCCCTGGCTGGAGAGGAGGAAGGAACAATAATGCCAGCGGCAAGGGACTCTGTAAGGTAATTCTCCAAAGCCCCCCGCTCGGGCGCCGAGAGAGAGTAAAGTCAACCGCGGGGTGGCATGATGCCCGGGAGAAGCTCAATGCTGCAGTCATAAGGGCGATGAGGAGGTAGAGAGGTGGCCCGGGAACGGCTGAAGACCGCCCGCAGATCGTGGTACTCCTCCGGAACTCCAAATAAATCACCAGGCTCCTCCTGAAACACAGACACAGAAGAAACAGCAGGAACAGCAGAAACTAAACAGTTAACATGACACGACAAATTCCATGAATGAATAGACCCCTTAACCCAGTCAATCTGAGGATTATGCTGGGTAAGCCAGGGATGCCCTAGAACAATAGGAGTATAAGGGGACTGAAAAACAAAAAAAAGAAATAGTTTCTCTGTGATTTCCTGAGACGGTAAGGCTCACTGGACAGGTGATGCGACGAACGGTAGAAAGTGCCCTGCCATCAAGCGCAAAGACGATGGTAGTGTCGTTGAGGTCCAGCAGGGGGATCCCTTGTTCCATCGCCCATCTCTCATCAATGAAACTGCCCTCAGCCCCTGAATCGATGAGCGCGAGACCGTTGACAGTAATGCCAGCCCATCGTAGAACAGCTGAGATAGTCGTACAAAACCTGGGTAGAGAGGAAATGACAGTAGCGCTCGCCAGTACTCCTCAGTCTACTGGCGAGCTCTGGCTTTTAACGGACATGAAGCAGCAAAATGACCATTAGCGCCGCAGTAAAGGCAGAGGCGACTCCGAATACGCCGCTCTCGTTCCTCCGCAGAGATGCGAACCCCGCCCAGCTGCATAGGTTCGGGGTCAGAACAGAGAGGAGAAGATACCACGGCTGGTGTCAAGGCTTCCAGTGGTCTATAAACGGAACCCCGAACCCGCCGCCGTTGCTCGAAGCACCTGTCCAGGCGAATACCCAGTTCGATGAGCTGATCCAATTTAGCCGGCGGTCCACGCGCATAGATCTCCTCCTTGAGATCCATGTTGAGTCCCTCCAAAAAACGAGCGACCAGCGCGGGTTCATTCCACTCGCACGTAGTAGCCAATGTACGGAACTCAATGGCAAAATCAGCGACTGACCTTCTGCCCTGCTGGAGCGTTGTGAGTAGACGCGAAGCCTCGCGACCGAAAACAGAACGATCGAAGATCTTGATCATCTCCTCCTTGAAGAGCTCGTAACGGCCACAGCAAGAAGTCCGTGCCTCCCAAGCAGAGGTTCCCTATTCACGCGCACGCCCCGTGAGAACTGAGAGTACAAAGGCGATCCGAGCGGGGTCTCCCGCATACGTCTGGGGCTGAAGAGAAAAAACAACCTCACATTGAGTCAGAAAAGCCCTGCATTCAGTAGGCTCACCAGCATAACAGGGAGGGTTGTTAATGCGCGGCTCATGGAGTGGGTAACGGCGGGGATCTGCTGATGGATCCTGGTAGAGCATAAGCAGACGCGATGATAAGTCCGTCACCTGAACGGTCAAGCCCTCAACAGCGAGACGGGCAGTGGACAGCTCCTCCTCATGTCTGCCGAGCATGACTCCCTGCATCTCCATCGCTGACCGGAGTGGTTCCTCCTTTGCTGGATCCATAAAAGTGGCCGGATTATTCTGTCACAATCGTGGGAATGTAAGGATCCAAATGCAAAGGGATTAGTCAACACAGTCTTTATTGAATGAGCAAAACAAGGCAGTCTGTCGTGCATAGACACAGAACTGAGAAATAACAAAACAAAACTTGTAGACGAAAAGATCCAAGGGACTTCAGTCTAGGGAGACCTCGTGGAACCGGACTCACTGGAGGCGGCAGCAGGACATCGAGAAAAAAACAGAAGCTTTCAGCATCTCCAGGCGGGACAAGACAAGGTAAGAATACTTAATTCTATGATAAGTGAGAGAACACATACAATGCATGACATACAATAATCCGGCAGAGAGCCGCAAGCACAGCCGCTGTAAATAGAGGGAATGATTAGATGAGAGTGAGAACAGGTGTCACTGCAAAGCAGCGCGAACGCTGATTGTGATGACAAACAGGTGAGGGAGAGAGAGGTCTATGTGTCAGTATGCATGTGTGTGTGTGTGTGTGTGTGAGAGAGAGTGTGTACAACAGAGTGTGAGAGAGAAGCAAACCCAGATCATGACACTAAGTGATCGAATTCATGAGACATTCATTTGTATTAAATTGTTCTGATTTTTTTTTGTTCAATATACATTCAAATATTTATTCATGTTTATTTCGTGCTGCAAATATTAAAGAGGAAAATATAATTGATTCACATGCCACTTGAACTGAGGCGAATGTAGTTACCTCACTACAAATAAAAGCAGACAAAACACATTTATTGTTTGTATCTGAAAGATGAGACTTTGTGTTATGATAAAAAAACACAAATCTTATTGTGATTATTGGGTGTCTTGCATGCAAAGAATGGACTAGAAAACTTTAAATATTATTTCCAAGCATTTATACCATAATTAAACATGCATTCTTTTGCATATGGGCCCGGGGCTGACTTGTCACGCCACTGGTCAGAATTTAGACTTCCTATCTTACTAAACAGAAGGTATACAACAAAGACGAACACAAAACAAAGCATGAGCAGGAGATTTAGACAAAGAACAGAGGACTAGCGAAACGAGGGATGCTCCTGTGTTGTTCTTTCCTCCAATTAAAGCCAAAAAGCAAATGTTCCTCCAGACAAGACGAGGCTATTCCATTTGGACCAGTCATGGCTCCCTCTGGACCTGTTATCTAAGATAAACAGCAGAGCCGTAATGGAGGTGCAGATTCGGATCTCAGGACTTCTTCAGTTACCATGGGGACACTGGCTCCATCCCTACTGCTATTTCAGGAGACAGCTGGCCGAGGCAGGACAGAAATTGGCCCAATGCATGCGTAGTGTGCTGCAGTGGTAAAATAAGGACAAACGCTGAGAGTGCATTTGAGTGTCCCAATGGAGACATATAACAAACAATGGCGAACAGGAGGCAGAAGTGTTGTGAAGCTAATAGTCAGGGATGCTGGGTAATGAGGGAACGCAATGGCTCTTATAGTGCTGTGATCCTTGTTTCTGTTGTTGGAGGTCTGTTATATTTCAGATGGAGCCGTCTGTCTGTAAGGAACACGAGAAGTCTTTGTCAAGCAATCAATCAGAGTTCTGATGCCATGTGACTGCCACAAGTTGTGTTTCTTTCTTCCCCTGTGCACCTCGGAGGAAAGCAGTCGCTCTGATCTTTTGCAGCGCAGTCATAACTCATATGCAGGAGTTTCAGGAAGTCTTTGATCAGTCGTGTGTCTCGCAACAACTTTCTCTGAACTGTGTGTGAACTGCAGTGTGTTTATCTTGCACATCACATGACACTGAACTGAGTCTGACCTCTCGGAGCAAGAGTGCGCGAACTTAACGTGATGTCAAACTCTTGTGTCGACTGCAAGAAATGAGCTAAAGGTATAATAGCCCTCGTGTCTGGCGTTATAGCATGTGGCCAATATAGCAGATATTCACAATATGTTTTGACTGCTTTTATTCAAGTATGCATTTCAGTTGCATATTATTTAAGAAGATATTTACACACAGTGCCTGTGTTTATTTGTTAATTTATGTGTTATAAATAGTCTGAACCTGTTGATTAATACAGTATATTATAATTTGTTCTTTGTGAACATTGTAACATATAGTCATGCCAGCAAAGCAACCAGAAATAAATCAGTTATGATGACATAAAATTAAGAATTTTTTTTGAATATCATAAATATTTTAAGTTGTTTTTTTATTTATTATTTTTGTCTATTATTTGTTACGAGAATGTGATAAAATAATGCATATAATGTTATATTCAGTTCCCTTAATTAGTTCAAACTGAAACATTGATCAATTAAAAATTCTGACTCAACTATTGTATTGTATTTTATTTTTACTGTATTTAACTTTTTGCATTAAACATTTTAATCTACGCTGTGACTCTACATATGATAAGTGGTTTAATAATTGCATGGATGGATGGATAGATGGATTATGAATCATGGTTCTTCTGGGGTTCTTCATGGGTCTCCTTCTGGCCCATTTCAGCAAATAAATATCTATTGATATATAATATCTTTAAGCTATAAATGTCAAGTGTTTTTAGTTGTATCACCCAAACCTACATATAGTGGAGATGTTTTTTGATGTAAACCTTTCTTTCCTCGGCTGTTTGAGAGTTTTTAAATGAGAAAAGTGCATTAGGTACAGCTGGAAAATTAAGATGTCTTAATGGATTCCCGGTAAAATCATGACAATACTAATTATGGCATTGTCTCCTCTTTATTTCTCCTTCTCTTTCATTTTTTTCAATAGATCAATTAGTAGACATAAAGCCATCTGCAGAAGCATCTGTCATTGCTTTATATTGTAATGACAATAACGATGGGTAAATTATTGGAGTTATCTTTTCATATCCAACAATTCTTTGTTTGAATCGGTCTTATCCTGATTTTTAAGTATTATTGATCTTGAGGGAATTCGCCGCCGGTAACGATCTGACACGTACGGCGGCACAGAAAAGATAATAAATGCAGTTATGACTTTTCTTTTTTCCCTGGAGGGAGGTCACGGGGACTCCACAAGTTTTATGAGATGATTTTCATGTGTTTTCACTGATACTCAAACCAGCTGTGTCGCACAAATTTCCCGTGTCCTCGGTTATTACTCTAAATCTCATTCAGCCTCTCTCTCTAACAGAATATACTCTGTTATTTCAAATTGGCTTGATTGCAGTAAATTAATATGAAGGCATCACACTGACCTTAACTAAAATCCATCATTGATGATCCTCGTTCATATGAATCCGCTGTCAATCACAGCAAAGAGAAGCCAACACATTTCCCCAAACCCATACTTTCGGCTGCATTTGGGAAATGGAACAGAATTTACCAAACAGATTCAAAGGAACTTAACCCTTTATGACCTCTACATGTCCTCCTCTAACCTGCTGTACAATAACATGTTTGTTGCTGTTTGTGCTCACCTTGACTTAGAGGGATATGCTTAGTGTTTGACTCAAATTCTCAAGCCTTTTATGCAATTATGCAAAATTACATGTAAGTCATCATTCCCTAGAGATCCTTAGTGTTTCCTATTGAAGGGCACCTTGATGGACTGGCGGTGGCACCGGGACTACAGTGGATTGTAGGTACTCTGTGCTGTCACATTGCCTACATGATTTAGACCCCCTTTTCTCCTGCATTTACCACTGAACACTTTGGTAGTTGAATCACCAAACACATCTTAACACCAACAGGAAAAATGGACCTTAGAATAATTTGATTTGGTCAGTCAGACTTTTAAGCACATTATAGCTTTTCAGTAATGCACCCAAATCATCACACTAACCTAAGATGTAAATTTACAGCAGAAGACTTTAAGTTCCTCTTATGTTATTTTTCTATGACGACGGAGAGCAGCTGCAGGACTGTGACAGTTATATACAGTTATTCTGTTAGACTGATGATGCAACTTTTTTTAACAATGTTTCTTCATCACTTTCCCACTGAGAATGGGTAACAAATGTATATCTGAATACTTTAGATTGATTGTGGGCCCTGTGTCTCACCTGGTTGTCCATTGATGGCAACATTAACCAAAGTTGCCTGGGAACATTGCTCAAAAAGTCGCCCAGTGTATCATCAGCCTTGAGCCTATTTTTGTCGGACTAAATTTAGTGTTTAAAATCCAGTAAAAACTTATTTATAAACACAGCTATTTACGAAGTAAATTCATCAGATATTATATTGAGTGCACAATTACATGCACACAAACACTTTAAAGTCAATATATCTGACTAAATCTAATTATATGACAAAAAAATCTATTTTGTATTCATTCTGAATAAAAACCCTCCTGAATACCATCCATTCTTTCTCCGAACTGCTATGTAGGGTGGCAGTGTCACAATGAAGACGGGAGGATTCAGTTGCGGAAAAAGAGTTTATTACAGAAGTAATACACAGCGAGAAACTGAACGGAGCTTTCCGTAGGACAGAGGCGGAGCTTCCGTAAGCAGAAGCGGAGCTTTCCGTAGGGCAGAGGCGGAGCTTCCGTAGGCAGAAACGGAGCTTTCCGTAGGCAGGAGCGGGGGCTTTCCGAGGGGCGGAACCGAGCTTTCCGTAGGCAGATGCGGAGCTTTCCGTAGGGCTGAGGCGGGTAGCGCAGGGAAGCAATGGGCAGCCAAGGTCCGGCGATCGGAGTCCAGGAAGCAGCAGGGCTCAGGAATCGCGGAACCAGAACGGACCGTAAACGACGACCGCAAACACTGCAAGGATCTGACAAAGGAGAGAGCGTGACAGGAACAGATATAGCCCAACGGTGATGACTCTCAGCTGGAGCGAATCAGCCTCAATCACACACACCCACAGACACCTGCTCACACATACGCACACGCACACAGACAAGACACGGTGAGGATGGGATCGGGAACCCATGAACCGTGACAGGCAGGAGGCTGGAGTTGGGGAAGAGACTCTCAGTCCATCTTTTTTTATAGTTTCTGGTTGTTATTATACAATTACGCAACATAACTGCGAGATCTGGCTCACCCTTAATGTGAATGCTTTGATGAATGCTATGAATGGGGCTTGTGGATCACCTTGGTCAGATTGTCTGGATCCAGGGTAATCAAGCATGACATCTTTGTCTGGTTATTTTGGGATTTTTCTACAGTAGGTAGAAATTTTAAAATATGCTGAATATCTGTTTATGCCAAAAAATAGGTAAGTAGTTTACCATAGGTTGCTGACACCAGGGGACTCGAACCCTGCCTCTGGATACTATCCTGCATACTTGAAGCTTTATTCATGCAATGCTGTAATTACTGATGCTGTAATAAATCCGAGTTATGATTTGTTACATTTATATAGTGCTTTTTTAGGTACTCAAAGTGCTGAGTTGACAACATGTGACATTCTACTCAAAGCTGTCCACATCCTCGGATTCGGAAATAGTGCCTAGTAGCCCCTTAAATTAATCTGGCAGTGGTCAGGTGGTATAGTGGTCACATGATCTAAGTCATAGCTCTCAGAACATGCCGAGCATGTGAACGCTTTTGGGTTGATAGTATTGCTTTAGGAACTCAGAATTCAGCTCTGAGTAGAACACCATGTGTTGTCATCCTGAAAGTATGGTGATCTTGACATAGCGTGAAAACCTGTCTGTAATTATGAAGCAACCCTGAACACCTTGATGAGCTGCTTCAGATGTGTTTGACTGGGGTTGGAGCTGAAATCTTCAGGAGTGTAGGTCCCCTGGAGCAGGGTTGGAGACCCCTGTCATACACAAAGTAAATGGAGAAGGGGGTTAGTAAGTTTAATTGGACTTATGTATTCATTCATCCAGTGCTTCATTTGTAAATTGTGAGGTCCCGGAACAAAACGGGGTGACGGACATGGCATGTGATTAGAGAAAGGAGAGGTATCGGAGCATTCAGCCGATCACATTGGTGGACCGCTTTAAGTAATTAACAGCGTGCACCAGTTGGTTTTATTGGGGATCGTACATGAAAAACCTGGAAAACAACAATTGCCAGGCCTGGAATTGTTTTTTGAAAATTAATGGAATGTTATTTCACCAATCGATGTCCCCTATAATTGAGATATAGTTTAATAATGTCCAGAATTTCGGTGGAGGATTGTGTGTAGGCTAAATCGCATTATTTTACTCAACCCCGCAGCTTTCAAGTTTATAATGAGGAAAATTCCTGCAAATTTTCTTTCAATATAGCATGTAGGTTAGATGAGTAAATTAATCAACACAAACAATCATATTAAATCAGTCATTTGAAAACAGCGCGAGTGATTCATATCACGTCTTCTCCCTTTCACTCTCTGAAGCAGCTTCACATCAGCACATCTCGTCTGCAATGCAACGGGCTGCTGCACACTGATCCAAGACTTTCACTCGCATTTCACAATAGTTCGGGACAGAATCGTCAACTTGCCTATAATCCAGTCACTGTTGTATCGTCACAGAAATGTATAATTTGCACGTCTTTTTAAGACAATCGGTTCTCGCATGCTCAGAGTCAGCTTAAAGGCTGAGCGCTCACAGTCACATCTAAAGCCACCTCGCGAGTATCAGATTGAGTTGTTTTTCTTAGTTTGTTGTTGAGTTTAATTAGCCAAATACACACAAAATTGCGTAAAAATGGCTGGTTTACCAGCCGAAGTCTCCTATTGAAGCGACTGTCCTCAGACCTGCGTCATCTTCTAGGAAGACTAGACTGGTTGAACCAGAGCCTGCAAGGCAGGACCCAATGAGACACGCTTGGCAGGGGCTCCCACACTGCCAGGTGCCTACTAAGGGAACCAGTCTCTGGAGACTGGCCTCTGGTGTAATCAAAGTGGCCAGTTGGGTATCCTGGAATGGCACCCCAGCAGGAGAAAGCCAAACCAGCTGCTCTAGAGACCCCCGAAGGGTCAGCTCTGCTACGTTTCCGGGCGGAAGAAACTGAGATGTGTGCTCACTGGAGATCACTGCGCCCTGGAACACCTTATGTGGCAGGGTTGGTAGACCGATCTCCTGAGGGCACTGAGGAGAGACGGGCACCATGTACCAAAAATAAAAGAAGCTTAATACATCTTTCGAATCTGTAAAGACTACGTTTATTTGTGTGCACTCAGAATAACAACGAAACGTTGCGCTTTTAAGCAAACAGGATGCGCTTTAGGTCTCATGTGAATTTGAGCGAGAAACTTAGAAACTCCGTCTTTGAAAAATATATCTATAGAGAGTGAAATGTCTAAAAAAATAAAAATAGAAGACGTGTGTGTTAGTATGGATGATTTACATGAAATTTAATCTGTGCAACACTGTGCATAAGATGGTTTTCAGTTCAATATAATAAAAAAAAATGACATTTTGGGTTTTTATTCAACTAATAAGGTGGGCACGCTGTGATCTGTACTATATTTTTACTGTAATTGACAGTTATCGGCAAAAAAAAAAAAAAAAAAACACGGGAATGGGAGTCATTCTTCCGGGAGTGGAACGGGATTTTCCTCCAGTTTTTTCGTGGGATTGGGACGGGAAGAGATTAAAGTTTGTGATGCATTTTGGAAACAGGAGATGAGCCCCTGGTCTAATGCGCCACCTGGCTTGAGAAACCCGTTCTCAAAGACTTACTTTTAGTCATTATTTGGGTAGCTCACATATTCTGAATGCCTTCGGCAGAATTCAAATGAGCCATTTTAATCTAGATTAATCTAGATTAATTCCAAAATTAATCTAGATTAATCTAGATTAAGAAAATTAATCTATGCCCACCTCTAATATATATATATATATATATATATTAGGGCTGTCAACCAATTAAATATTTAATCGTGATTAATCCCATGATTGGCATGAGTTAACTCGTGATCAATCGCAATTAATCGCACATTTTTTTTGTTCTAAATCTACCTGAACTTAATACTTTTCAAGGTTTTTATATTTTAATCAACATGGACATGGAAAAATATGGATGCTTTATGCAAATATATGTTTATTATAATTTAAACCATAGTCAACATAAAGCATGAAGACTAGACATGTTTCAAAGGTCATAGATGTTTTTCAAATAACTTGTTCAAGTCTATTAGACACATGAAAAAAGAAATACCAGTTTCCATTACTTCTCTTTCTTTGCACTGAGCAATTTACTCACACAAACCTGTTTACATTTTGCACACAGGGCAGCACTTCTTCTGAATATGCAAAAAGTACATAGCCTATATTATTTATTATTGCATTTGAAAAGGTCGCTAAAGGGGTCTGCAATGCTGCTGAGTTGGCAACACTGTGCATCTCCATTTCTCCAACTACGGGTTGGGCCACGGGTCAAACTGAAAATACGTGCTGCGTTAATTGCGCATTAATAAAATTAATGCCATTAAAATGAATTTACATTAACATTTACATTACATTTTCATTACATTTAATTACATTATCTTTTTTTATTAAATGCAGCCAAGCAACCAGACGAGCAACATGGTTTGATATGGAAGAGTAATCTATTAAACTGAGACTGACCATGCGCTGCAGCAGCGGGGTCTTACTCAAAAAGGGGAAGGAAGGACTGCAGCGCGGGCTTCCGAACCCCGAACGCTAGATCTGGGGAATGCGGGTGGAGATAGGGCAAGCCCGTCTCCAACCCGTTCGCCACATCTATAGGCGTTCCCCGTGATCTCAATCTCGAGGACGGGACCGTGAGATCATACGGCGGGGAGGAGCACAATCAGCCCTTATATTTTCTTTTTGAGTTGACTGCGCAAACACCGTTCTCTCATTCATGATATGCTTGTGCAAACAATGCTTGTGCAGCAATGCGTACTGCTTTACAAATCTCATCTTTGTCCTCCGCGTTGTCTTTTTTGTTTTTTTACCTCCTCGGAGGAAGACAGGCGGAGCGTAAAGCCCTCTCTCCGGGGGGAAGAAACCGCAGGGCGGGCTTCCAAACCCAGAGAGCGGGCACTGGATCTGATGGGAAAGGCAGAATATAGGGGATCGCCCGTCTTCGTTCCCTCCACCTGATCCATCTGCGATTCCCACGAGCGCAGCCACTGTTCCGCATAGGACCGACACCGCGAGGAACGCAGGAGAAGGCTCACTCAGCTTAAGAAAGTCTCCGAGAGCGCGCACATGCAGTGAAAAAATGCCACAAGTGGGCAGTCAGCTCCCTCGAGAGCTGACTCTGAGCGCTCTGCTCTCAAGCAAACAACACACAGACTGTGTGTATCCCAATCAGAGAAATACATTTGCCTGGACACAGCGCTTAATGCAATCTGCTCTTGCCCAAGTGGTAGTTTTGTTGCACTTATAACCATCGTGGAGCATAATCTGAGTGCTTGTAAGGGACAGATATCACCAAATAAAACTCACAACAGAGAATGACAGACACACACAGAGTAGCGGTTGCTGAATGACAAAAAAGCTGACACCGGTTCCACCGCACTTGCTTTTATGCTTCCTGGCCATTACGTCACCCGCCTGTGATGTCTTGCCCTTCCGTTTGACAGATTACACTTGTATTCAGAGCCGGTCACGCTGAAGGCATTCCCCTAGCGTTTCCGGACGCAGCTCGAGTTCCTGAAGAGGAACCATGGCCTCTGACTTGAAGGTGCTGACTGTCATTTTTACTGTACACTTGGCCGCTAGTAAGGTCATGAGTACAGTCTTTGCATCATCTGCAAATAGAAGCAATACCACCTTAAGACCCCCAAATTTGGATGCCCTCTGACCTTGAGGACAAGGTCCTGGCTGAGCTCAGCACTCATTAGGATTAAGATGGATTTACTGATGAGAATGCAGACACAGCTCTTGCACTGGTTATTTAAGGCAATGGTTCACAACCATGTTCCTGGAGCCAACACTGCACATGATTCAACTCCTCGGCTCCTTAGTAGAGACTCCGAGACAAAAAATTGGTGTGTGCAAAATGTGCAGTGTTAAGCTCCTCCAGGAACATGGTTGGGAACCACTGGTATAAAGATCGAATGGCACCTCATAAGACGCCCTGGTCAATGATATTGTAAGCTTTCCCCAAGTCCAAAAAACACATATAGGACTAGATTTAATAAACTGAGTGGTTTCATTTAAATTTGATGGTCCCTTTAACACATTATGTTGACTATAAGTAACATAGTGCCTTCATATCTTCTAACTCTTATTAGAGTGTTAGTAGAGTATTGCTAGGTTTAGGGTTAGAATAAGTTTACTTGTACTTGCAAAGTTACTTATCGTCAGTGGAATGTCTGTTAGGAGACATCACAATAAAGAGTTTGCCAATATTAAGCAGACAGTCTACTAATACTCTAATGAGAAATGCAGTGGTAATGCAGTTGGTGGAAGTTTACTTATTGTCAACATAATCTTCAAAAGGGACCATCAAAATAAAGTGTTACCAACTGAGCAAATTAGCATGAGATTGCTATCCGAAAAAAGCACAGACGGTATTGGAAAGCTCTGTGGCAAATCTACCGAAAATAAACAAATTAAAGAACACAAATGCAAAATCACATTTCCATAATGACCAACACAATCTACCAAGAGCAGTGCAAATTAGTGTAGGGTCGCAAACAAGCAGAGCTAGTGATAATCAGGTGTGGATAATCTTCTAACAACACAGATGCAAAATGGGTTAAGACATTAAGATGTTAAACTGACTACCGCAAACCTTAATAAATCAACTTGCCTGATTCAATTAAATACTGCTCTCCCATAAATACCGCATCTGCCAGGGAAACTCCTACAAATTCACATGCAATAATTTCAGATAAAGATGTTGAGATGTGTCCACTACTTTTCATCACTGTTTCACTGCATGTCTTTCTTTAGTCAATCCTAACAGTATTTTTTTAATGCTAAAAGAGAGCAAGCTGTTGGTATATCTGTTCCACAGACTTTATAAGTAAACTCCTGTGTCCCTTTTAGATCCTTGCTAGGAAAATGCTGTCTGCTGTGTGAATAGCTCTATGGGATCCATTGTTTCTATTCAACACGACATTCACATTTGAGTGAAAGGACCTTGAGGATCACACCATTTACCGTCTCAGAAACCGTTGTACATTAAAACTTATAGATCACACAGTAATCCAATGAAGCTAAAGAACCTGTTTTTAAGATTTACTCTCAAATCTTTCTAGTTTCCTTGATCATCAGATTTGTGAGTAACTGTTGTTTGTGTAGTTGCAGTTATGTGTAAATAACTAATGTTTTTAATAAGAGTTTTGCAACAGTCACAGATGTCCAGGATCATGTCTTTAAGCACATCTGTCTTCTGCTTTATTTCCATAGCTGTTTATAAAGTAATTGGTAGTTTACTTATGGAAGGAACAGACCAAAAGTCAAAGGCACCAATAACTCTGATTTTGTGCAGAACAGATTAATAATTTATATTATAGAGTGTGATATGTACTAATTGTCAAAACTAAGTTTAGCTTGTAAAATTATGTTTGAATTAAACTCAGAACGATTCAAGATACAAAACCTTGGTGGAAAAGACAAAGTGATAAAAACAAGGGCTTCAGTATCTGCCATGGAATGAATGAATTAAGGAATGAATAAGGTAACTGCAGTTTACATCATGCATGTTCTGGGTTTACATTTCGCAACACTGAATTATACATTTACGTCTCGCAATGTTTTTAATTATGAAATAAATAGGTTATTGTGACTTTTATCTCAAAGTTCTGACTTTTTTCTTGCAATTCTGCAATTATATATCATAATTGTTAGATAAAAATTAACACTTTGATGCATTATATCAAGAACAGAACCAAAACATAACACATTTTTTATTTAAATTCCACATTTCCAAAAATGTAGTTCTAATTTAGTTGCTACATGAACAAGAAACAATGCTATTTGAGGTCAAAGACACCAGTGCACCACTGTTGAAGACTGTACTTCCACACTGGACTCTCGATATGATAACTCTAATCCACACATCAGACACTGTCAACTCACATATGTTTGCTAACATCAGTGCAGTGCACACTTCAGTCAGTGCAGTGCACACTTAGCGTTGAGCATCTTACTGTAACCGTGCAAGATGGGAACGCAATAAGAGCAAGGAGATAACTGGAAGCAGCACTTGAAATGAAGGCAACCCGTTCTCTCTCGGCCTTTATCTGGCATCAGAACCTGCTGTAAAGTGTTCTGACCTGATTAAGGCCGCGCTGCTGGAAATTGGATAAGGGAATTGCAGCTGCGTAACTCTAGTGTGGGAAAAGTGTTATTTTTATCCCTCTTGACAGTCGTGGCACTAAACCTGGAGGAGAGGCGGTGGAGTGGGGGATTATGGGTAAGAAGATAAGAGCTTGAGAAATTCTCTGGTCGTGGATCTGTCATGGGCGTAAAGATCGTCATTACACCCTAATCACATTAGACAGCTCAATTAGAGGCGGGCCGAGGTGGAGTTGTTGCCCATGGTTAATTGGGAACGCTGGAGATGAGAAGCTGGGCTTTCATTGAATTAAATCAATATTCAGCTTATAGCCAAATACTATAAGTGGCTTCATCTTCTTCTTTCTAATCACCTTTCAGAGGACTGTCCTTGTATTCTTGGTTATTAGGCTTATAATACAATGTTCTTGTCTGAGAGGGGATGAAACAGTTCATTTACAGAAATCACATATTTGTGTCGTACTGTGTGGATTACCATGAACATTATTGTAAAGTCATAAAGAGAATTAGTTTATGTAAAAAATTAAATAACTACTTTTTTGATGTTAATGGCACAGTTTCTGTGAGTGGAGTCTGACTGATATAGCTGGTAGTGCCGTGCAGGTCCGTCCGGTTTTGAATAGGACGAAAATGTCAGATAAACATTAGAACTGAAACCAAAAGAGAACGATTTTAATTTTGGGAGACTCGAATCTGCCTATAGGGAACTGGTTAATTAGAAAATCGGGAAAGGCTATGGAGAGCCTTCCTTATAGTGAATTTCAGACTGGAAAGATCAAATACACTGGACAAAGGCGAGCAATGTTAACACTGGTTAAAGTCTTTAAATTGCTGACCAAAGAGGAAGTGGGAAAATCCATCAACGCTATCAATGACTCACTCATGTATTGTCAGTCACTACTGGTGTTTTAATTATTTATTTTTATTTGTTTCTTCATATTTTGAGTTTTATTTCATAGTGCAGCATTTAAACAGGCTTGGAAAACCCCTCTGCTTAAAAAAAACACTCTTAACCCAGCTCTTTTAGAGAACTACAGACTACATTGCAAAAACACTTGAACAAATCTCTGCCTTTCTCACAGAGAAAAACCTTCTAGACAGTAACCAGTCTGGTTTTAGAAGTGGACATTCAACCGAGACTAACTTCTTCTCAGTTGTTGAAGCCCTTAGACTGGAAAGAGCAGTTTCCAAATCTTCAAAATTAAATTATATATACCATATTGCTTGGTATAGGGCATCTCAGTGTAATGATAACATATAATATATATATTGTTATAAGGGAAACAGGTCAATTTAGCTCAAAGGGAATCATTAATGATTTTATAGGGAATTTGAACAGACTCACTGTTTCACGGCGATTCACTGAACAAGCCGTATAACAAACTCTGCACTGGATATTAAAATCCCAAAATATAGTGAAAACACTATTAAATAGCACAGTAGCAAAATCGACAGATTAAGGCATTAACTTATGAGCACAAAACACAAGATATTTCTCTTTTCAATATAAACAAGACTTTATTTATATAATGCTAAGACATGTAAACTAATCTACACATGAACACAAGCATTCACACATTCACGCATTGCAGAAAGAGAGAAAGTGAGGAAAGGATTAGATTAAGAGAATGAGAATTTGATATCCCACGTTTACAGCAATATGTGCAATTGCATAAACCTGAACAACCATCAATCACATATATAACACTCGCATTGACTTTTCAATGAGGCTAAAATCTATATTAAAATTTCACCAGCACAGCAAGAATCTTGGGGTTTGTACTTGCAGCTTTTGTGTTTAAGGATTCCCTTTGTCCTCCGTCTTTGCGGGAAAGGGTTTCTCCGAAGTCGCTGATTGGCTTAGAGTTCAGGAGTCGTTGAAGTGGGCGTTGGTTGAAGTGGGAGTTTTGGGCTGGTTGCCGTTGGCAAACGTAACTTAGCACATGAACTCAACGGAAAGAAAATAAACTAAAGTCAAAGAATAAAAGGATGTAAAGAGACTAGGTGGGTTTTCTTCTCATCATGGTAGCAACTGGCTGGGTTGTGGTCCAGAGCACATGGCTGAAGAGAAAGTTAGATGGCATTTTCAAGAGAGTTCATTTTCCAGAGAGAGAGAGATCCAAGAAGAGAGAGGAATTCAAGAGGACGGAGCATTCAAGAGAGTTCAAGAGGGCGAGGAGAAGTGTGTCCTGGGTATTTACCCTCTGCTTTTAGACACCCCCCAATGGTTGTCTTGACCAATTAGATCCTATGATGGCTCTGGGTCCTGCTTTGTTTCTCCACCCAATCAATAAATCAACATGTCATGTTTAGTCACATTGCCCGAATTTTACATTCTCTTGCAAAGTATCCTTTTGAATGTGATTTTTATAACCAGAATATGATGCATTTGACAGGAAATCAATCAAAAGAAATGATTAAAGCTAGACTTATGACACTCATACATACCAAACATGACATTAACCCTTAAGGCTTACGCTATTCAATACTAATTAAAAGCACGATAAACACAATGATTAAAACAAGGATAGTCAAATTTGTGGGTCACATACATAATATGCAGTTATGCATATAAATTATTATTTTCATTAACCATGAGAATGAAAGTCCTTTAAGATGATTTTACAGTCTGTAGCTGTGATTTCTATCACAGATTTACATGTAATGGTCACATGTTGCATCTATTTGACCATCAATATTTATTCCTCAAATGTATTACCAAATTCCTGCATTGGAATTATCATTAAGTGTTCCTTTGGTTTTGCTGTTGCAGGCTGTATTCAGACGGGCTGGAGCTAGGGTCTGATTTATGACTTCCTGCTGTTGTCTTGTGGAATTCGGCTCCTCATGTTTCAACCATGCTTCGATCGAATCTTGATTTGTCTGATTCGGTCCTTGATATACTACATCAGGAACCGCACTCCAGTGGCTTGAGTTTTACCTCTCAGATAGGTCCTTCAGGGTATCTTGGAGAGGTGAGAAGTCACAACATCTAGCTACTGGAGTGCCTCAGGGCTCGGTTCTTGGACCACTTCTCTTCTCTGTCTACATGGCATCACTAGGTTCCGTCATTGTGAAACATGGCTTTTCATATCACTGCTATGCTGATGCCACTCAACTCTACCTCTCATTCCATCACCCTTTCTGGTGATCTCAAGATTCAAGGTTTTATTCATCACATACTCAATTATACAGAATATAATCAGCAGTGAAATGCAAGTGTAATGACGATAGCTGCTCGCATCTCAGCATGTCTAACAGACATGTCTTGCTGGATGAAGGTCCGTCACCTTCAACTCAACCTTGCCAAGACAGAACTTCTTGTGGTTTCAGAAAACCCATCACTTCAATTTCACCATCCAGGCAGACACATCATCCATAACTCCTTCAAGGAAAGCCAGAAATCTTGTAGATGTGATTGATTATCAGCTGAATTTCAAAGACCACATTTCTAAAACTGCCCAGTCCTGCAGATTTGCCCTATACAACATTAGGAAGATCAGGCCCTTTCTTTAGGAACATACTACACAACTCCTTGTTCAGGCTCTTGTTTTATCCAGACTGGACTATAGCAATGCTCTCTTTGAAGGTCTTCCAGCCAGTTCCATTAAACCTCTACAGTTAATCCAGAATGTGGCAGCAAGATTCATATTTAACAAACCGAAAAGAGCGCATGTCACACCTCTGTTTATCAATTTGCACTAACTTCCAATAGCTGCTCACATAAAAAATTAAAATACATTAATATTTGCCTACAAACCCACCACTGGCTCTGCACCTCTTTACCTAAATGTACTACTTCAGACTTATGTGCCTCTAGAAGCTTGCATTCTGCAAGTGAACAATGCATTAATGTGCCATCCCAAAGAGGCACAGAGCCACTTTCACAGACTTTTACATTAACTGTTCTCTCTTGGTGGAATGACCTGCCCAACTCAATCCAAGCAGACGAGTCCTTAGCCATCCTGAAGAAACGGCTAAAAACACATATCTTCCTTTTTACTTGACCCTCTAACACTAGCACTCTCTATTCTATTTTTATTGTATTTACTTGTTTTCTTTTTATTTCTAAAACACACTTGATCATTTAACACTTGCACTCTTTACAATACTCGCTTTCTTTTTATTACAAAAATTAGAGCATCTAACACTAGTATTCTCTATTCTTTTTCTATTCTTTCAAGGTCTTTCATCGTAAAAAATAGACCATCTGACACTAATATTGTCTGTTATTTTTCTATTTGTTCTACTTGTTTTCTTTTTATTCAAAAAAGCTTTCTATGTGTACTGTGTTAGGCTAACCGAGACTTATCAGAGTACTTACATATTATTGCTCTTGTGTAGGTTTTGATTGCTTCTATTCTCCTCATCTGTAAGTCATTTTGGATAAAAGTGTCTGCTAAATACCTAAATGTAAATGTAGTTCTATATTCTGTATATTTTATATTTATTGCATGAATCTTGTAACATTAATTAAGCAATACATAGCTGGAGTGTAAATGCATTGATGGCATCTCTGAGCTGCATTAAAATCAGTGCAAATGCATCACATACAAGCCATTTCAGATGCAGCTTCTGTAGTGCAAAGATAGATTTTGTTGATATTTATTTAATTTGATTGATAGCAGCCCTATAATGTCTTACAATTCTAACTGCATTTATGAAATAAATATATTTACACAAAAATTTTAGAAATTTAATAAGGTTAGAAACAAAAATCTAAACAAAGTTTTTAAGGGGAAAAATACTGTCCCTTAATAAAAATGGGTGTTTTTGTCACTGGTTTGGGATTTTGTCCAGGCTTCACAAATCCTGAAAAGTATCTTTCTATTTGGTTTTGCAGAAATGGCCATTGTAATGCAAAAGGTTTATGATAACTGGAAAAAGCTATGTGTTAGCATTCCCAATTATCTCAATGGCTATGTCAAATGTCTTTGTTATTTCCTGATATACTTGCACAGAATAAGCAAAATGTTGTGCATGTCATCTCTCCTGTGTTTTTGTTGAAGGATTTTTGCAAGTACTCTTAGTTTGTGTTTTGTTCCTGTTGTATCTGGTTTCCTGTGTTGATGTCTTTCTATGATTTTTGATTCCTCTCACCAGTTTCATCTTTGTTTTAGTTTATCATGATCAGTAATGGCCTTGACTAGATATGTTATGCTGTTAAGTTTTGTCTGTTGTTTTTTTTCTTGTGCGCCAGCTCAGATTATCTTCTTGTTCTGTTCAGTAAACAGTCTGTGAATAGATCCTCACCTCCTCATATGCTTGTAATCTGTGACTGTGTTGAAAGAATGGATATTTTGCATACACACACACACACACACACACACAATAGCAGACCACTGTGCTAATGTCTACAGTATGTTGCCTGGGGGAAAAAGGACATTTGTTGCCTGAATCTGATGTCATTTGAATACTGGGACAAAGAGGCCCCAAAACACAGTTTTTTGGGATTAATCTCTATTCAGGTGAATGATTTAAACTTTACAACCTCATTATGATCCATCTCATATTTTCAGCTTGTCTCATGTAAAGAAGCTCTTATGAGTGAATTGAATATTATTTATATGGTGCAGACTGATAGCAGCTGCAGTGAGAGGGGCGGTGAAATAAAGCTCAGGGAAACTGCAAGACCACAATTCATTTTCAATGAGAAGAGCAAAGAGCAATCCTATGAAAGCCTAGAATATAGAGCGTGACTATTTTTCAAGTTTTTTGCCTGATTTAGTTGAACACTTTCAGTAGTCTGTTCTCGTGTCTTTTCATTCGCTTG
Source organism: Gymnocypris eckloni scoliostomus (assembly GCA_027564155.1). NCBI lineage: Eukaryota > Metazoa > Chordata > Actinopteri > Cypriniformes > Cyprinidae > Gymnocypris > Gymnocypris eckloni. The sequence continues at coordinate 30,296,435 of CM050417.1, forward strand.
AATAGATGTTGTGCATTTTGTATTTCTACCTTGTTGGGTCTTTATTGTGTGTTTGTGAATAAACTGCTTTGTTTAGAATAGATCATCTCATCAGCTTATCCCAGCCTGACTGTAACAGTTTAACATATAAACACTTGTTATAGGCTTATCATAATAAATAGACAAAAACACGGTTTGAAAGACAGATTTATGATGTGCATGCTCATTATCGAAATGTTACCTTTTTTAACAAAAACAAGTTATGCTATAGAGTTCACGGCATTTACTGAAGTCAATGGCTGTTTATTCTGAACACAGATACGTCATAATCTCTGATGACAGTCTGTGTAATGAATTGACTGAGAGTGTAGACTTGTCATAAGCTTCATTGACCCCTATGTCAGGGTTCTGTCACTTCGGTCTGGTGTCATTCATGAGTTCTGTGACAGAGCCCTGATACTCCCGTCATGTCCTGGTTTCATGTGAGCATGCGGCTTCGAGTGTGCTCGAGCCTGCATGCCTTGTTTCATGTTGGAGCGGTGTGTTCGGATCCCGGCACTCATGTATTGAGTTTCGGTTTCGTGTCGGGGTTCGGACACGCACACTCCACGTTCTTTCTCTTTGTGTGAGTGTGCGGTCTCGAGTTCACTCGGCCACGCGCTTTTCTGTCCACGTGTGTTTTGTGGTGTAGCACGCAGTTCATGTTTTTTATCATCTGTGTGCATTCATGTTATATCTTGTGCTGTGTGGCATACAGCTTGTGTATTTCATTGGCTGCGTGCTTTCATGTTGTCATGTCTTGTGTGAACACGTTGCTTATGAGTTTTCTTATTAGCTGTGTGTTCATGTCTTGTTTTGCACATGGCTGGTGACTTTTTTGCAGGCCATGTGCTTGTGATTTGTTTTGTGTGAGTGCATGGCTTTTGTCTTAGATTTCTGTGTGCCATGTGCTCTCATGTCAATGGTCTTGATCCCACCCATCTTGTTACCTGATTATTTATTTATTTGCCCCACCTGTTCCTCATTACCTCCTCATTTGCTCCCTTTAAAATCTCCTTGTGTTTGCAGTTCCGTGTTGGTTCGTTTTTTATGCTGTGTATGCCTTGTGTCCTGTCCTGCCTTGCCTTGTCCAGCCAGTCTATTTTTCCCCTACGGCCTAGTTTTTGTTTGTTTTGTTTATATTATTATTAATAAAAATCCCTTTTCCCTCCTGCATTTGAGTCCTCGCCCTCATCCATTCTCCATACCTGACACCCTATGCTAGCATTAAAACACACACACACGGCCTTTCTGCTGTAAGTAATTACTGTATGCAGTGAGGCAGCACATCAGTCCTCAGCACCAGACCTCTGAGTTTGAACACATACTGTGAACTAATACCAGAGCTCACTGTACACCAGAAAATGTTGCGATCACTGATTTTCAATGAGGATGGTGTATTGCCAGGTTGAGTGACTCTCCATCATGCGATCAAAGGTTGAGAGATTTTAACAAGCACACTCTGCAGCACTCTCTTGCATCCATTAACCAATGAGAGATTCCCATTGTGCTTCCAGAAATCCAGCTATCTGTACTCTGGCTCGATTTAAGACTTCAGCTCTTTCCACACACTCAAAACACTTTGTACACATTCATATCCATCCGTCAGAGTCATACAGGTTTGGCTGTTTCTGAGAACAGAAATATTTTGGGTCCTTTACCAATTACTCCAGTTACTGACATAATGGTCGTTTCCCTGAAAAGTCAGCACAAACCGAATTAATTATTGTCATTTCTCTTGTGAAAATAATTTCAGATAGTAGAAAAGTAATATGATTCATTGTAATAGCCTCTCACAGTGACAGACAGTGTCAAACCGCAGTTCAGTTTTTGTGACTGACACACTGAGACTTCAGTCGTGACCGAGTGAATACAGTTTATTGAGAAAGTGCTGGATGTTTCGCTGCACTGCAAAAACAGACCGATGACAGCTCTTGGAGTAATGTAATTGTTCTCTATTCTCCCTCCCTGATTGTCATTCAGTGTAATGTAACACATTCATAATGTGAGAACCCCATTCTACATTCTAAAACATCAGCTCTTAAAGACAGGCTTTTGCTTTTCATATCCTATTTTTATACTACACAATACACTTCATATCTGATTCCATCATATCACTCTGTACTTTAGAGATACATCCTTTAAACCAAAAAGCCAAACTCAACGATCCAGAGTTTACATGAGAGGAGGAATCCAGAAACATGCAACAAACACAGAAAATGAGCAAAACGTCAATAGTCAATGAAAATACATATTAACACTCAACATCATCAGCTAAACATAGTGCAGAGGAGCAGGAAATGCCATAAAAGGTGCTCACAGCCTTCATTATTGTTTTTATTGATTTGTGCAGAAGGTTTTCAAGTGAGCAGGTTTTCTGGGGCTATGTCTCAGATTTGATGCTGGTTATTGAGCTCAGACCTTGTGTTTGTTTGAAAGATTTGGAGTCATAATTTCTCATTTCTCAGCCAGTAAACACATTCTCAAGTCAATATATGATCAATTATAAGAGTTAACATTTAACCTAAATGGCCCCTTTATGTTCCTACTGTTATTGAAAACAAACATAATTTCATGTTTTCCTAAAATAAAAAATACAAATCTTAATACTTTACGTCTCTTCTACACTTTACAGCATCACATAAATTCTTCATGACAAAATCAAATCTGTATACTAGGTATATCTGTGAAAATGTATTCTCTTCATGGTGTTTCTATAGCACGCTCTAAAAACAGGAGGCGGTCATTAAAGAGCTCCTGATCTAGCCAAGTCAATACTGAAACATCCACCAGCTCATTTGATATAAAACTGTAGAGGTTGATATTTTCCTCCAGGTCTTATTTGTGCTTGGGCTTCTTTAATGAATGTCAGGTTCTCAACCCCTGACTGAAGTCTGGACAGTTTGTTCTCTCTGGCTTTTATTATAATGTAAACCTCCCAGCACTTATTTACAGCCACACAGTTTATGTTAGTTCTGCACCCTGCTAATGTGTTTGAAACAGACATATATGTACTGTTCTCTTCAGTTTAAATTGACTTGATATATTTCCCTTGTCCAGTAAATGGATTCTGCACATAGCCTCGAAAACAGCCGGCACTCTCTGCTACATCTGTAAAAAAGAGCATCAGCCTTTCTCTTGTTCTTAATTTTCTCTCTCTCTATACTAATGTGGCTGTCGTGTCCTGGGCTGGGTTGGGGTGAAAGAACAGGACCTCTGGGTAAATTCTGGGTAATGATGCATTAACGTCCTTCAGTGCTTCAGTTCCTATGGACTGCTGGTCTAATTCCCCTTTTACAAGAAATCAATGAGTGCTCAACGGTGCATAGATCCTGTCATGGAATATCCAGACCAGTATTATGGGTATTATTTTACTGCACTTTAGTCCTGATCTTTTCTACTCAATTTTACATGAATGCATATAGCTGTAACACAAATTTAGGATTGGGGCAAGACTCTTTAAAGCCATTGTGTTATCCAGTGGTGGTTCCTTTTTAACTGAAAGTACTAAATTATGTATTTTTGAGGCTAGGTAACGCATGTCATTTAGTGTTGAATGACTTGAGTGCAGTATTCGATATGATCAGAACATCCCGATTTTCCACTTTCAACACCTGGTGGGTTTAAAAGGTGTGGTTCTGAAATGGTTTAAGTCCTATCTAACTTATAGATATTTCTTGGTTAGCAATGGAAATTCCACAAGGCTCTATCCTTGCTCCCATTCTATATCTGCTCCCAATGGGTAACATCTTTAGGAAGTATATTGCATCTTTCTATTGCCATACCGATGAGTCGATGACACACAACTGTACCTATCATCAAAGCATTCTAACACTAGTTCATTGGAATCACTTTAAGTTTGTCCAAAATATAGGTGGAGAAGCATGAGTCATATTACCCCAATATTGGTTCGGGTTCAGCTGTTGTATTGGTGCTATACAAATAGATAGAAAGAAAGAAAGAAGTTGAGCTGCATGTTGTTGACATTGCAGTGGCAGTGAAAGGCTCAATGGATATGGAATATATTGAGAAGAGGAGGGGGCCGAACATCGAACCCTGTGGTATGCCCTGTGGATAATTGATGTGACATGGTTTTCCTCCAAGAAGCCATAAAACAAATACCAGTAAGCTAGTACTCAAACCAGGGCAATGATACCCATTGTCCAAAGGGTAGACAGGAGGATCCGATGATTTACTATGCTGAAGTCTTCAGACAGGTCAAGCAGAATGAGGAGAGATGATCTGGCAGCAGCACTTACCAGTTTCAGGGCTTCAGTAACAAACAGCAAGGAAATGTCAGATGAGTATCTGAAGCTTGAGCGATTGTTGTCTATCAGGTTCTTTAGTATTGTAGGGGAAAGAGAGACCTGGATGAAAACAACTCGTTCAAGTGTTTTCACTGTGAATGGCAGGAGAAAATTTGGTCTGTGATTGCCTATGAGTGTAGGTTTCTTAAGAAGTGGAGTTACTTAAGCCTGCCTGTGGTGAGCACATTGCCACTAAGGAGAGATTTGCTGATGTGTGTGAGTTCTCTAAGGAGTAATGGCTTGGAGAAGATTGAAGGTAAATAGGGCCAAAGATAAATTAAGAGTTGGTTATAGACTCCAGCCTTTATGAGTGGAGAAAAAGAGAGTATGGAGTGACTGGGGAGAGGTGGAAGTGTGTGATGTTGGGAACTGACTGCTGATGTTTGTTATCTTGTCTGTGAAAAAATCAATTAATTCAACAGCCTTGTAGTAAAAAAGGTTAATATCTTAAAAGGTTACATTATCTTAATTTCTGCTGATGTTGTGATAAGCTTTTGCATTGTAGACATTGGCAGAGAATGCTTGTTTGTGAGGTCACATACCTGTCTTGAAAGTAGATAAGATTATGAGGTTGCTGACGAACCAAAAAAAAGAGCTGTTATGTGCTCACTTTACTCACTTCTCATAAACAAAGACAGCAAAAAGCATGTACTGTGTCACATTCACATCACGTTAAGTGAATGCATTTGAAATACTGATGAAGACAAATACTGTGAGTCCAGGTAATCCAATGTTCCCATAATTTCCCCATCCCTATTTTACTGCTGCAAGAGTATTTACAAATGAAGTCAGACATAACTTCTAACTGGCATGCATCTATTCTAAGTATTATCCTAAAACAGCAAACCAATTGTGCAAATCATTGGAAATAAAAAATAATCAGTGTGTGTGATGTGATGTTGCTGCATGAATAGACAAACATAAGTCCTGTAGATCATCTAGACAGGTGAAGCTGGGGGATGGTTCAGGGGAATGCGGATCACACGCTGACACGAACACTGAGTTCAAACGTTATCAATCAATCTTGGGCAATGTTGTAAACTATGTGATTGCTAACAGATTGAATTTAAACAACCTATCAGTGTGCACTATCTTTGGTTTTAATTACTTAACTAGATATTTATCAAATTAAGACTATCTGTTAATTCAGGTGATACATGTTTTATAAAATCTATTTACATTATTGCAAATCAAATTATAATCTGCATATAAAATATAAAATGCAATTTTTTTGCTCAAAATTGGTATATGTCATGTAAATTCATATATATTATATATACTTTATATTTGTATTTTTAATTTTTTATAGTCTTTAGATTTTTTACTTTTTATACTGGAGAATGATGGTCATGTACAACATAAATTGTATTATTGCACCTAATATTTTAAGTGGTTAAACTTTCACTGCTGAAACTAATCCCATGTTACAACGTCTCTCCTACATCTATGACATTGACCTTTGGGCAGAACAAGTGATTATGACATCACTACATCACTAAATAAAACCACACAGTCTGTCTTTGCTGCTGGTGGTGGGTGGCCTGAAGACAAGTCGCTGTTGAATCAAGGACATTCGCCAAAGGAACTGTGGATCGAGTGACATTGTTTCTGTATCGATTTTCATTTATCCCTCCATCCAAGAGCTCCAGCCTGTGTGGAAAATCATCCATGTTCACAGCAGGAATGTGGCACAGACCTTCTTTTTATGGATCAGATTGACTTCACTGATTTCCAGAACACAGAGAGCTTTGTATATGTGTAAGACTTTTGATTTCATGGCATTAAATATGTTAGATCAATTCTCAGAGGCCTTCAGATATTGGAAGAACCCACTTTAGGTATTTATGATCGGACATTTAACATTAAATGGTGTGAAAATTGAAGGCAAGGTATGTATTGAGCTCACAGTCCTTATTTGTAAAGGATTTTCAGAAAAAGCTGGAATGGAATCGAACAGTTGAAAAAGTGCTACAGCAGATCTCTCTTCAAATATTGTCGAGAACTACGTCAACTTAAATGTACAAAATCAGGAGAGATACTCTGCACCGACAAGACTATGTATCTGTTCAACAACCACCGCTGAGACAAGCTTTCTGTTCATTCTCAAGATTCACCTCTTGGTCCAGTTCTTCAGAGATATCCACAGATTCAGAGCTTTATTGGAAAAAACAATCAGGGACAGACTCTGCAAGATGCTGCAAATCCAGGAGAAACTGCATCAAATACACACATTCTGAAAACTCACGTGACCCTATTTCTTCAGACGGGTCTGTCTGATATTCCTACTCCAATTCCTGATCCTTTACAGGTTAAAACTGCTTAATAGTTTTCATCATATCTAGTAAAAGCACTTAAAATCATAAAGATGACCATACTAGACTTCAAGCCTAAGGTCACCTAACTAACTATTTATGTACTGTGTGTATGCATGTATGTGTTTATTTATTTATTTTCCAGGATGAAATTAATTCTGATTTTAAGAAAAGAAGTAATATCTATATTGCTGAAAATACCATTAACAATGGATTTGAGTGTTAGCTTTAAATAATAAATCTGATTACACAGGAGAAATATGAAGATACTACAAACAAATAAATAACTATGATGATTTTGATCATTTTGAACATTTTAATTTAATAAATTGACTCGACTCAACAGTTCCTCACAACACTTTTGTAATGTTTCAGCTAAAGCCCACACCTTCTTAACTAATGTTCCGAGCAGATGCATAATGTGAGGTATTGGATCGCTGGCTGAGCCTCTTTTTAACTTAATTTATGCTTACATTAGAGCTTTATGCATTCAGTAGCATGCCTTAGAGACACCAGTGATGTTCAGATTTCTGACTGTGGAAAGGTTCATTTTGAGCATTAATTACTGTTCACACTATGTGAATAGTAACTATGTGCTTTAAAGGCACATATATTTTGTGCATGTCTTCTTTGCCTTTTTTGCTGATTAATAGTTACCCAAACCCCAACTCCAGTGTAAATGGTAATGCACTCTACCACCGTCAGAGAATGTAATGTTCTGTCAGAGATAAGCTGGCTGGTTCTCTGACTAAGTCCATGAGTAAAGGACAACAACAGCAGGTTTCTCAGCAGAGCCCAGTGTGATCACTGTATGTGTGTTGACGGACTGTTATGACTGTGTATGTGTGTAGTTCAGCTGCAGCTTCGCTTTAACCGGTAGAGAGCAGCGCATGTGTTTGATGCTGTGCTGTCACTGCCGGCAGGTTTGTGGTGGAGATGAAAGAGTTGTTTGTGACGCTGAACTTCTGAACCTACAGTAGTTTGCCTCAGCCGCGTTTACCCCGACAGACATTACATTTACTCTCACAGCTTTACATGCCACCCACACTGAGAAAGACAGATATGCTTCTGAAGTGAAGAAATGTTTGACATCACAGTGTGACACAGACTGTCCTAAAGAGAAACCTCCCACACACACATCAGACGATGCTGAAAACACACTCAGACCTTCTCATGCTGGTGAAGAACTGAGAATGTGGAGCTACAAAGACGCTTTGCATTGTTAGCTAATTGTGGCCGTAAGCTCCACTGAACTCTAATGTAATGATGGAGCTCTCTCTCCTCCAAATACCCGTGCAAATACCATGTTCATAGAAAATAACCACTGGAGAGTGTTGGGTGGATCCCCTCACCTAATAACATTGTAAAGGTGTCATGACATCATAATATTTTAGGTTTACCTAGAGTCTAGTTCATCTCATCTAATTACATCTAAACTTATTCTTGTGTTTTGATGGAACATATTCCATTGCTACAAATACTGCCTTAAGCCCTACTCGGACGGTAATTCTTTCTCAGGGGATATAAGGGATTTTCACCATTTACAGGGGGTAGTTAGTGATTTAAATGCCGTCTGAATCCACATCTCTGAGTTTACGAGAAGAAATCGATTCAAAATGCAGTGTTTAAACCCTTTTTGAGCACTCCCGAACACCGTAAGATAACGTTGCACTTCGGTGTAATCATACATATTATTTCTGAAATGCTGGAAAGTATTTAAAAGAACAAAACTTCATGACTGCTCCACATGATGACTTTCTTCCGTTTCACATGATAACTCCTCGAGTGCTTTCAGAAATGATTTCTGTTATCAGTGTCAGTAGAATTTTTCTCTCAGTGTTATAGTGTTGACTTTATCTGCCGGTGTTTGATAAGTGTGTGAGCACAGTGCTCCTCTCAGGACCGTCCTGAAGCCAGTGTCAACTCAAGCCAGTCTAGCTTCTGTTGAGCTCAGATGTGTCACTGCTTCTTTAACTCTTTCATGCATAGAGTCGACCAATCTGTCAATCACTGCCATCCGCAGCTGCTATAGGCAAAAAATGAATCAGAGCAAAAGTGTGTTTTCCCTGTTTTAAAGGGTTAGTTCACCCCTAAATGAAAATTATGTCTTTAATTGCTCACCCTCATGTTGTTATAAACCCATAAGACCTTCGTTCATCTTCGGAACATAAATTAAGATGTTTTTGATGAAATCTAAGAGCTTACTGACTCTTAGACAGCAGTGCAACTGCAATGTTCCCAGGTCCAGAAACATCGCAAAGACATCGATAAAACTGACATCAGTGGTTCTCTCTGAGTTACTATCTTCCGGCATTTTGGAGAGTACCACGACACTTTCCCCAGAACGTAATCAACATACTCAGCATTGTTTATGCTCAGGAGGAATGTGTCCTCATAATCTTCTAAATGGTGGAAGATGGTAACTCGCAGAGAAGAATTGTTGAATAAATCATGTTATATTTGTTTTCTTTGTGCACAAAAAGTATTCTAATGAATGCTGTCTACAGGGTTCTGAAACACTAAAACATTTTAAAGCAATATTCAGGTAGTTTTTGATCTTTTGTCTTCCAGGAGTAAGTGTATGTTAGTCTATAGGTGCATCTCCAACTACAGATATTGAATGGACAAGTTAAGGCAAGTATTTCTATGGATTTTGATGTGAGCATGTGTTTTTCCTATGGAATAGAAGTACACCTGACTACACAATCCACAGAATATTTATTAATAAACTTTTGTATTTTTCACACATTATTTCCTTAATTAATTCTCAAATCAAGTGTCAATGTGTTCAGAAACAGCTGATTATGCTGTACTTTTTTATATGTCCCCAAATATATAAGAAGTCTCTGAAGACATACACTAATAATGACAGAACTTTGATCTAAAGTTACAGAATAAACAGGTTTTGTAGTTTAGTTTTTCGAAAAAGTTGTTTTCAGATTACATTCAAGTCTTTGATATGAAACGATTGAGAGAAATTGGATTAGCAGATCAAGGGAAATTAGGTTGTTGTGATGTGAAGCCTTTAGAATAACCAGAGTTCAGATTGCATAAATTTCCTAATCCTAACACGGACCCAAAAGCAGAAAAGTTATTTACAGACTTATGAGGATCTACAGAAACACTGAGCATATTCAGATGCTCACAGCTGCAGTGAGAACATGAGCATACGGTCACTTCCAGTTCAAACAACATGCTCTGTAGATACAGCTCTTTCGTTATTCTGATGCTCACTGATAAGTGTGCATGACATCGTTCATTAACGATGGAACAGTATTTTAAAGTGTTACTACACAGGTCTTGATGGACGTAAGAGTGAGTAAAATACGGACAGAATAAATGCAACTGTAAATTATACCAATAAGTTGAGGGTAATTAGTTTGATATAATGCATAATGAGTGTGTGTCTGAATTGTTCATGAAAGACCCAAAATCTATGATGGCAGTGCACAGTGTTTTAAAATAACCTTAGAGATATTCCTGCAGTTACTGAATTGAGCTCTGATTGACTTTAACAAACAATCAAGCTGACTTTTAATAAACACAATATTAGTGTTGACTAGTGCTGGGACAGTGAACCCTGGATGCTTTAAAGCAGAATTGGAGGAGACGCTCCTGGTGCTGATGGATGGGAAACATCCTAACCTCTCTCACTGCAGGGCATCAGAGATTTTGACAGATCTTCACATTATTAGACGACAGAGGATTGAAATGTCAGTCGAGGTGTGAATGTGCATGACTCACCTGCTGTGGGTCCACCAGACTAAACTTGACCTTTACCTTCAAAGAGCCCTGGGTAAGAGCAGGATCCAAGGGTGCAAAGATCCACACACCTGCTATTTGTGCTTGTTCACCCCACGGAAGAGAGGGGCGGGGTCAGCAGAGCTCATTAGCATTTAAAGGGACATCCACCGAAACAAGTTGCTGTGAACAGAGCTGTTTTTGACAGGGTAAAAGGTTGTTTTACACTACCATTGAGAAATGTTAACCAAAGTATATTATAGACCCTAAAGAATCATATCAACTTGTGGAAAATGGGCATCCGAGTGAGTGAGTCGTTGAATCGTTCACTCAACTGTTTTGTTCAAAAGTGCAGATTTATTCAGGAATCAAACAAATATCTGTATTTATGACAGAGTGGTTTAATCATGCACTTAACCAAAAACACAAAATTATTAAATAACGAATCACTATGAATGTGTGTATTTTTCAGATTTCAGATTTGTTTGGAACTATTTTCATTAGGTGGTGAAAAGTGTCTCTATATGATAGAGGCTGAAAAATAAGAGGTATTGATGATGTCAGTTGGAAAAGAAAGTTATTTCAGAAGTGACATAATTAATAGTAATTTTAATCAAAGATTCTAAAGAAAAAAATTAAAGAAATAAGTCAGTCACAATTAGACCAGGAACATGCATTAAGAGTGTAAACTCATTTGAGGCAAAAAGCACCATATGTTCTGGATAATGTTACTCTTTATGATTAATTAAATACAGTATATCATGATGGGTACATGACAGTATATTAAGAGCTGACATTTAAGCAATATCAGATGAGCAAGAGTGCCATTGTTCCAAACATTGGCTGTGATCCATGGCTGTGATCTGAATTCAAATATAAACAATTAAAATAGAAAACTTTGAATTATTACCAAGAAACACACAGACATGTGCAATCATACAAACAGTGAAATGTCCCAGTTCTGTTATACACAATATCAGCAGTCTGCTCAGAACAGCCAATCACACAAGAGGACCAGAGTGAACTTGCATAACATGTTATAAGAGCAGCTGATGTTCTATGCATCAGAGCAGACTGTCCCGTGTCCAGCAGTGAAAACAGGGCATGACGACGTCTTTCTGCGTTAATACTGAATGAAGTCTGACTCTGCAAAGCCTCTCACTGTGTTTCTGTTCATTCACAATCTCTCTCCAGAGAGAACAACGGATAAAAACACGGAAACAGTCTGACAGACAGAGTTTGGAGTGACCACAATGAAAGAGAGAAATTAATCAGGCATGTTGTTCTTGCTGTCTATATGAAGTCCTCTGAAACTTTTGAAAACCAAAATGCAGATCATTATTGTTGTGTAAGGAACAGACAGAAGTTGAAATCACTAATTGGGTAAGTTGGGACTCCTAACTGTTAAACCAACAGGCTCTCCACAATATTTTGGAGTGTTTCTGTAGAAGTTTTGCTCATTCATCCAGTAGAGTATTTGAGAGATCAGGCACTGATGTTGGATAAGAAGGTCTGGTTCTCAATCTCCATTCCAGTTCATCCCAGAGGTGTTAGATTGGGTTGAGATCAGGGCTCTGTGTTCTTCCACACCAAACTTATCCAACCATGTCTTTATGGAGCTTGCTTTGTGCCCTGGGGCTCAGACATGCTGGAATAAAAAAGGGCCTTCCTCAAACTGATCCACATACCTGGAAGCCCAGCATTGTCCAAAATGTCTCCACCAAACTTTACAGTCAGACAGGTAACGTGCTCCAAACCCAGACCCACCCATCAGACTGAAGTGTGATTGGTCACTTCACAGAGCAAGGTTTCCACTGCTCCAGAGTCCAGTTTATGTGTGCTTTACTCACTCCATCCCACTCTTGGCATTGTACTTGATGATGTGAGGCTTCATGCATATGCTGGGCTACGGAAACCCATTCCATGTAGCTCTGCCGCACAGTTGTTGTGCTGAAATTAATGCCAGTGGAAGGTTGGAGCTCTTCAAGTTTTACGCACCATGATCTTCAGCGCTCGATGACCTGCTCCGTGACTCTACATGGTCTTTATGTTGCTGCTGTTCCTAAATTCTTTCACTTGCCAGTAATACCACTTATAGTTAACAGTTGAGTAATTTACATTAGTAATTTAGAAAAGTAATCAAAAAGTAATCAAATGTAATCAGTTACATTACTTTAATAAAGTAATTGAAAAGTTACACCACTTATTACATTTTAAGAAGGGTAACTTGTAATCTGTATCCTATCACATTTCCAAAGTAACCTTCCCAGCACTGGTGGTTAAACATGACATATTTGTTTTGGGCAAATCTAATGGGCAGTCTTTGGTCTTTTTAATCTATTATTTGTTCCAGAGCAAATAGTTTTGGCTGAGGGCTAAATATCATAATAAGAATAATTTGTTACATGTATATAGCGCGTTTGTAGGCACTCAAAGTGCTTTACATAAGGGTATATCTCCTCATCCACCACCAGTGTGCGGCATTCACCTGGATGATGCGACGGCAGCCATAGTGCGCCAGAACGCCCCCCACACACCAGCTACAGGTGGAGAGGAGACTGAGTGATGAAGCCAATCAGTGTATGGGATTATTAGGGGGCCATGATGGTCAGAGGACAATTGGTGAATTTGGCCAGGACACCGGGGTTACACCCCTACTCTTTTTCCGAAGGACATCCTGGGATTTTTAATGACCGCAGAGAGTCAGGACCTCGGTTTAACATCTCATCCGAAGGACGGTGCTTTTTACAGTATAGTGTCCCCATCACTATACTAGGGTGTTATGACCCACACAGACCACAGGGTGAGAACCCCCTGCTGGCCGCACTAACACTATCATCATGTTATGTTTTATGAGTAAGTCGGCAGCAGTAAAGACTTTTATATTGAAAGAGACTGAAACAGGGTTTGAAACAAGGAAGTTATTTTCAGCTTGTAAGACGCAACCAATAAATGCTCTGAGTAGCATTGTCATTGGAAATCACTTTTAACAGATGAATGGATAGTACAACAAAGATATCGCTTTCCTCAGCGGACATTCAGACTAATGTTTTATTGTGAATATGAGATTGAGCTAAAGAATCACAGGCAAAGATAAGGGAAGCGTGATGACAGTGAAGGTAAGAGAGGACCTGTATTCTTTATGTTTAAGTACTTTTGTTGTGTTTGTTTATTTTGATCATTAAATGGTTTGAACGTTTATGAGTTCCCACTAGAGGGTGACACGGGAGTGAATTCTCAAACCTCTCCCGTCCCACTCCCACAAAAGTTAATCTCTTCCCGTCCCAATCCCACGAAAAAACTGGGGGAAAATCCCGTCCCGTTCCACTCCCGGAAGAATGACTCCCATTCCCTCCCACTCCCGTGTCGTTTTTTTTTCTTTTTTCGCCGAAATCTGTCAGTTACAGTAAAATTAGGTACAGATCACAGCGTGCCCACCTTATTAGTTGAATAAAAACCCAAAATGTAGTTTTTTGTTATTATATTGAACTGAAAGCCATCTTATGCACAGTGTTGCACAGATTAAATTTCATGTAAATCATCCATGCTAACACACACGTCTTCTATTGTGTTTTTTTTTTTTTATATATATATACATTTCACTCTCTATATGTAACGGATGTATGCCAGTAAGGGCTGTGTGTAAACCTCACTCCCCTGACCTCAAAAAGAGGCACTCTAGCGGCTGTAACCTTTGGCGTTCCTTGTAAGAGCGCCCGCCTCCCGCGCCGGAATCCCGGGTTCAAGACCCGCTCGGAGCAATAACGAGTTGTGGTGGTGTGGACCTGGGAGGGGGTGTTACATGTAGATATATTTTTCAAAGACAGAGTTTCGAAGTTTCTCGCTCTAGTTCACATGAGACCTAAAGCGCATCCTGTTTGCTTAAAAGCGCAACGTATAGTTGTTATTCCGAGTGCACAAAAATAAACGTAGCGTCTTTATAGATTCGAAAGATGTATTAGGCTACTTTTATCTGTATGACCAAAAATTACGGAGATTTTAAGAGCAAGTGAGTGCACCGGAGCCTGTTCTGCAGCAAACGCGCTTCCACTCTCCACACAAACACTTCAATAGTGCACATTTCTCTAGGTTAACATCATATTGAGCGGCCATGTAAAGTTGCTACTACATACATCTTTCAGAGGAAAAGCCATATTTGAGGTTGATGAATGATAGGTGAGCGTTTGGAATGTCCTGCCCGAGTGTATTACCACATAGACCAGCCGTTAACAATCTGTCCATCACGGACTGCGTCATTCACTTAACCAGCCACACCAAAGCAAACAGGAGGAGAGCATAAAGAGACAGGGCAACTAGAATTGAGTTCAGAATTAAAATATACAGTTTATAGTTTATTTATATAAAAGGTATATTTGTGTGTAAAGTTGGGTATCATTACTATTCCCGGTCCCGCCCACTCCCGATTAATTTTTTTCCTCTCCCGTCCCAATCACGTGATTCGTAGCGATTTTTTTTCCCATCCCGCGGAATTCCCGTGACCCGTGGGATTCCCGAAAAAATGTCAGCCTCTAGTTCCCACCTCCTTCTTCCTCGAACTATTTACTTTGTTTATCTATCTATCTATCTGTCTATCTGTCTGTCTGTCTGTCTGTCTGTCTGTCTGTCTGCCTGTCTGTCTCTCTCTCTCTCTCTGTCTGTCTGTCTGTCTGTCTGTCTGTCTGTCTGTCTGTCTGTCTGTCTGTCTGTCTCTATCTATCTATCTATCTATCTATCTATCTATCTATATATGTCTGTTTGTCTGTTTGTTTGTCTGTCTGTCTGTCTGTCTGTCTGTCTGTCTGTCTGTCTGTCTGTCTGTCTGTCTGTCTGTCTGTCTATCTATCTATCTCTCTATCTATCTATCTATCTATCTATCTATCTATCTATCTATCTATCTATCTATCTATTTATGTATGTCTGTCTGTCTGTCTGTCAATCTATCTATTTATATTTATATATATGTGTGTATTTTTACACTACTTTTTATACTTTATATCATTTTAAACTGGAATGCCAGGGAAAAATTAAATTGTTTTTAAGAGTATCTGGTCTGACAGCTCCTGTGAGCAAACAGAGCAAACAGAAAAACTGTTTTTCTTGAGTTTAAAAGAAAGAAATGTTCCGCTGAGGAGGCGCTCAATCAGGTTTAGGTGTCAAGACTGCTGCAGGGTATGTTCCCTGGAGAGAAAGCAAGGAAAGTAGAGAAGAATATGTATGTGAATGTAAGCAGCCATAGTACAGCAGAAACAGTACAGGCAGATGTTTTTCTGTTTCTCTGTGGTTGATGAAATGTGTTCTGAGCCTCACTGTGCTGGTAATGAATCTGGATTATTTTCTATGAGTGAGTGAGTGTCGACAGAAACTAATAAAAAACACCAAACTGTCTCATACAAAGAGCTTCTGCACAAGCTCCTGAGCAGCCCTTCATCTCTCTTCTGACTCTCAGATGAAACACAATCAATACCTTGAATAAAGACTCATTCTAGAGTCACTAACTGTTCACTTTATAAACATAAAATAAATAAATACTCTTATTTTTAGGATAATGTATTTTTGATTTTGAGTTGAGTTGATTTACAGTTTTTCTCAGTCGCTTTGGTGCATTTCTCACATCACTATTTACACAACAGTTAATGCATTTCTCAAAACAATTAGTACAAACTGCAAAACCTAGTTGATAACCTGCAAAAGCGTGTCACTTGCTCAAAATGGATAGCTCATTCCTCAAAAGCAAGTACTCATGTCAATGAAAGTGTCAGTGTCATCAAGATGAAAAGTCCTGACACCACTGTTTATGAATAAGATAGTCAAATGGCTTTGTCATGTTTTCATTATGACAGTTTACTCTGTAAATGTTTTCCAATGCAAAAAAAGTCAGATTTTGGTGACACTTCCCGAAAATGCTCAAGACAGCACTATATACTATTTGCACAGCCATTTGAAAACTACAGTAAAGTTAGACATTACTGTATTTAGTGAGGTATCTGAGTACAAGACACTGAATATGTATGTTTCACATTTTTACTGCATATGCTCTTTGCAATTCTAATTTGTTCACAGCATTGTGCAAAAGAATAAATACACCCTTATTTACAACAAACATAAACTCCCTTTGGGTAGAGCTGTGCACAACTGTAAACAATATTGCAGTACATATTGGAACTGAACATACAACATACATAGTACTGTAAATCATTCATGCACATCCAGACGTTCCTCTCTGTCTGGCCACATAGTTTCATCTACATCACATCGAATATCATCTCTTGCAATGCAGCGAGGAATGTATCTCCTCGAGTGGCGAATCCACCCTCTGCAGGACTCTGCTGTGATGTCATCACATGCTGCATCCATGGCCACTAGCAGGGCCATTTGGGTATGTGGATGCCAGTCATATACCTTCCACCTCCAGGAAGAGAAAAATTCCTCTATTGGATTTAGGAATGGTGAGTAGGGAGGGAGATATTCCACCAGCATCCTATCATGTGCTGCAAACCACTGTCTGACAACATCTGAGTGGTGAAAACACACATTATCACAAACAAAAACATGCTTATTCAGATGGTCTCCAATTAGACCCCTCTCATTCTCAGGGATTATGTCCCTGTAAAGAGTGTCTAAAAAAGTCAGCAGATGTTGTATGGACCAAGATGGGGTATATGGGTGAGGACGCCGTTTTCTGAGATGGCTGCACACATAATAATATTCCCTCCTCGTGTGCCTGGGACATCAATGGTTGCTCTCTGTCCAATGCGATTCCTTCCACGTATTCTACCTTTTGCCAGATTGAAACCCGCCTCATCAAGGTATATGAATGTGTGCAGCGGTTCCCTGGCCTCCAGCTCCAGTACACACTTTATTACAGAAGAGGGAGCGAGAAAAACTATAACAACTTTTCCTGTGTAACATAATGCATTTTGAACAACATATTGTACAGTATGCACTGTGAATACACATACACAGAACTGTCATGTAAGTGTATTGCATGACACTACACAAAGTAAACAGTTTACAGCACTGAACATTAGAGTATGCATAGAAAACATACATGTTTTACCTGTACATACTGGTGACGGATCTCCTTCACTCTGTCGCTGTTCCGTTCAAATGGCACATTGTACAATTGTTTCATGCGCATTTCATTTCTCCTGAGCACTCTGTCAATTGTAGCGATTGAAACGGATTCAATATTCCCAAAGATGTTGTCATCCTCTATAACAGCACTTTGTATCTCTCTCAACCTTATGGCATTGTTTGCAATCACCATTGCACAAATGGCTTCCTCTTGTTGCGGAGTAAAAAGGGGCCCTCTTCCACCTCTGCAAGGTTGTCTTGCAATCCTATGTGGTGCAGAGTAAAATGACAGTAAATATGGCAAATATTTACTGTAACACTACAATACACTAAATCTGTGATGCAGTAAAGCTGTAAGTCTAAATGTAAAATGTAAAAAGTGACAAGTTATTGTCCCACTGCAAGCTTCATGTATGACACAATGACAGTAGTGCAGTGCAGATTGTTTGGTGCTGAATTACTGTCCATTTATACACACCTGTTCTCCCGACGAAATGTTTGAATAATTGAATTTACAGTGGTTCTCCCAACATTTGGCTGCACCCTTCGATCAGCCTCAGCCATTGTGAGGCCGTGATTGACAACATGATCCACAATTGTAGCCCTGATTTCATCAGGAATCCGCCTATTTACTTGGCCTCTTCTTCCTCTTCCCCTGTTTTGTCCCCTTCCCCTTCCCCTTCCCCTTCCCCTTCCCCTTCCCCTAATATATGACTGTGCACTGTGTATATTTATAATGTATATACCGTACAAATACAAACACATCCATGTATACATTTAAGAAAACTATGTTTTATTTATATATTAAATATATTATATAAAATATAATAATATAAATATATACATGTATTTACATGTAAGAATGTTCTAAATATATACTGTATGTGTTTATTTATATATACATAATACATGAACACATTACATATATTTAGTAAACTAAAACTTTTATTTTAAATGCGATTAATCGCGATTAATCATTTGTTAGCACTAATTTGTACATCTCGTAGTGAAATTGTTTGATTATTTTGTCATAAACCAGCATTTAGATTAACTTAAAGCAAAAATGTGAGAAATAAAGAATTATTTTTACCGTTCTAGCGAAGATATGCAGCTCATAATTTGCTAAATTTTTGCTCTATGTACACAAATGTGTTTATGTATGTAAAATGTTACCTGTGGAGTCAATGATCCATTTAGCCTGTTTTTGGCTGTTGTCGTAAGCAGTTATAACTTGACATGGTCATGAAATAGATCAGGAGTTAAAATATTGGCTGAATTTATTACTCTGTTAATAATGTCAGATTCTGATTAGTATACGTGTATTGCTTTCTAGTAAAATATATATGTAAAACAGGATATATTTATATGAGAAGCAGTCTGACATAAAGCTAGTAAGACTTATCACTTTGGCAAATGATAATTTTTTTGTTAGATTTATATATTTAATTGACTATATTCTCTGTAAATGTGAAATATCATGTTATGTATTTCTTGTAAATACTAGAAGAAAATGAGAACACCTGCTGCGCATCTAAGTATTCACACATAGGCATGTTAAATCACAAGTTAGTCTCTCACCACCATCTATATGTTCATTATATGCAAAATCTTGTTAAATCACACCCACAATGAGTTTGAGATGTAATGCCATATTTATTTATAATGCGTTATTATGCGACACACTTAGGCAGAGTGTTATAAGCAGGAGTTTACTGGGGTTGTGCAGCACATGCATGGTTATTTATCACACATCACTAATGACAGCTCTTTAATACCTCGGATATAGATTCTCTGAAAAATTTCTTCTGAGAAAAAGAGCCCAGGGGCTAAGCAGAAAGCTGAGATTTGCACTACTAAATATACATTAAATGCAGTTGAAACATAACCTGACAGACACGTTATCTGCTGAATTTGGTAAGTGAAATGCATTTTCTGGTTTAGCTCAGTGAATGGCTCTCGGTGCTGGCTAGCGTTTATGAAGCATACCGAGTTGTGAGGACTATTGCATTTCCATTTGAAATGAAACTTTGACCTCTTTGTGGCTTGTTAAACTTATAACCTCTGCGGGTAGTTTGTGTCTGAGAATGAAGCGTTTGTCATCGTTTGATGTGTGTTTCCCAGCGCTGAGGATGATGGAAGCGAGAGTAACTTAGAGAGCATACGAGTGTATATTTCTGGCTGTGGACTGATAGTGTGAACACGTATGTATACGTATATAAGCAGCGTTGCAATTGTTCTATCGGGGTTTGATGTGTCAGGTGTTGTGAGGGTTAGACTGATGTTACACAGCACTCTCTTGATGAGGTTATATTGAGTTTGTCTGAGACGTCCAGAAGCGCCGTAAGCGGCATATTGTCACAGAGTTAGAGCTGATACAATGGAATCTGTTTCATTGAGATCAGAGACAACTAGTGTTTTTATACCAAGAACTGCATTGACAGACATGAACAACTGAATTAACATATAATTAACTGTTTTAAATACCTTTTCTAGCTTAATATCTGAGACAACTATAAGCTAGCCATTCATAGGCTGATTCTCTGGGAAACTGCTATGAAAATTCACCTATTTGATTTGAGCATTGAGTCCTACACAACAACACTGACTCCACCAATCGCATTTAATGATGATCTTTTTAACTTCTTAATACACGTCAGACACACAAAAAAAGCACAACATTCTGGGAATGTTACAGTAGGTGTTAGGAACTCCTAAAAGGTATATTCCCTTTAGGGCATATTGCATTTAGGCTCCAGAATTGGCCGTTCGCATGTTCTCATGCAGTGAAAAATACATTGCAGATCAAAGATGAAACTTACAACACACCAACAGAGAAGACAGAGCAGGTTACTTCTGATATGAAACAAGGTCTCAGGGC
Source organism: Gymnocypris eckloni scoliostomus (assembly GCA_027564155.1). Lineage (NCBI taxonomy): Eukaryota > Metazoa > Chordata > Actinopteri > Cypriniformes > Cyprinidae > Gymnocypris > Gymnocypris eckloni. Next base: position 30,316,765 of record CM050417.1, read on the forward strand.
TCTCAGCTTTCAAATTGTGTCATTTTTAAAGAAATTCTAACAATAAATACCATTTTGTGGCTGTTCAATGTGTCGTGACAGATCACTGTATTACCAAAACAGTGATCACACACGTTCAAACACGTGAACCGATTGTCTTGAAACTAAATGAACATAAATAAACATCAGAAAGTGGCAAAGAATGCGGAGAATTTCCAAATACACAGAGTTTAATATTCAGACAGGGTAAAACATGGCAGGCAGGAATACACATAGCACATGGACATACAATACCAGACAGGGAATCAAGGCAAAACAACACCTTAAGTACACAACTTAACAAGGCGTAATAGGATGAGACGCAGCTGAATCAAATTAAACCAAGACGAACAGGAAGGACCAAATAAGGGCATGACATACAAGAGAAACTAGGTCAAGGGGAGCAAAAACACAACACAGACTGTCCATAAACCTGACATAACTCCCCTCCCGGAAGGTGCATTCTCATGCCGTGGAAACAACATGGGGAGGGGTGGGTGGGAACTAGGGAGGAGGCTCTGGAGTCCAGGGGGGTAATTCAGGAGGAAGGAGCCAAGGAGGAGAAAAGAGGGGCTTGGAGCAGGAGGAGCCAAGCTGGACCCAGGCCACAACCATAATGCAGCCCTCGGTGGAGATAGTGGAACGATGAGTGACGGCCAGCTCAAAGGCCATTCCTGGCTGGACTCTGCGACTGAGTTTCTCTCTCGGCTGGACTGGGAAAAAGGAGCCCACTCTGGGCTGAACGTGGGGACAGAAGACGAAGGAGGGCTGGACGAAGGGATGAAGGAGAGAGGAGAGGGGAAAGTCGGCTTCCAGATAATTTCCCAGTCTATAAGGTCCCCCTCTACGTACTGCAGTCCCAGATGCCCAATTAGCTCACCCTCAGCCGCGGTGCAGGGGCGGAGCTCCACTCTGCTCTCACCATCCACGGCTTGCTCCCTCGGGGCGGGCGTTGTAGCCGACTCTCGCACCTGGTCTGACGGAATGGGCTCTGCGTCCGGGGTGATCCTTCGCTCAGTTGCTCTGCACTGCGCTGGCTCGTTGATCGTGTCGGGAAATGGCTCTCCATCATCGGTGGGCTCGGGCTCCGCACATCCAGAGATGGTGAGCTGGGCTCTGGGTCTGGACGGATCTGGCGAGATCATCCACGGGGCAGATGGTGAATGGCGATCCGTTTCGCCAGAGTCCACTCCACAAAGTCGGCGAAGTCCTCTCGAGGACCATCTTTGGACAGAGGCATGTAGCAGAGGCAATGTTTGTATATTAGTCTAGAAGTGAAAAGCACGGGCTATACACCAACATACATGTCTAGACTTTGTTGAAAGAATTAAACAATGTATTAAGTGTATAGTGGAAAACATTTACCTAAAGTATCAATCTTATCAGGCTAGTATCGATCTGATACCAATACCAACGTTGGTATCGATACTATCAATATTAGGATCGATATGCCCTCCCCTACTTTAAGGCTAAAACGGATAAGACTGCGTCTACTGGGCATGCGCCGAGTTAATGATATAATGTGAAACCAATGAAAATGGTTTTAATAAAGCACATGGCGCCATAGTTTCATCACTTTAGAGGGTCACAGTGACCGTTTTTTTTTGCAGTAAAGGACCTGTCATATTTTGATGTGTGGGGAGAAGACATGAAGCGGTGTGAGGTTAGCTGCATTGAACACAGATGAGCACACATCTACATACACAGCTCCAGATCAGGGCGAAGTTCACAGGGTTTTGTCCACAGAATGATAAGAGCACATGTTTTGTGATGGGACCGACTAGACGAGAGGCGTGCGGATCCATATGCAGGCTTTTATTAGAAGACATGATCAAAACACAGGCAGGGTTGAGTAAATGGCAAACAGATATATAGAGGGCAAGGCAGGAGATTAATCAAGTAAACGGGCGTTGTCTACGATCGGCGAACAATATCCAGAGGGCAAGGCAGAGAGATGATCCAGGTAACAAGCAGAAGGTCAGGAACCAGACAACATAGAAGGACTAGACAGAAACTATAACAAAATACGGAAAGGCTTGGTATGTGGCTAACATCTGGGGGAAGCTAAACGCTCAACAAAACTCGGCAATGACAGAGAGGAAGTGCATGGCTTAAGTAAGCTGTGTGATCAGTGCAATCAGCTGTGTGTGTTCAGGGTAATCAGCAGTGTGTTCAGTGCAATCAGCTGTGTGTCGTCAGTGCAATGGGTGATGGGAATTGTAGTCTGAGGTGGAGTGCAGCAGTGAGTGCAGTGCAAGAGAGTTCATGTGGTGAGCGGGTGACCTCTGATGGTGAATGGGCGCAAGATCATGAACCGGATCGTGACACGTTTTAACATACAGTATCAGTTTACTATTCACACTCAGTATTTAACTTAAGTGCTGCAAGCCATGCACACAGCATCGGACATGACAGGTTTTCTGGTACGCAAAAAGTACTTTAAAGGAATACCTTAGTTTATTACATCACTGTGGCAGCCAACAACAGCACAGCTTAACCCTTTTTTACCCCCATTTTTACATGTATGTCTATGGAGACAGGCCATAAATGTCGGGCAAGATGGCGGATAGCAGTGGTGGCACATAATATCCGCGTTCTGATTGGTCAGATCGCCTTTCAATCAAGCGCTTTGTGAAAGGTCAATTGACTCCCAAACAAACAAACTGGAGCCACTAAAGCTAGATGAATTATTGTTTAATATTTTAGGGAAGAAATATTTCATAAATGACTGTGAAAAGATGTTCCTATGGCTCAGTGGTAGAGCATTGCGTTATCAGTGCAAAAGGTTGTGGGTTCAATTCCCAGGGAACACAAATACAAAACATGTAGAACCTGAATGTACTGTAAGTCGCTTTGGATAAAAGCGTCTGCTAAATGCATAAATGTAAATGCCTCACTTGATTAAAAAACACAGATTATCTTGAGATTTGGTAGAAAAATCCACTGCAGCAAATGCTTGAGCTTCTGAATGAAGAGTAGCAGCTGAGCGATCCGGTGTGACACACACACACACACACACATTTGTGTCAGCAGGTGTCACACGTGCTGAATCGTGTGTAATGTAAGTGCACAGGTGCTGCAAAATGAATTTAACACAAGGCTACTGAAGAGTTTTTATTTAATGAATGTTGCATGTGTTTAGTTTTATATTGAATTGTATGCATAAAGCATTGGTTATATTTTTCCCTCCATTACATTTACATTTATGCATCTAGCAGCCGCTTTTATCCAAAGCGACTTACAGTGCATTCAGGCTATACATGTTTTGTATGTGTGTTCCCTGGGAATAGAACCCACAACCTTTTGCGCTGCAAACGCAATGCTCTACCACTGAGCCACAGGAACATACCATTCCCCTCCATTCACCAGACCGGTCATAATGTAACACAGGACATACTCACATAAATCATGTACGCAAGATACATTGGCTTCCATAGAATGGAAAAATATAAAATACTATGGAAGTCAATGGTGACCAACATTCTTCAAAATATCTTATTTTGTGTTCAACAGAAGAAAGAATCTCATTAACATGAGGAGAGAAAATGAAATTCATTTTAGAGTGAACTATTCCTTTAAGGAATCATCTGATGTCTTTGTGTGATCTATTGATAATCTTCTCCTTCACCGCAGCTCTTGAAACTCATCTGCATTACTATATTTATATTCAAATCAGCTGCATGAGAGCTGTGACAGTAATGTGTGAATGAGATATAGGGTCGGGTCATTTGTTTTCTGTTCCTGTTCTCATCAGTCTCAGAGATCTGGCTGTAGTCCTGCTGATCGTCTGGGATTTGGGTTATTGGACATGTTTTTGAAAATCCAGGCTTATTAGTAATCACTCATGTTGTGTGGTTGATAGACTGAACGCTACAAAACAACCCTCAAATGTAGACAGAAATCGACTGATGGGATACGAGAGAGTACAATTTTCATCATAGAATCGGTCTACGGTCAGCGCAGATGTCCAGTCTTGTTGGCAATAGCAATTCTATTCTCAATAACATCACCTACAACTACTCAAATAATTTACCTTTAGAGCAAATAACATCTTCTGACATTAGTATGAAAATAAGTATCCAGACGATTTTTCTTTGGTAAACACTGCATGGAGACAATTTCTCACACAAAATCTAAAATTCCTCCAACGGCACAAATAAACTGAATTAAAGAGCGTTTAATTCTATCTAAACTACATTAAAAATATGTTCTGTTGTTTCTGTAAGGATTTATTTCATTAGTCGAGTTATTATGTGGTATTTATTATTTTAAAATATTATTATTATTATTATTAATTTGGTTTTGTTAACCGACATCCAATACTGCAGATGTCTGTTAAATTAACATTAAATATATTGTAATCATATGAAGTAAAAATCATACTTTAAACTTATTAGAAATTGAAAACAATCATATATTATCATCTAGCCTCTACAGCAAATTGATGCAGCTCTTTAAAGTATGGTGGATTATATTTTTCTGTCAATGTTATTAATGTTAATCAGCTACAAATTTTTTTATAAAATAATTCTGAAACTGATTCCAACATTATTGTTCCTCTGTGCCATGATTATTAAAACTGTATAGTTACAGTTATCATTATAGTTCTTGTCCTTGGTGTGAACAGACCTTGAATGAATGGATTTGGCCTGTTGTCCTTGAAGGAGGAGCTCAAGTGCTGATCTTATTTTGGGAACTTCAGTACCATGACTTTGATAACTATGTTTATGTTCATAGTATTTGCACTAAATGCTAAATACTAAGGTGTCTGAAAACATGGTAATGTCCAGCGATTGGCTTTGGTAGTTTATGGTAAGTGTTTCGGTGTAGCGTCTTTCCCTGCAGTATAGAGTTATTCACAAGCTCCACATTCAGTGTTGATCTTTCAGGTATTATATACAGTGTTTCTGAATTGTTTTCAGTGTTGTCACAACCTGTCATGTTATGGACCTTGTTTTTGTGTGTTCTTGATTTCCCTGTTCTCCTAGTTTCTGTTTCTGCTTGATTACATTATTCTGCTCACCTGTGTTTAGTTGATTATCTTATTAGTCCCTTTCTTGCTTTGGTATAAGTATTCCCCATTTATGTTTCGTCCCTACCTGTTATTGTTGATTTGGGATCACCTGTCTTCATGTGGATTTATATTAAAAGAACTGTATTCTTTGCCATGCGCATTATATATGTGACAAGCAGATTGTAGGTAAATATTTGACTTCATGCTCTCTTTCTTGTCATCTCTAGAACTGCTTTGTATTGCTTTGCTTGTTGTTTGACACATTCATTGAGAATAACTGACTCAGAGTGAACCGTTTGCCAATCAGACATCACTAAACAAGAATACGGATGATGTGGTATTTAGTTACAGTGCTACTTGGCTGCATGACCAAGTTGTTGATACCAGTGTTGAATGGCTGAGCTGCTTGTTTGAACACTACAAGATTTGGGAAAACAGACTTTGGTGATTTATTTGTCTCTCTGGCAGTGATCATGTGGAAAGGGACTTCTGAATAAATTTCAGAAGTCATGGTTTTGTGATCGAAGCAGGACACACTTCTCAGTGATGGGCATCATTCACGCCATGACTCGAGTGTTCACCTGATCATGAAGGCCCTGCTGAAGCAGAGCGGCATTTGCATCTGTGATTTGTCCTCATTCATTTCTGCGCTCCTTTAATCAATTCCTTTCATGTCCTGAGCTCTTTATTCATAAAGCATCATGGGAAGAATCTGAAGCAGCTCTGAGATCAATAATCAATGAGCAGACACAGCGTGAACAACAGATCAATGAGGCTTCACCTCCAGAATGCTCTCCTGTGAATAAATATGAAGGACTACATTCACACAGCTTTGCTTTTCTCCTCATGAGGAGGTTTCAGGGTGAGCGGTGTATATATGTTTGAGTCTATGTACAATTTTGCAACGAGGAGGAATTGTCCTTTGATACAAAGCTGACGGATGATTTGACTAATGCAGTGTGTTCTGATACATGGCTCTGCTGCATTTATTCTGTCTATGCAGCCCCATTTAACAGAGCACGGTCATTATATCTGACTGCTGTTACCCTGTCATTTGAGTGAGCTCTTTCACGCCTCTACAGAGAACCGATTCGGCCTCACCGCTGCTCTTTCCCAGCATGCTATGCTCCTCTGTGTGGTGTCTGGTCTGACAGATAATGGTGTGCTGATATTATGCATTCACATCTCAGCCCCGGGGATAGAAGTGGCTCAGCCTGAGTGTCAAGGTTAGGAGGATCATCAGGAGAAGTGTGTGTGACGGACACTGCTTCACACAGACTCAAGGACACTACCACAGTGCTGACTGCTTTCATACGAGCCATGCAGACACTCAGAACATGATGAGTGCTACAGAGCGCAGCGGTTGGGTTCTGGAAGTAAGAACTTCATTTTCTTGTTAATTGGGTTCTTAATTGATAATATGTGGCCCTGGAGCACAAAAGCAGTTTTAAGTCACTGGGTTTTATTTTCAGCAATAGCCAAAAATACATTGTATGGGTCAAAATGATAGATTTTTATTTTATGCCAAAAATCATTAGGATGTTAAGATCATGTTCCATGAAGATATTTTGTACTGTAAATATATCAAAACTTAATTATTGATTATTAATATGCATTGCTAAGAACTTCATTTGAACAACTTTAACGTTGATTTTCTTAATATTTAGATTGTTTTGCACCCTCAGATTCCAGATTTTCAAATATTGTCCTATCATAACAAACCATACATCAATGGAAAGATGATTTATTCAGATTTCAGATGATGCATACATCTCAATTTTGATAAATTGACCCTTATGTCTGGTTTTGTGGCCCACAAAAATACCATTACCCATGATGCTATGCAGACAATTCCAATCAGTTTAAGGGTCACAACGAGCAAACAAGTTCTTTAGCTTTGCACCACAAATGACGTAATCATCGAGTCAGTCTTCGACACTCTCAAAATACTTTAATAAATGTTTTACGGGATTGTTATGGGAACTTGTTTCTGCCATGGGGAGAAAAATCTCATAATTCTGACTTTTTCTTAGAATTGTAAGATCTAAACGCACAGTTGAAATTCAGCTCACAATTATGACATGTTCTTACAATTGTGAGTTTATATGTAAGAACTACTTGAAAAAAAATCTTAATTATGAGATATAAAATATATATATATATATATTTTATCTAAATGGGTTTTATTTGTCTTGTACTTTAGCCTTTTGACTGATTTTCATGCACTTTTACTTTAGATAAAATATCATATTGTTGTGATTTTCCTTGTTGCTGTTGGGTTCACTGCTTATAACACTTTAACAAAGGATTTAAAAACCCTATGGGAGAAATTAATGGGAAAATAAACTTCTTTAGAAAAAGTGGCTGGCAGAAATACACTCGGTTTGAATTCAAGAAAGTACTGTTAACTGGACATTTGTTTGAAGTTAGTCTTCATTAGCTTGTCTACAGCCATCATCGTGTGTGAATGTAGTGATCTTCAGTGAGGTCAATTCAGTGATTAGAAATGGTTTGATTGGTGGACAGTGCTGCAGACTTCAGAATAGCACACGTGTACACTATTGATTCAGTTCTTAACAGGAGCTGGAGAACCGGACTCAGGCAGTGCAAGGGGCACACACACGTGTTATAGGGCCTTTCATCATTCCTCTTGTGTTCAATCTGATCTGTCACGACAGCAGCACATTTGATCTGAGGAGTGTGTACTACTCCATCTGTCTCATAAGACATGACACACACCATTGCCCTGATCCAACTGCAGTACAACCCCCCCAACCATATCAGCCATCACCAACACCAAAATCCTGTCTGGGTTAGAAAGACAACATGAAATCAACTTTTCAGGTCTTATTGTGAACGGTTCTTCAGTGCATATTAGTGATTGTTGATCCTTTTCAGTGTAATGACTGCTTTCTTGAACCCTTCTGCTGTGCTGAACATACTTCATTTGGTGTTTCTGGACAATAGTATGGCTTTAAAATCTCTGATTGGGCTATATTATCACCAAATCCTGGATTGAGGAACATGAGCTCAGGCCAATGAGACGATCTATAATCAATCCGCTCTAAAAATAAAGACAAAACATGTGCTAATTGAAAAAAAAAAAAAGATTGAATCCAAGATTTGATGATACTATAGCATAACGAGAGATTTAGACGCTGTTTTTAAAGACCATGCATATTACAAATGTAAATAATGTGGAAAAAGCACAAGCATAATACAATGTTTAGAGTGAAGTTATGATATTGATGGGTGTGAACCAGAAGTGCATAAGTTACATTTTTGGTGAAATGGAGATATATATCAAATGAAAGCTCATAGTGAGCTCTTTCTACTGGCAAAAGTACTGTCATCCACCACTGTACATTTTTTTATTATAAACAATTGAAATCAATACTCAAAGTTAGATCAAACTATGGTAAAATGTTAGTTTTGTCTCTCCTGTAAAGTTGGTGAAATGTCACTCAATATCGAGGTTCTCACCCCTCGATATATACTATGTGAGTTAAGAGAGTACGTTTTAGTCCAATGTGTAGTTCAGTCAAAGGTCTGTCGTTTGGGTCAAAGGTCAGACCTGTCTGTGGTGATGTGTGCGTGAGCTCTGATGTCTCACATTCATGCTGAAGTATGCAGGAGCTCATATAGCAACAGATGGGACTGATATTCTCAACACACTGCCCAGAGACTCCTCGTGCTATTTTAAACCCACAACACTCAATATGAGACTGACTAACACTTCAGCTGGAGTGAGCCCAGCTTCAGATCTGATATGTGCATGTATTGATCCAGCTCAAGGAATCTGTCATGTAATCTTTCTCATATGATGTAATTTGTCCCATGCAGTTATGACGTCTGACACCAAACACACCAGGTCTACTTCAGATTTGATCTCATCTATCTCTCACATGCTCTCGGTGAGAAGTCTGCTGTTGTCTAGATGTGATGTACACTTGACTGCACAGATTAACATGTGAAGATGTTCAGCTTCCAGAAACACACTATGATTGTATGAGTGTATGTGACAGACCAATGCTAAGCATACAGGACATTACAGTAAAATACACCGTTATTCAGAATATGAGTGAAATAAATGAGACTGAACTCGGACCTCGTTGAGCTGTGTTTGGCTGTATCTAGTGTGTGATGTGTGTGTGTGTGTCTCTAGAAACTCATGATGTTAATGTCAGTGGTGTGTGTGTGTGTGTGTGTGTGTCTCTAGAAACGCATGATGTTAATGTCAGTGATGAGTGGGTTGATAATACAAGATGTTTCTCTGAATCAGTCGGTGAGTTTCTTTCTAGTCACGGACAAATGAATGAGCCAACAAACTGTCACATATTCTCAAGCTCACATTAATATTATTCTTCACTGTGAAGTTTGTGCCCTTTTGAGAATTTTATTTTTATCCGCAAACTCATGAAATAGTCAGTGGTGTCTCTATGCATTTATCACATTGATGTGAGATTGTAATGCATTATACAAAAAACACTGTTTTGCAGTAAAAAAAAAGACTATTCAGAATACAAGGCAGTCTGAGTTAAAAACGTCTTCGTGCTAGATTTGTTTTAGCTTTTGTCTTCTCCAGATGTTAACTGATGGACTGGAGTGCTGTGATGTTTTATCAGACTCTCATTCTGACGGCACCCATTCACTGCAGAGCATCCATTGCTAAGACACATTTCCCAAACCTGATGAAGAAACACTCATGCTGATCTGAAGTTCCCTCCATTGGTGTGCAGTAATCAGACAGACAGGAATCAGATGTTGTACAGTTGTATCTCAGCACATGCGAGAGCTTAAAGGACGCTGAGCGATGAAGTAAAGACTAGATGTGTAAAGTGTTTGACTCCAGCAGTCTGCGGGTCATTTCAAACTCAATAGAGCGTTTAGTAACTTCATAAAACACCGCCAGACTCACGCTCGTTGGTTTCAAATCAAACTAAGCACACTTTTAGTGGAGGTTTCTGCAGCATCCCTGTCTGAGAAGATTCTGTGAGCTGATGATGAGTGATGAGTGTGTGCTGGACAGGTCACTGCGGCATCCCTCACACACTCGTCTCCGTCTCCTGTTTCCAGGAAACCCAGCACTGTGATGACACATGTGTTTTTCTAGCAGGGTTGCCTGGTTACCGTATCCTCTGTGATGACTAACAGTGCTGCATCACTGCTCAAACTCCAGCAGATGCTTCTCTCTGTCTGACTAACACCACGTCATACTCCACTTCCGCCACTCTTTAAGAAAAGGGAGTGGTGTTTGAGATCAAGCCATCGTAATGCCGAGTTCTGCTATGTGGCTGATTACAGATGTTTCACCATCAGTGATGTGCACTAGCGTTCACTAAGCTTTTTAATGTTTTCTATGTCTCTTCTGGCAAAAAAACACGCATTTAAATGATCAAAAACACAGTAAAATAATGAAATATCATTACAATTTGAATATCTGTTAAACTGTAATTTATTTCTGTGATCAAAGCTGTATTTTCAGCATCATTACTGCAGTATTCAGTGTCACATGATCTTCAGAAATCTTAATAATATGCTACTCGAGAAACATTTCTGATTATTATCAGTGTTGAAAACAGTAGTGCTGCACCATATTTTTGTGTAAACCTTCATACAATTGATTTTTCCGGATTCACAGATGACTAGAAAGGTCAAAGTTAAGAAAAAAACAGTATTTATTTGAAATATAAGTCTTTTGTTGCATTACAAATGTAAATAACTGGCACTTTTGATCAGTTTAATGTGTCCTCGTTGAATAATAGTTAATTATGTTAAAAATGTATTGAAATAAAAAAAACTAACCCTAATAAAATACAATTCTAAATAAAATGTAAATAAATGTGTAATATTTGTAATTTGTGGAGCTATTTTATAGCTCATTTATGTAATGCGTGGTCACATACAGTGACATAATTAGGGCTGATTTCTGAATGATTTCAAGGAGTTCAGTATTTCTATAGAAAGCACACTCTGATTGTCTGAATGATCGCCGGATGAGATTAGTTTGGTGTGTAAGGCCTCATGAACAGCCTCAGGCTATGGTTGTAATAGATCTAGTCAGCATCTCTGTAGATTCACTCACTTAGTCACATTCAAAAGCAGCAGGCTGAACATGAAAAGCACCTGAGACCTGATCTAGTTTGGTTTTGCTCTAAATTACTCTGGCAGCCACCAAATCCACCTGCTGTCTCAGATGCACCGAGAGACTGCTACAGGAATTACCATCATCTGTTCTTTTCTTATTGTGATGTATATCCCAGTAAAATGGCTTCTTGAATATGAAGTAATGTAGGGCAGGACTCGATTTTGTCCATGGGGAAAGGACTGTTGCATGGTGTTTGTTAATTGCTGTGATCTGATGTCAGAGCAACAGTTTTCTGCATTGCTGTCCTGCTGCACATCATCAGAGAAGAGATGTGCTTACGAGGAGAGCTTAATGTTTATGATTAAAGTTAATGAGGGCAGGTGTTGGAAGGTGTTGGAAACATTCCTCTTAGATTCTGGTCCATATTGTCATGATAACATCACGCAGTTGCTGCAGATTTGTCGGCTGCACATCCATGATACGAATCTCCCGTTCCACCACATCCCAAAGGTGCTCTATTGGATTAAGATCTGAATTAATGAATATCTTTATTGTCATTGTACAAGTACAACGAAAATGAAGTAAAGCAAACCTTTAAGGTGGAAAACTAAATAAATAATAATAATTCAAAATTTACATTTTTGCCGGTCATTGCACATTCCCATCTTATTGCACAGTAAGTGTACAGTAGATAATTACTAAATGTTTAAATCTTTGTTGTCTCTGTAATCTGTAATCGTTGTAATCTGCAACGTCTGCCTGAGGGAAGCAGTTCAAAGTCAGTGTGTCCAGGGTGAGATGGATCTCTGAGAATATTATTTGCCTTCCTGAGACAGTGGGAACTGTACCGGTCTTCCAGGGAGGGGAGGGGGCATCCGATAATCTTTTGGGCCGTGTTGACGACCCTCTGGAGCGCCTTCCTCTCTGCGACTGTGCAGCTGGAAAACCACACACAGATGCAGTATGTGAGGATGCTCTCTATGGAGCAGCAGTAGAAGGACACCAGTTTCTGTGCAAGTTGATTGTTCCCAAGAATTATCAGAAAGTACAGTCTCTGATGTGCCTTCTTGATGGTAGCAGTGGTATTGGTGCTCCAGGTCATCAAGATGAACGCCCAGGAATCGGAAGTTAGAGGTCCTCTCCACACAGTCCCCATTGATGAACAGGGGCTGAATGCCAGTTTTCTTTCTCCTGCAGTCAATAATCAGTTCCTTGGTCTTGGTCATGTTCAGAGCCAGGTTGTTTTCTATACACCACATTGACAACTGCTCCACCTCGTCCCGGTATGCAGTCTCATCTCCCACAGAGATGAGCCCCACCACAGTGGTATCATCAACAAACTTGATGATGATGTTGCTGGAGTGGGTGGGGGTACAGTCATGGGTGTAGAGGGTGTAAAGAAGGGGACTCAGCACACAGCCCTGGGGAGAGCCGGTGCTGAGGCTAAGGCGTAGTGGCGGCCTACCTTCACCTTCTGCGGGTGATCAGACAGAAAGTCCTTAATCCACAGGCGTATAGATTGAGATATTCCCAGATATAACAGTTTGGTCACCACTCACCAGTCTGTCGGGGAGGATGATGTTAAATGCAGAGCTAAAGTCCACAAAGAGCAGCCGCGCATAGCTCCCCTGCTGCTCTAGGTGACATAGAGCCAAGTGGAGAGCTGTGGCGATGGCGTCCTCCGTGGACCTGTTGGCTCTGTAGGCGAACTGGTAAGGATCGAAACTGGGTGGGAGGGTTGAGACTATGTAGGTCCGGACCAGCACTTCATAATGATAGGTGTGAGTGCAACTGCAAGGTAGTCATTCAGACAGCTGATGGTGTTCTTCTTTGGGATTGGGATAATTGTGGAGGCCTTTAGGCAGGATGGAGAGATCTTGGTGAAGACCCCTTCCAGCTGGCCCGCACAGTCCCTCAGCACCTGTCCCGAGACACCATCAGGACCCGTAGCTTTCCTTGGGTTCGCGGCCCTCATTGTGTGCCTCACATTGTGCTCCTCCACCATGAGGATGTGGCTGATGTGTTTTGGCGGTCCCCATTGGCTCCACCTCAAAACGGGCGAAGAAGTGGTTCAGCTCCTCCGCCAGTGAGGGGTCACCGTCGGTGGTCGAGTGGTTGCTGGGTCTGTAGTTGGTCATATGCTGGACCCCCATCTGAATAGCCATGTGAACCGCATGTATTACTATCTATGTGTGTCTGGGCTACCACGCTTACTGGCTTAACAATAGTGAAAAGCTTTATTGGTTGTCTGTAACGTGTAATGCATTTGAATGGCATTCAGTGAGAAACATACTTTACAATGCATTTTTCCCCCTGGATTTTGAAATATATATATTAGTGGGGGGCATAGATTAATTTTTTTAATCTAGATTAATCTCACTGTAATCTTGGAATTAATCTAGATTAATCTAGATTAAAATGGCTCATTTGAATTCTGCCGAAGGCATTCAGAATATGTGTGCTACCCAAATAATGACTAAAAGTAAGTCTTTGAGAACGGGTTTCTCAAGCCAGGTGGCGCATTAGACCAGGGGCTCATCTCCTATTTCCAAAATGCATCACAAACTGCTTGAGAAAGCTGTTCTGCTATGATAATTGGTGATGAAAATAAATTATGTTCAATAAGATGTACTTGTGTTTACTAACTGTTTATTCAGTTAAACATGAATTTTGAACTGTAGGCCTACATAAGAGGTCGTGATGAACTGTTTACAGTTTCCATTGGGAAGCTTCTTAAAAATAAATTTTCCCTGAAGCAAACCCGGCGGCTTCATAGCTGCATCCATGTTAGCACGTCACGTTTGATGTGGTAATTTCACAGTAACGTTAGGCATACACACAGGTTCGAAGTAGAGGGTGACACGGGAGTGAATTCTCAAACCTCTCCCGTCTCACTCCCACAAAATTTATCTCTTCCGTCCCAATCCCACGAAAAACTGGGAGAAAATCCGTCCGTTCCACTCCCGGAAGAATGACTCCCATTCCCTCCCACTCCCGTGTTGTTGTTTTTTTTTTTTTTTTTGCCGATAACTGTCAATTACAGTAAAAATATAGTACAGATCACAGCGTGCCCACCTTATTAGTTGAATAAAAACCCAAAATGTATTTTTTTGTTATTATATTGAACTGAAAGCCATCTTATGCACAGTGTTGCACAGATTAAATTTCATGTAAATCATCCATGCTAACGCACACGTTTTCTATTTTTATTTTTTAGACATTTCACTCTCTATAGATATATTTTCGAAGTTTCTCGCTCAAGTTCACATGAGACCTGAAGCGCATCCTGTTTGCTTAAAAGCGCAACGTTTCGTTGTTATTCTGAGTGCACACAAATAAACGTAGAGTCTTTACAGATTCAAAAGATGTATTAGGCTACTTTTATCTGTATAACCAAAAATGACAGAGATTTTAGGAGCAAGTGAGCGCACCGGAGCCTGTCCTGCAGCAAACGCGCTTCCACTCTCTACACAAACACTTCAATAGCGCACATTTCTCTAGGTTAACATCATATTGAGCAGCCATGTAAAGTTGCTACTACATACATCTTTCAGAGGAAAAGCCATATTTGAGGTTGATGAATGATAGGTGAGCGTTTGGATGTCCAAATTATTATTATTTTGCATGTTCCTCTCCTGTCCCAATCACGTAATTCGTAGCGATTTTGTTTCCCATCCCGCGGGATTCCCGAAAAAATGCCAGCCTCTAGTTCGAAGACTCGTTCTCGCCCCCTACAGTGCAATTCGGCAAGGTATACATCCGCGCTAAAATATCAGGGTGAAAGTCATCATAGCTTGCGTAGTATAGACCCAGCTCCCAACCCAACTTTGAGACTAGATTAACGGCGATATTTTTTTTATCGCCCGATAAGTGTCTCACGTTAACGCAGCACGTTAACGCCGATAACGGCCCACCACTAATATATATATATATATATATATATATATATATATAAATGCATATATATATATAAATGTATCTATGAATGTTATTGTTTTTTTTGTTTGTTTTTTTGCGGTATGGGCAGTTACTTCAAATGCATGCACTTATGCTCGAGTTGAGCGCACTGCTGTATCTGCAGAGGTCTGGCTTTGTTCTACATTAGTCTCCTCTCAAAATCCAGTCTAAGATGCCAAAAAAGCTTTCTCTTGCGGAAGCATGGAGGTCACCCTGTGCTCATCTCGTCAGAGTCAGTGAGCACATTAGAAGAGAACAAGCTTCAGTTCCTCTTTCTGTCAGTTTGTCTTCTCAATGCCACTGAGGTGGAGAAGCCAGAGGAAGAGCCGTGTCTTCTGCTGTGGTCTCTGTCTTTCTTACCTGACTGTCAGTAATAAGCTTGTAGTGATTTCATGCTGATAGCGTCTTCAGTCGAGCTGAACGCAAGAGTGCAAGCGGAGGTACAGAAGCTCAGATTCCACGGCTCTGCTCAGTACTTACATATGCCATTTCATTGCAATGCTGTACAGCATGTTCAGTATATACACATTCCCTCCAAACAATGAAAACAAAAAGAGAAGTAGATGGAGAGCCACTGTGAGCGGTGCTGGGATTGTTTCAAGGTCTTCAGAACAGGGCCATGAACAGGACGTAATGCCATCTGCTGAGAAAACAGAAAAACATCTGCAGATTCAAACATCCATAAACCACTGCAAACATTGGAAGACAGGATGATAAAAAGCACTCTCTTCTGAAAATGTGGATTTATCGCTTTTTGCAGTTCAATTGGTGTGACACATGAATTATTGCATGTATGGCTTTGATCTCATGAGTATTCACATGTGGGTTCATAAAATGTTGTTCTACCACACGTATACAGTATATTACGTTTGCATAGACACTTAAACTTACAATATTGATGTACTGACAGCATCTACAATGTAAATTATTAAATATGAACAACTTTACAGACATACAGAAATGTACGAATCCATAAATGTCATTGTAGGCCTACATATTTCTGTCTGTTATTTTTTTAGGTTAAGGGATCTAAAATCTACTGTATAAACAGACCAGACTGGAATAAACTACATATGTGCTCTCTCAAATTGTGTTTCTATAGCACCTTTCACAAATTTCACTGCACAGTGCAGACTGGAATCTATAAAAGACATAATAACAAACAAATATGAAAGAAGGCAAATAATAAATACAGCAAAAAGAGGCAGAAGACATAAATATGTCAATAACCCTGAGCAAACAACTGGGATTTGGATGTAGGGAGCGATGACATTTCACAGAGAGAGTTCCACCGAAAGCCCTGCCACTCACAGAAGACAATATGAACTTGGAAAATATTAATAAATTGGATCCATAGGACCTAAGAAGCCGAGCAGGAGCAATGGAGTGAATCAAATAGGCCAAATACTGTGACTTGCAGGGCTTTAAAACTGGTGAGTAGAGCTTTAAACTGTATGTGAGGAGCCACAGAAAGCCAGGGTGGTTTCTGGAGGATGAGAGAGATGTGTGTGTTTGGACACGGGCAGATTGTACCTTCTGAAGGAAGACCAGTTTCAGTAATCCAAACGTGAAGAGATGAAGGCATGAATTTACAGATTCACCATTGGTCCCATGACATGAAGAAAAGTGGAGAGCTTTAACGGGGCACCAACAATGTTGAAGCATAGATAAGAGTAACGTCAAGAGTAAAGTCGCTTGAGGTCTGTACTAACAAAAAACTGCCGTTTTTTTAAGTACGACTTCAGTATGTCCAAGTTTGAGTGTCATCCCCATTTTAATATCACGGATACAGGAGGATTGTATGGGGGAGAAAATCTGACCTGGCCCTGTTTTGGGGTTTTTTTTGGCCTAGAAAAGGCAGATAGATTATAAAAAATAAGTGGCCCTAAAACAGAGCCTTGGGGAACTACACAAGACTGGGGGTGATTTGTGATTCCCAAAAGACACAACATCGTCTATTGCTCAGGTATAGGGAAGCATTTCTTCAATTAAAGATGCACTGAGTATTAGGTGGACCATGATACTACTGTCTCTATAGTCAGAAAACTTGAGGAGATCATTGATTACCCCTAAGAGAGCATTCTCGGTGCTATGAAGAGCACAACAACTAGAGTATAAAAATAACAAATATATTGTAATTTTAGTGGTGTGATTAATTAAAGGCAGTGGCAAAAGAACTCAAGTTCCATACTTGGGTACAATTACAGATAACACACCAATAAGTTACTTAAGTAAAATTGAATGATGTCTTTTTTAAAGTGACCCTATTATAGGGTCAGTGTGTAATCTAGCTTGTATGTGAATGTAAACAGTCTGCAAAGTTGTAAAGCTTCAAACATCACAAGCTAACACGCATCGATAATGCCTACCTACGGTCTGCGTGGACATCCTGTGAATGCTGTTGCTTGTTCGTGTGCATAACATAATGTTGAGAAGACGCTGTGCTCTGTGCTGTGAAAGTGAATTTGCTTCATTTTCACTTTTAAATGATGAGGCTGTAAAGAATCAGTAGCTAAAATTCATCTTACGATACCTCAACAGTTTAATCATAACCTTTTGCTGTGTTCCCATCATTTCACTGACCACTGCTTCTCCAATCTCTGTAGGTTTAATGTGGGATACATAAACTGGTTGTCCTTGAAAGATGGGTCAGTGCTCAGTTAGTTTGGACCAGCTTGCTCCTCTGAATCACAACCTCTCCATTTATTACTATTTCAGGTCTGAATTATCTTTGTATGTGCTCTGTTTATATGTGCTTCGTCTTACCTGTTCAAATGACAAATGCTGCGTATTATGTTTTTATAGCACTTTAACATGCAAAAACATCTCTATACATCATTGTGTGAGATATCAATTAACCTCATGGTCAGTGTCAATGCTTTTGCCACACAAAAAAGTTCACTTTTTGTTATAAAACTCTGAAAAAATATGGATCTAACAGCCACTAAAATAAAACAACAATATAACAAAAAAATGAGTGTGTGTGTGTGTGTGTGTGTGTGTGTGTGTGTGTGTGTGTGTGTGTGTGTGTGTGTGCACTTACTTAGGTCACTTTTGGGTACATTTACCAGAATACACACCAGTAAACTGAGGACCACCTTGACAATTGAGGACATTTCGATGGTCCTCATTTGTCTGACTATATAGTGGTATTTAGTAAGCTCTAAAATGGTGTCCAGGCTTAAAATCTCACATGTCCCTAAAATGTACTTTTAAATGATTTGTGTACTGAAAGTGTGTATACCCCCCTCCTCCCCCCCAGGCAGTGTGTATAACACAGCGCCCTCTAGGAGAACTGCACCTACTATGAGATTCACACTCTGGGGATTCCGATCAGCAAAGAGGCCACGCACGTCTGAATAATTTGCTGATCTGACCAATTAGAGGCATAATACGTCAGCAATAGGGATCGCGGAAGAAAATGACTTATGTAATAACGTTATATGAATTATAGACAGATCGTCAACTTAAATGAAACATGAATTAATACTATAAACCAATAATTAGTGTAAAAAATTAACATTTTCCCGAGAAAGCTCTCATCCTTTACATCCATGATTTGTTTCTAACTGAATTTAGCAGTTTATGCGCATCACGGACTCTTACCGGAAGTTCAGACAGTAAACAGTCACTTAAATCATAGTTCATAATGGTGTATGAATACTGCGTAACACGGAGAAGGACACGTCCAGGCATATTACATATAAAACACGTATTTCTTCCGAACAGCGGAGGGACAGATGATTACATTTCCTAACAGTAACGTTAATTATCTTTATGTACCTGAGTTTATTCAATAAAACAAACAAGCCACAGACATTTGTATGAAAACATGCAAACTCACTTGCTTTTAGTGGTGGTTTTATTCGTTTGGATGTTTTTCCTAGTTTGTAAAATATGTTTATATATCTGTTATAACCTCATAATGTGATCGGATCTCCGCACGTGCTCCGCTCCTCCCCTTCCACCGGAACCGTAACAGCACAGATCACCTTACGGGAGCAGAACGGCTCTGCTTACAATGAGAATATACACTTGATCACAAAGGCATATCTATTAAAGTTAACTTTCTAGGTAATCAGTCAAATAGGATTAAGAGAGGATATTGGAAATTAAATAATAGTTTGTTGAAACATAATGATTTTGCGCTCAAATTAAAACCTTAATTAGTAAATATTGGCAACAGGCATCTACAAACCAGATTTATGGAAAATACTGGGAACAAACTAAATTTGAAATAAGAAAATTGGCAATATCCTATGGAAAATCTGTTACAAGAAAGAAAAAGAAAATGAGAACAAGATAATTAATGAAATTATTGCTATTACATGCAACAATGACCAACATCTGTCAAACAAAGATTTGTTAAATCTTGCAACATTGCAGAATGATTTAGATAATATTTATGAAGAGAAAGCTAGAGGTGCATTTGTTAGATCAAGACGAAAATGGATGGAAGCAGGAGAAAAAATACCAAATATTTTTTAAAATGAAAAAAAGAAATCGAAAATAACCTCTGTAAATAAATTAGTAATAAATGGTGCTACTAATGAGAACCCTAAGGATGTTTCCAATTTTGTATCCCAATTCTATAGTAAATTATATAGCTCTCTTAATCAACCCACTAATACAGATTTATTTCTTAGCAACTTATCTATTAATAAGATCACTACAGATTTCAGAAATGTATGCGATAAAGAATTAAATATTCAAGAGGTTATAGATTGCATAAACAGTCTTAAAGAAAATAAGTCTCCTGGAAACGACGGGCTGACAGGGGAGTTTTATAAAACTTTTTGTGATATACTTGCACCTTTTTTACTTGCCGTTTTTAAAGAATCTGTTGATTTTGGAGAACTTCCTGCATCACTAAAACAGGGAGTAATTACACTTATACCAAAACCTAACAAAGATAAATTATATTTAGAAAATTGGAGACCAATTAGTTTATTAAACAACGACACCAAAATTTATTCACATATATTTGCAAAAAGACTTAAAAAATGTTTAAATATGATAATTGATGAAGAACAATCTGGTTTTTTGAAAGGACGCTATATTGGAAATAATATTAGACTAATTCTTGATTTAATTGATTACAGACACTTTATTTCAGATGATAGTTTAATATTATTTATCGACTTTTATAAAGCGTTTGATACTATTGAACATTATTTTATGTTCAAAGTTATAGCTTTTTTTGGCTTTGGTATATTTTTTCAAAAAGCAATTCAAACTCTTTATAATGGTTGTAATAGCTCAGTCCAGTTAACTCATGGTACCTGTCCGAGATTCAATATGGGCCGTGGGATAAGGCAAGGTTGCCCTATATCACCTCTTCTTTTTTTATTAGTTGTACAAGTGATGGCCACTCATATTAAGAAAGCTAGTTTTCATGGAATCTCAGTGTTTGACAAAGAGATTAAACTCAGTCAGTTAGCAGATGACACCACAATTTTTGTGAAAAACAGTGAAGAGGTGGAGAGTGTTATAAATTGTATAGGTGAATTTTCCGAGATCTCTGGTTTAAAGATGAATAAGAGTAAATCCGTTTTATTCTCTCTTAAAGACTGTCCTTTGAAAGAAATTAAAGGAATACCAATTAAAGACACTGTCACATACCTTGGTATAGTAATATGTAAAGATTTGATGCAAAGAAATGCATTAAATTTTGAGCCTATTATTGAGAAGATTAAAAACAGATATAATATGTGGTTAATGAGAGATTTGTCCTTACTGGGTCGTATTTTACTGTCAAAGGCAGAAGGGATTTCAAGGTCTGTATATGTATCAATGTCAATGGAAGTTCCAAAGAACGTTGTTAAGGATTTGGATAAGATTCTCTATGACTTCATTTGGAAAAGAAAACTCACTACTTACGAAAAGATATTTTAAATAATAGTAAAGAACTTGGGGGTCTTGAAGTGTTAAATTTTACAGACCTCAACGAGATATTTAAAATAAAATGGATAATCGAGTACATTAAAAATAAAGATACTGTGTGGCATATATTCCCCAATTTTATATTCAATTCTCTGGGTGGTATTAATTTTCTTTTAAAATGTAATTTTTCAGTTGATAAAATCCCAATTAAATTGGCAAGTTTTCATAAGCAGGCATTGTTGGCTTGGCAATTAGTATATAAGCACAATTTCACACCACATCGGTATTTTCTGTGGAATAATAGAGATATCTTGTATAAAAAAAAATCTATCTTTAATCAGTCATGGTATGACAATGGAATATTTACCGTTAGTCAGTTGTTTAATGAACATGGTTTACTTTTGTCATATTCGGAATTTCTTAAAATTCCTGTGAAACCAAAAGACTATGCTGTTATTTTTGATGCAATTTCAAGTAAAGTTGTTTCCTTATTACGTAATTCTGCACATTATATAAATGCTGACCAACAGCCATTGAATTGTGATAAACTGTTTATTGGTGATATTAATATTGTTAAAGATAAATGCAGTAATAGATATATTAGAAATATATTAAAGAATAATTTTATGCCGTGCTCAACAGTCTTTTGGTCATCTAAATATGACAACATTGAGTGGAAGAAAGTATGGTCAATAACAAATAAGTTTTTCATCAGTAATAAAGTAAAAGAGGTATCTTTTAAAATATTACACAGAATTTACCCTGTTAAAGAATTATTTGAAAGATTCAAACTGGACATGGAAAACTCCTGTGATTTTTGTGGTGTTGTTAAAGAATCTGTAACTCATCTTTTCTTTCAATGTATATACTCAAGATTATTTTGGGTAGATGTCTCTAACTTCATTTCGAGGATGTTTGGAACAATAATACATATAGGAATGTATGATGTCATATTTTTTGTACAAGATACCATTGATTCTAGAAGTACAATTTTTTTCTTACACAGCTAATCATTTTACTTGGAAAGTATCATATTCATGTAAAGAAATGGGCTAAAGCTAAGCCAAAATGTGAACATTTTCTTAAAGAAATTAAACAATATGGTATTACTTTGCACAATATTAAAACAGAAAAAAAAAGACCTATGAAGCATTATGTCAGTTTAATTTGGTTAATTAAATATTTTTACTTTTTTACCTGGCAAAGATTTGTTGTTTATTTATTTAGAAATATTTTATTTTTTGTATACCCTTGTTCATTTTTTTTTTGGTTTTTTGTTATTTTATTTCTACTATTGTTGTGAGATGTATATGTTTGTATTAATATGTACATAATTGCATAAATAAATTAAAAAAACAAACAAAAAAAAGAGAATATACACTCTTTAGATCAGTAATTATAATAATTATCATTAAATAATTATAGTATGTATTATTACTATTATTTTAATATTTTATGTTTGCTATGGAACTGTTACATAAAAAATACAGAACACACAATATTACATAACTTGTTGCACAAGACCAGACAATACAAGTATATAATACACAATATTGAATGGGATGATACAGGATATCATAATTATTACAGTGTAACTCCAAATGAGAATACAAACGGGAAAAGGGTTGCCAAATTGTATGAAATACTTTACTTTTATTTCTTAACGAGTATGTTAATTATCCCAAGGGTACACAGTTATTAACCTCAATAACCACAGACTTATGGGGATAACAGTATCCGATTTCCACTTCATTGCAATGCACTTCTTAGAAACATTTCTGTGATATTTATGACATAATCTTGTGTAATATTGCTATTATTATTATTATTACAATTACTACTATTATTATATTTATTTAGTTAATTTACAATAAAATGTGTTTCGCAGTCAGTATCAGAAGTCAAGGTGACACGTTTATATTTTGTTTAAATATTTATTCTTCATCTGATTAAAAACACTTTCAGAGGCCAAAGTTAAACTCTGTGTGTGAGCCGCCCCTCCCCAGCAGTGCGCGCGCCCATCCCACCCTACAGCGCGAGACTCCAGATGCAGCAGAGAGAGACTCACACATACAACATATTAATACATGTGCTGCTCATAAGATGCATGTATGCAATTAGTATCATGTGTATTTAGTGTCATTTTACAACGCCCAGCAGTTTTCCATCACTTTCATTCGATGTACAATGTTTTTACCATTTATTCACACACATATATATATATATATATATGTGTGTGTATATATATATATATATATATATATATATATATATATATATGGGTCAATCTACAGAAACGTAAACTTTTGGTATGACAAGATGTCTTAAAAAAAAATTTTTTTACATTTAAACTTAGACAGGCCACATTATTAGATTACCTTTTGACTTTATGAATACATATAAATGACAGCTTAATGATTTTTATATTTTGTGTGCATTTATTTAAAGACCACATGCACTGTTTTTTGTCACTGGTGTTACCTTACTACTTTGGCCATTTTAGAGGTGTTTAAGAAACATTATTTTTCAGCAAATGTTGTCAGAGTTACAGAACAACAATAATAATGGAACAAATAAGGCGGTTACATTTTATTTATTTTATTCAGGTTTGTTAAAAGTATTATTTGAATGACATAAGTTCATTTGTGCAACCATGTATTTTCTATAACAATGAAAATATTTTCGAAACAGTTATAAACAAGTAATGATGCAATCCTTTAAATCTTATCTCTTGAGGCAGAATTAAATGGATGTAATTATTATCATGCCACATGTGACACATTGTATATTTAATGAGACATAAAAAACAGTAAGACCAGTGATATACATTAGACCAAATATCCTAATTCCTCCTCAGCAATAATTAATAGATGAGACTAAATTTGGCATACTTCTGGGATTTAGTGAAGGCAGATAGTAAAAGAAGATAAACTGATCTTCACTGGTGTTACTCGTAAGGAAGGTGACAGCAGTGACAACTTTCATGAAAAATTAATTTTACTAAAAGTCTGCTGCAAGATATCAAACCACATGTTGTCAATCGCATACTCACTAAATTAAGTAGTTTAATCCATTACAATATCCTAACTGTAAAGTAGGTCATACCAGTGACTTGAACTAAAAGCTTCATGAAATCATGAGATAAAATAGATGTCTGATAACTGAAAAGAGACAGTGCTTATCGTGGGCCTTTCTTCATAGATCTTTATGAAACAGGAAGAAGGAAGTCAAGTGATGTCATCAGTGTGATCTTTTTTCAAAATAACAGATTATTGTTGAACGGTAACACCAGTGACACAGCTCCAGAAGACCACTACTTTCATTATATATTTTATAATATTTATTTGGCTTTTTTTGTTTTTATGTAATTTACATCATATATTTGATAGTTATAAATACATTCTTGTATTTTAAATGGTAGAAAATCCTGTTTTTGTCCTCAAAATAAAGCATGTTCCCTCTGTATATGGCTGTGGGATGAGCAGTTTGTGGTGTTTGGAATTCTTTATAATTCATTTAAAACAAATATTGCCACATTGATGGCTCAAGAAGGTGTAATTGTTCAAATAACACATTGTGTCATTTTAAAATATGTAAAAAATTAACCCTCCAATGTTTTTCAAATGTAATATTTCTGTAAAGGACATATATGCATGTATATGTATATAATGACCCATATATATGCATATATGAGCAGTTTATATTTCTGAGCAGCTTTGTATTTGCTCATTTAGACACAGCACAGCTCGGCGTGCTCTTACGTTTTCAGCATGAGTTGTCTCAGTGTCATGCAAGATTTACATACAGGTGCATCTCAATAAATTAGAATGTCGTGGAAAAGTTCATTTATTTCAGTAATTCAACTCAAATTATGAAACTCGTTTATTAAATAAATTAAATGCACACAGACTGAAGTAGTTTAAGCCTTTGGTTCTTTTAATTGTGATGATTTTGGCTCATTTAACAAAAACCCACCAATTCACTCTCAACAAATTAGAATATGGTGACATGCTAATCAACTCAAAACACCTACAAAGGTTTCCTGGGTCTTCAAAATGGTCTCTCAGTTTGGTTCACTAGACTACACAATCATGGGGAAGACTGCTGATCTGACAGTTGTCCAGAAGACAATCATTGACACCCTTCACAAGGAGGTAAGACACAAACATTCATTACCAAAGAAGCTGTTCACAGAGTGCTGTATCCAAGCATGTTAACAGAAAGTTGAGTGAAAGGAAAAAGATGCACAACCAACCGAGAGAACCGCAGCCTTATGAGGATTGTCAAGCAAAATCGATTCAAGAATTTGGGTGAACTTCACAAGGAATGGACTGAGGCTGGGGTCAAGGCATCAAGAGCACCACACACAGACGTGTCGAGGAATTTGGCTACAGTTGTTATCAGAGGCGTCTTACCTGGGCTAAGAGAAGAAGAACTGGACTGTTGCCCAGTGGCCCAAAGTCCTCTTTTCAGATGAGAGCAAGTTTTGTATTTCATTTGGAAACCAAGGTCCTAGAGTCTGGAGGAAGGTTGGAGAAGCTCAGAGCCCGAGTTTCTTGAAGTCCAGTGTTAAGTTTCACAGTCGGTGATGATTTGGGTGCAATGTCATCTGCTGGTGTTGGTCCATTGTGTTTTTTGAAAACCAACGTCACTGCACCCGTTTACCAAGACATTTTGAAAGCTGACTAGCTTTTTAGAGATGCTGATTTAAATTTCCAGCAGGATTTGGCACCTGCCCACACTGCCAAAAGCACCAAAAGTTGGTTAAATGACCATGGTGTTGGTGTGCTTGACTGGCCAGCAAACTCACCAGACCTGAACCCCATCGAGAATCGATGAGGTATTGTCAAGAGGAAAATGAGAAACAAGAGACCAAACAATGCAGATGAGCTGAAGACCGCTGTCAAAGAAAACCTGGGCTTCCATACCACCTCAGTTGTGCCACAAACTGATCACCTCCATGCCACGCCAAGGCAGTAATTAAAGCAAAAGTAGCCCCTACCAAGTATCTAGTACATATACAGTAAATTAACATACTTCCCAGAAGGCCAACGACTCACACATTTTTTTTTTTTTGTCTTATGAAGTATTTTAATTTGTTGAATTGGTAAACCAAATCATCACAATTAAAAGAACCAAAGACTTAAACTACTTCAGTCTGTGTGCATTTAATTTACTTAATACACAAGTTTCACAATTTGAGTTGAATTACTGAAATAAATGAACTTTTCCACCACATTATAATTTATTGAGATGCACCTGTATATATAATTACATTCGCGATTTTATAAATTTAAATATTCTATCTAAACAAATATAAATATGATATAAAATGCAATATAAACGATTTTTATTTCATGATTGTAATGAGTTCGATCACTTTGTGTCAAGTGTCCTTGTTTGTCACGGTTGCTGGATCGACACAGGGGTGTGTTCTATTCAGAGAAGATCATCACTAGTGCGCCCTAACCATTGTAAGGCTGTATTCTTCACAACAGCAGCCTTGGAACGTGTACATGGCTCAGAAGAGTCATTAGGAACACACATTTGAAGACCTGCATATCGGATTGGACCATCGTGATTGTCACGCTTTTTCTCTCACATCGAAGTGCCCTCGGTAGGCATCACGACGCTGTTTGGCACGCAGGGCAGGTGTCAGCAGTCCGGCTCAGAACAATATAAGTACTTTTTTTTTTTTTTTTAAGTTTGCTGAACCAGTAGTGGTTTAAAATACAAGGTCCTTGTAATAAGATAATTTTCTATGTCTTTGTCAAAATATTTATAATATTTAATAAATAAATGGAGGCTCGCGTTTCCCCGGGAAATGCAGACACGTGACAATGACGTCAGCTCAATTGAGAACGCGTTTCGCGCCAGGCAGAGGCAGACCCATCCCCCACTCCTCCATGCACATTAACAAAGCAAAGGTAAGATCAAGTCTTCTTCTGAAAATGCCTAATAAATACCTATAATAACTGTTTTAAGTTACTAATATGTATATTTAGTTTAGTGATTGCATTGTATTCTGAGAGTTTTATTCAGTTGTCGGTTGTGTCAGTTTTCTGACAAAGAAAACATTTTAATGTATAACAGTAATATAGAATCTACAATTTAATAAAAACAACTAAGTTAACGTTAGTGGTTATACTATACTAGATTTGAGTATTTTTCAAGTGTGTCAAAGCTGATTAAAAGTGTCATGAAAATAGTCCATGTGAATCTAGCTCTCTAATTTAAGTCTGTATTATGGACAGAAAAGTTATTGACTAAAAATGTCCAATATTATAGTAGCTCTTCATATAAGTATGAACTGACATCATCTTATCACAGACACACTAGAACCAATGGTTTTTCTATCAACATTGTTGTAATTTTAGTAATCTAAAATACTTTTAGACATCACATGTACAGATATTATATTGAATATTACTGAAATAATACACATGAAATCATGTTCCCTAAACTAACAGTATTGGTGATTAACTAAATCATTTGTGATGTTTCTGTAATGGTTAATCCAGCGATATATGTAGATCTTTAGTCCCAATTAAATATAATTATTGTTATCCATTAATTTTTGAATGTATTGTTTTACAAGGATGGCAGAAAAATAGTAAAGCACTTTATTATTTTTTATTCAGATACCAATTAATCAACAAATACAGTCTAATAAATGTCTTAAGCAAAATTTCCATGTGCTTTATACATTTATTAGATCACCAGTCATAATAAACACAAAATTGGGCATCTGCTTAAAAGCTAAATAAAGTGCTTTGCTTTTTACTTTATTTTATTAATTGTTTTACTGCTGTGACTAAAGAGCTACACATACTGCTGGATTAATTACAGAAACATCACAAATGATATAGTTAATCACCAATACTGTTAGTTCAGGCCAGCTGTGGCACAAACCTGTGTGTGTAAATATAATATTACATTTAGTTTAAGTGTAGTTAAAGCTAATGATGTGTTTTAGTAAGATCAACAAGAATTTGAATTATGATTGTTTATTCCATTCACCTTATATATTTTTTCCCGTCATTACAGCAGCTGTCCTGTGTCACAATGCTGGGAATCCAAAGAAATAAAAGACGAAGAAGACCTCATCAAGATGCAGAGCATTACATTGCTTGTAAAATCGATAAACCAGGGCTTCAAGAGCACTTCATCAGCAAATATAAAGGCAAGATATTTCAGTATTTACAACTAAAGAAAATTACCAATAATATTAATCTGCAAAACTGAGAAGATAATGTGTAATGTATATTTGTGATTCCTGAATACAGTGCTGCATGAATGAGTCCTAAAACACAGAAACAAGTGTATGTTTGCACTTCTGATTCCATCATCACAAAGTCAAGGGTTTTGAAGGAGCTCAAGATATTTCTCCTTTTATTCCACAGCATATAATACATAAGTAATACCCTCTTGTATTTATAGTCTTTACGTCAATGATTGTATTTAGGATTCAAAATGAATAAAAGCTGTGTTTATTTGTTAAGAGGTTATCATGATGAACAAAGTTTTGTTGTCACAAAGATTTTCTACAATAATCCATAAGCAAATAAAAAAAATATTCTGGGATTTTGTTGAGCGGGAACCAGATGCAAACCAGGCTTGCAAGAATATGCCATCCCTGTGACACTCTATTCCAGGAGTAGGCCCTGCAGAGTTTGGCTCCAACCCTGATCAAACACACCTGTCTGTAGCCCTAGTGATCCTGACGAGCTTGATTATCTGCTTCAGGTGTGTTTGATCGATGTCCTGCAGAGTTTGGCTCCAACCCTGATCAAACACACCTGAAGCAGATAATCAAGCTCTTCAGGATCACTAGCGCTACAGACAGGTGAGGTTTATTCAGGGTCGGAGCTAAACTCTGCAGGACATCACACTCCAGGACCGACGTTGCCTACCCCTGCTCTATGCTATAATTTTACAATATATAGTCATTGTTTGTGCAACTGCATAATTTTAAGACTTTACATTTTTATGTAAAGTATAAACAGCACAGCATATTTCTGAATTATAACTTGGATACTGAATATTTTGAGAGATATTTAAAGGGATAGTTCATCCAAAAATGAAAATTCAGTCATTAATTACTCAAACCCGTAAGACCTTCGTTGATCTTCAGAAATTAAGATATTTTTGATGAACCTTTCTGAACCTGCATAGACAGCAATGCAACTGAAATATTCCCAGACCCAGAAACGTCATTAAAATAGTTCATGTGACATCAGGGGTTCAACCATAATGTTATGAAGCTACGGAAATATTTATTTTGTGTGCAAAGAAAACAAATACAACAGCTTCATTCAACAATTTCTTCTTCTCTGGGACATTATCAAGAAGATGCTGACGTAGATCACCCAGCACTGAGCCGTGTTTACGAGCAGAGGAACACTCGCTGATGTCACATGCACTGTTTACCTATGTCCTTACTGTGTTTCTGGGCCTTGAACATGTCCGTTGCTGTCTATGGAGGGTCAGAGAGCTCTCGGATTTAATTAAAAATATCTTAATTTGTGCTCTGAAGATGAACGAAGGTCTTACGGGTTTGCAACGACATGAGGGTGAGTAATTAATGACAGAATTTTTATTTTGGGTGAACTAACCCTTTAAATAATTTTCATTCACTAATTTCCTTTTACATCACATAACATATATTTGCAAATTAATTGGTTCATATGGCAGAGAACTTTTAGCAATAATCAAAATAATAGTTAACTTTAAAGAAGTGCTAAAGCTAATGAATCTCTTCTCTTTAGGACGTTTTCAGAGGAGATTTTGTTCCTGAATACAGAGGTGAACTGAGTTCAGCGGACGAATCTCTACAGTGACAGCGAGAGTGTGTTCTTGTTCTCTGATTTACAGTGGCGCGGCTAATATTGGTGGTAAGTACAGAATTGTTGGATTGATGTATTAGGGATGCTGGGGACCAGAGCATGTTAGGCGGTGTGGTGTGACGCTTAGCTCAATATTACGCCAGTGTGTTTGTGCGCACCGCTCAGTCGCTCACGGCCAAAGCAAACGCTCCACTAATGTTCGCCACCGGTAAAACCAAATCCCACGCCAGATCACGCTCACATTAAATGTCTCCAGTAACGTTAGGCCTATTTATATTTTCCTGTTTATAGTGAAATTATTGAATAAATGTCTCAATTAAAGCAGTAGTCCGATAAGAAATGGTTAAGTTTCTGAGTGAAATTGTTAATTTAAATTAGGGCTGTTCATTAACCGTTAACCTAATCCGATAATAATTTTGACCCATTAATACAATCAGTTAAACGGTTTAAAGTAACTTATTTATTTATTTTTAGTAATGTATCAAAATATTTTAAAAGGTTTGCTGCATGGTTAAAATAAGCTATATGAGTATAAAAACAAGTTTTTATGTAGAGAGAGAAAACAAGTCGCTTATAAGTCGCATTTTATTATTTCATTCAGAAATAGCCCAACACGAATTACAAACATTATAATAAACACTGTAAACATAGCTAGGCAATTTTAGTTCCTCACTCCACAACAAATCCTTTCAATTAACAGTAGGCTAGAAAATAACAAGAATTAAAAATAAGAAACGACAAACCAAAATAAATAATTTTAGCTAAACAAAACTGGAAAACCAATGTTGGGTCTCTCCTTCAACACAAAATCAAATGTTCCCGTATTCACGGTATTTGAATGCCAAAATATTATTGACCATTTATTTACGCCTATTTCCCTCCCTTACAATATCCAACATAAAACAAAATGTTTTGCATAACTTCACGGCGGTACGGTGATAACGTTAAACAGCACAGACTTTACTACATATTTAAACAGAGCAGTGTGTTTTTCCATATGTTTGACCGGTTGTTTTATATAATGATAATGAACAGGCTGTAGTGTCAAGGTAGAATGCTTAAATGTATTAAGCAATCACTGGATTTATTCCCCTTCCAACAGTGGAAGCAGTTACTCTTCTTAGTCATGAAGGTAATCGGAATTGTAAAAGGTCTGCTTTTATTTGTGTACATTCACAATAAAAAAATAATCTTTGCTTTTTTGTGAAATAAGACAAAATAATAGAATGCAGCTTTCTGCCGTCTGCTTTAATTTCGCGCAGCACAATAATGAACAAACTCTGCATACTCTAAAAACACTGGGTTCAAAATAACCCAATTTGGGCTGGTAGATATAGGACAGAACACATTTGGGGTTAATTTTACCCAGTACATTTGATTGTTTATTTAACCCATCATAAATGGATGATTTAACTCAGCTAATGGGTTTATTCGTTTCTATTATAATATTCACTTTTTTTAACATTATGCATGAAATAATGTTTACAGATTAACTTAAATACTTTTGTAAAATACTCCAGAAGCACTGGTTTACGTGATAACTTCCTTTATTTCTCATTTGCTTGTTTTTATAAGCTATGGGCCTACACATTTAATCTCGTTTAACAAACATTAGAAGTAAAGATTAAACCGATGTAATTCACGAGTAAATGGCCCACTCTGTAACTGTGTTTCCACCGTAACGGCGCTGGCTCTCACGCCGAGCTGGAGTCGTGTTCGGCGGGAACTGATCACGGATAAGACCGCCGCCCTGCACTTCACTCATGGACGAAATGAACTGCGATTGCCTTCATTACCTGCTCAACAACAAACAGTCAACAGCTCTGAGGACATGTTTTAACATCCAAAGTATTCGTGTTCTGTAACTTTATAAATATACTCGTTTATTTTATGCAAAGCATCAGACTCTTCATCACGCAATATGACCCGGCCTTGACGCGGCGTTCGTTTAGTGATTCACACCAGCGCCTGTATGTTGCTCTGCATAAATTTGAACGATATACTGCACAGGAACAATTTAATAAATAAAATAAAATGTACACAATAATAACCCAAAAAATGACCCAAAAGGCTCAACCCAGCATTTGGGTTAAAAAAAATAACCCAAAATTTTTTTAGAGTAGACTGCGTGTTGCACAGTATTTATTTCGTTTTCTTAAATTATTATTTAAGTGAAAATATATTTCTAGTATATGCCTATTTATTCGTTATAATATAGCGCCTATCTTTATTATGTTTTTCTCTGCTTGCAGAAGTGCTGCAGGTGCGTGATGTGATATGATATGATCAGGTGAATCCTCCTTCTGTTGTCTGCTGTTTTTTGCGCATGTAAAATGAATCCCCGAAAAACAGATGTTAGTATTTTTAACAGGTCGCAGACACTTATTATTTTTAATTTAATTAAGTTCTAATTTCAAATATTCTTGCTGGTTAACGGTTAGGAAAAATAACCGAAATGAACATCCCTAATTTAAATGTATTAAATTAAAATTCTTAATTTAAAACGTGTCTTGTTTTTGAAGCCACTTGGAAAACTTTTGTAAAAGTTAAATAACTGAAAAGTATACTTTCCCATTAAAACAACGCTTCATATTCAAAACACACACACAAGATGAAATGCACTTAACAAATAATTATTTCGTAAATAAAATAAAAACTTTCTAAAAATAAAATAGACCTAAACTGCGGGAAATGCGGTCTATTAAAACGTCTATCAATCTTCACAGGATTTTAGAATTTGCTTTTAGAAACATTAGCTTAGACAAACTTTTGCTTCGCCTATTCCACAGATTCTCGTATTAGCAAATTGCCGAAGGGGCATTTTGGGCTGAGCGAGCGGCGCTGAGCGTATTGAGCGAGCGAATCTTCACAAAGACGCTCTCGCTCTGAAGGAAATATGATCGCCCCGCTCACATGCTCTGCTGGGGACACACTGCTCTACACAGTTTGTTTGTGTGCTTTACCTGATGCACTGTATTAAAGTGCAATCAACTGTATTAAACAGTCCCTCCAGGATTTTGCGATTCTGCAATTGCTGAATTTATGGCAAAATCAAGCAAACTCCGCAATTTTTTAAGATCTTGCAAATTTTCGTAATTGGTGCAAGTTTTAGCATATTTTGGACTTAAAGCGTCCTGTGACACCATCACAATGCGCATTCAGTCAAAGAAAGGTTGTTCCTCAGTTTGAAAAATGGAATGAACAGCCTTGCGTTCTCATCATGACCGATTTACAAGAGCTACATCAGACAAGCGAACCGAAAGAGGAACGAATCCGCACTACTCGTTTGGGCTAATGTTATACGGACCATTTATCTGCTCGGACTGGAGCCGCGGGCTGCTCTCGATCACG
This sequence comes from Gymnocypris eckloni scoliostomus, assembly GCA_027564155.1. NCBI lineage: Eukaryota > Metazoa > Chordata > Actinopteri > Cypriniformes > Cyprinidae > Gymnocypris > Gymnocypris eckloni. Next base: position 30,349,922 of record CM050417.1, read on the forward strand.
TGACACCGTTATACACAGCGCTGGGAGATACAGTGAAGAAAGCAGAATCAATAACGTCTCTGTCAAATCTTGTGAGAAGCATTCAAATTCTGATATCAGAACAAACGCCACTGATGTGGAAACCAGAAGAAAAAAAATATCAATAAACAAATCTCCACCATTCACAATGGATTTAACATAACTACAGGAATAACTTGTGGCAGATATGGTCTAATGTTTTCGAGTGTTTCTAAATGCTTCACAACTTTTCCCAGCACTTCAAAGCTTTAAGTATTAGCCTACCTAATTTGAAAGTTATTTTTAATGTGATGACATTATTTGTTCATCCGTTATAGGTTACCTCCATTTTTAAAACTAAAAGTTTCATAATGTAGGAAAGCAAACACTTATTTAAAAATAAAAAGGACATAAAATTACCACTTTATGGCTGCAGAGACTTATAGGCTTATTAGTCATTTCCACTCCCTATAGCCTATACACTATAATGCCAAAAGTATTGGCACCCCCTTCTAATGAAAGGTTTGTCTACTTTAGTAATTTCCATAAGTACAAATATTAATGTTTAAGCATATAATGATATTCTTGGGAATCTAATTTTATAGCAACAGTTTGGACTCGTTTCTATTCTAACATGACAGTGTCTCTGTGTATAAGACAAGAATCAAAGAGAAATGATGATTCAGTCAGTGTGGAAGAACTTGACTGGTCTGCAGAAAGCAGCTGAACACCTCTGGTGTACCTAATAAAGTGGCTGGGGAGTGTATATATATATATATATATGTTTTTTATCAAATTATATTTAGACATTATGGATGACAGTAATAAAAGTTAATCTTATCTGCATCTCAACTATTCAGACAGCACTAACAAGACGTCTGCTAAAGATCTGGGAAACATCTGCCTTTTAATCTGATAAACGTGTAGAACCAGTTTTACGTGCATTCTAATAAATCTCTATTTGACATCTGACAGGAAAAGTCTTGGAGACATATTTCAGATGAGCACTTCTTGCATATGTAAATGCAGACATCAAATAGACATCTCCGAGATGTTCATGTGCGATTAGGGCGAGTGCTTTACTGTCAGGTGCTGGTTCTGTAGAACTTAATGGCCCCGGTGTCCTCAAATGTTATTCTGGAGCCCTGCGATGGTTCTCAAAGTCAGAAAAGTTATAACAAAGTTAGAAGAATGTTGTCAGTGGTATATTTTCACTGAAAAACAATTAGAAATGGCACAAATATCACCGCAAATTTTGAGAAAAGCTGGTGCAAAATTTGTAATTTTAGGCCGCAAAAATCAGAAAAAGTCCTGTGAAATCCTGTAGGGACTAATTAAAGAAGGAGTCCTACAAAATGTGCAGAGCTCTGGAGCATCAGGCCTGGAGTTAAGAACCACTTATCCACCTTTTTCCTACACTCCATGATGCTTTGCGCAAATTATGGGAGTAACTTCTGTTTACACTGTAAACAATCAGCAAAAGGTTCGCTCTATGATTGCAATGATAAGCATTTTTAAAAACTGGATGCAGTGAGGTGATATTATTTTACACGCCCTTCAACCATCAAACTTTAAAAGCACATTTAAAAGTGTAAAAGTATTAACAAATTACTTTCAACATACCATGAATAACTCCTAAACATCCGTAATATTGCTGCGGATAGGATGTGTTAAAATCATTATAGTAATATATGTCTGTTTTTCGTAACAATTATATTTTATAGCATCCGTGTGAAATCAAACCTGAAAAGAGACATGAGGATTTGCGAAATATGACCTGTGACTTGGACAAGGAGAACAGCAATGGTCCACATGAGCAAGCTGAACCACAACAGTCAGACGAAGCAAGAACATCAGGAAATAAACCGGTAATCATCTGATGCATGCAGTAACTATCTATAGATTAACAGATTAACAGAGGTGGGTAGAGAACCCAAACACAATTCAAGACAGACCCATTGACAACTCTTCTTCTGTCTGTTCTTAAACATGTGTATTGGAAGTTGAGCTGAGCAATATGGCTAAAAACATGATTACTTAAGTTTTTCTTATCAGTCACTATCGATAATTGTCATCAATTTCAAATCATTATTTATTTCAAGTTTAAAGGCAGATTTTTGCTCCTAATTGAAAGTTGTAGAAACTAGACCGGTATTTGTGATTCTTAACTACTCTTTATCGTCAGAACATGACAAACACTTCACGTTTTTTAATTCTTTACACTTCAATATCTGAATAGAAAAAATAATTTCTTAGCTTCTGCATGTTCTAATGATCAGTGTTGGGGGGGGGTGTAACGCATTACAAGTAACGAGTAATGCGAGTTACGTTATAATATTACTTTTTTCAAGTAACTAGTAAAGTAACGCATTACTTTTTAATTTACAAGAAAATATCTGAGTTACTTTTTCCCATTTATTGATGACAGTGCGCTGTGTGAACATGTTGCTGTAGTTCTAGACTAAATATGAATGTGTATTAATTCATCCCACTCGCAAAAAACAGATTCAGTATTCATCAAAATGAATTAAAACAGTGAAATACAAACTCAGAATATGACACAAACCTGCAATAATTAAATATGTTAAACAACACAAATATATCTAATCTCATTTTATTAACCGATGTGTTTGCTGCTGACCTTTGATGATCCAGTTCAACCATATTAATTAACAAAAATTACTTTAGATAAACTAACGATTGTGCTTCATTGTTGTTTTATCACTGAAGAGTGTTGAACTTCTCCTGTGTTCTTCTGTTCAGACGTGATTTACTCGTCCTTCAGTCTGAGGTTTATTCATTACACTTTTTGGTGTGAAAGGACTTTTACATTTGCTATAAATATAACTTATTGTATTAAAAACAAACAATCAAGCCCTGCTCATATTTAAAAAGTAACGCAAAAGTAACACAAATGTAATGTAACGCATTACTTTCCATAAGTAACTAAGTTACGTAATTAGTTATTTTTATGGAGGAACGCAATATTGTAATGCATTACTTTTAAAAGTAACTTTCCCGACACTGGTAATGAGTGATATTGTTTCAAATCCTGAAACAGGTTTGTGTTCCTTACTTTGATTATGTGTCTCTTCAGCACAGTTTGCAGTGCTGGCTGCAATATTAATAATAGTACATTCTTTGTCTTTCAGAAATGCACGCTTAACGGCAGCTTGAGTTGATAGTAGTAGCTTGAGTTAGGATGCTGATGTAAATTTATGTTTATTATCAAAAACTAACATATGGTGAAATGTATTTATACTGACTGTTTGAGATTTATTAAATAATTAATGAATTATTAATAAATCATTAGTATTCCATAGTAGTAACTATATAGTTTCTAAGTATTTGTATGAAAAACAGTAGTCCTAATAGATTTAGTATAAATGCACAAACGCTTTATCTTAAAGGGGTGGTTGATTGTGGTCCCCTGCTCTGCATCTCTCTCTCTCTCAATCAGATCCAGTCTGCTCAGCTCCAACAATGAACTATGTGTAGAGACAGACAGATATTTTTCACAGAGAGAAGCGTTATACATGGGTGCAGTTGCCGTACTCAGCAGGCACCAGACGTCTATGTAACGCCAGGTTGACGTTGGACACGACGTGGTACAGATTTTGATAGAAAATTTAAATCGTGTTGACATCAATATTTGATGTCAATTTGATGTTGACTTAACGTTGGATTTTGCTTACACAACCTAAAAACAACAAAATCTCAACGTCAGCTGACGTCGGTATTGGACATCAATTTAACATTGACATTAGACGTTGAATTTACATTTAATTTTGGTCACCTGACGTCGCAACCGAAATTTAACCTAATTATCAACGTCTTATGACGTTGTGTGCCTGCTGGGAAAGCTTTAATCGTGATAAAACCGTTTATTAAAAGCTAACAGAAGCAGTAGCATTTACAAAAAACAGCGTATCTAAAAGTATGAGACAACAACAAACAAAAAACATACCATTAAGAGCCGTGCTTGCACAGGTTATGCGCGACCCTCTTCACTAATATCCTCTGCGTCTCAATCGGGCTCTTTAGACACACAGGTGGTTTAGCCAATCACAACACACTGGACCAGCTGACCAATCTGAGCCCATTGAGCATTTCTGAGGGAGGGGCTTCGTAAAGGCAGGAAATCATCAGAGTGTTTATCGGAGAAGGGACAGAGCGATGTAGAATAAAGGTAAAATAGGTGAAAAATAGTGCTATTTTGTTTTTTACGAAGCATTAACACATGTTAGACTGCACCCCATAAACACAATCGAGCCTAGAAGAAAACCAGTCAACCACCCCTTTAATCTCAAAAATACTGTAATTATATTCTGTTACATCTTTAATACATTTAATGCTCATCTACATTAGAGCTGGGCGGTATGACCAAAAATGTATATCACGGTATTTTTCTAAATTATACCGGTTTCACGGTATATGACGGTATTTTTTTCCCCCATGGATGACCGGGTGTTAACCACATTTTCTACTGACTGAGGAAAAACTGCAGTAGATTGACTTAGAATGCTATATTTTAGTGTCATGATGAGTGAATATTGTAAAAAATTCCACACTAAATACAGGGGTTAAAGCAAAAAAATATTTTTTGACTGAAAATATTTCCTCGGCCAAACCCCATTCCACAGCCATGCGGCTACAGTCACACACACAGTTTAAGAGCTGTGTTTCTTCTTGTAATCAGGAGCGCTTGTCCTCCTAATTTTAAATATTTAAGAGCGCCTTCTGATCAATAATAAAAAAATTCTGATTAAAAACGAGTCTTCCGAACACGAGGTGACATTTGACTCCTTAAAGTGACTTACAGGGGTATTTTCTTTTTACCTTTGCAATAGCATCATTTTCATCTATGTCAAATAAAAAAAATATATGTTTATAAGCTTTTTAAAATGTATATTTAAAACAATATAATAAGTACAATACGACAAATAAGTTACTAATCATGAAATTAGTATTAATAAAAAAATGTATTTGTACTACAGAGGTGGCACAGAAGAACACAAACGTGGCTTGTAGGTACATTTTCAGACGTTTAATGAGGCTCAGAGGTGGCATGGGTGCAATTACATTCATAGATTCATGTGGACATTAATGTTTTAAATATAAATTAGCTTTTAGAGATGCACACAACGGCTCAGCTGTACATTTATTTGGAACTATTTTCGTTGATGATATAGAGCAAAATCATGCAGTACTTGTTTATTGATCTGTTGTATTAAATCAATATATCATATTTGCTAACTCCCCTTATAATTATTAAAAGCTGTCACTCTCCTTATCGCGATCTGTGGGCGCAGACATTGAGAGCGCGTGAGTGAGTTCTCAAGACTCAAAAGCACGTGCAAATGTGATGCATTCTGTCGGAACCTGTGGGAATATAAGTATTATTAATAACCGCAAACCCACGCCGAAATTCAAGTTCTGCTCTGTGTTCTCTGCTAAGAACCCGACTGTAAATGATGCGAGCGGCGTTACTATGTTGTCAGTGAGAAACTGCAGCCGAGGCGGGGATGATTTTTGGTGTGCCAGCAGAACAACGAGAGTGCGCTACATGTTTCTTTCCCCTCAGTAATCCCTGATGACGTTTAAATGGTGAACACAGAGCAGTTTCTCCGTGAGCGGGAATGTAAACCCGGAGTGGATCCGGAGCGGAGTGATTACAGAACGCTTAGAGCGGAGAGAGGCGTGCTTTAATCCACTCCAGGCTTTGATCACATCCCCTCAACAGACTGAATACACCTCGTCTTTCCTTCATTTAAGACCTATTCAAGCTAAAATCAAGACCTCTATAACACTATTTGAGAAATGTAAGCGTATTTACGGTCTTAAAATGATGAAAAGTGAATTTAAGAAGGCGGGAACCCTGCAGTTGAGGGAATCCGTCGTATCGCCGGAGAACTTTAGTTTGTGAGAGACGCGGGAGCTTATGCAGCGGATGGTGGATATGTGGTGCGGTCGATGTGGATGTTGTGGATGACTTCTTCTCTCTCATCACATTCTACTAGTGCTTCAGTTTCTGAACGTTCACGCTTAGTAAACACATACAGCTGTATCCTCGCCAAAATGCAATAGTGAAAATAGACCCCTCTCTAACAGTGTCGCGTTTCAAACGTTATTTAAATGACACCGGTATTGCGGTATTTTAAAAATTCATATCATAAGAAAAATAAACACCGGTATTCGGTATGAACCGGTATACCGCCCAGCACTAATCTACATTAATAATATAATAAAATTCAATACGAATATCCCACATTTCTGACACAATACCATGGTGTAGTTATTGTTACTACAGTAAATCCATAGTAAATGATTGCGAATTGTAGATTGAAAAGTCTTCTGACTGTATTTGCACACCATGTGTCTTCTGTTTTGTCATCGCTGTTTCATCTGGCTTTAAACTAGTTTATATCACCGAGTAATTTGTGTTCTTGCTGAATTCAGTCACTTCACACTGGATCTCACAGAGCTGTTTAGTGTCGTGTGATCGAGACTCATCAGTGATTAATGCATCTGGTCTAGTGAACTCGTAATCGCTGTGCTGCCGCATGAACTTTGAGCCTGAGCGGATAAATGCTTTCTTTCGTTCCACTTTTGGCACATAAACATAATATCAAAAATGTATCAAACTACTGTTACTGCTTTATCAAGAAAAATTATATTGTGTTAATTATCGTTATCGTTTAATCGCCCAGCCCTAATTTGAACTGAATAAGCTCACGTAATTGTGTCTAAGCAAAGGGCTTTTTTTCAATGTTTTTCCTTTGTTTTATGTAGTGAGAAACTGCTCAATCTGTGTCAACTCAACCAGAGGCCCCCGGCTCAAATTTCTGATTTTGCTAATATTTTTTCTGAAGAAAGATAGACATGTATAGTGATGAAAGCCAAAATATTAAATGTCATGGATGAATATTTACTGAGTAATCCACCATTTTGTAAAGGGGGGTCAAAATGGCATTTTTAACCTGAGATTCTGAGCCAAATTACATGGGAGGTAAAAATGACTTCAGAAAGATGGCAGCATCATAATGTTAATTTTACATCTACAATCTGTTGACTTTAGCCATCTTTAATGTGCCAATGGTGACCATTCAAAAATGGGGAAAGAGCCATTTTTTCTCCAAAGTTTGCATGGCTGTTACTCAAGAATGATTAAATATATCTTAATGTCCTTTTAGATATTGGGTCTTAATAAACTTTCCTTTTGGCATCTTTATTTTTAAGGCCCTATATGGTTAGGTTCCAGAGATATTGGAATATGAATATGGCTCCAGGAGTAAATCATTAAAATGTACACATTTTCAGTTGTCAAAACCAAATGTGGGTCAGTTTGCAAAATTATGATACTACTTTTCTTTTAAAGAGGAATGTCTGAAGAACAAATAATGTTGACACTAGAGATGTATCTTGTTTCCTTCTATCAGGACAACTGCATTGAACATGTGTCTGAGTGCCATAAATATAATTTTTCCTAAGTTCGTGTGCCTATAATTCAAGAAGTATTAAAGATATGATTTTAGATTCTAGTTCTTAACAAACTTTTCTTTTGGAACCTTAAGTTAAGGCCCTGCATTGTTCAGTCCCAGAGATATGGGGATCTCAATGAGGCTCCATTTCCAGATTGTTGAATATTACCCATTTTCAGTGGTCGAAAACCAGATTTGGTCACTTTGATTTTTTTCAAGATTTTTATTCGTCACATACACCATTATGCAGAATATAATCAGCAGTGAAATGTAAGTCAGGTCCGCTTCATGGACAGTGCAATTATATGAAATACAAACACAAGAGAATATACATAATGTTGCCATATTCATATTCCAATATCTCTGGAACCTAACCATATAGGGCCTTAAAATAAAGAAGCCAAAATAAATATCTAAAAGGACATTAAGATATATTTAATACTTCTTGAGTAACAGGCATGCAAACTTTGGAGAAAAACTTGAATGTCTCTTTCCCATTTTTGAATGGTCACCATTGGCACATAATGCAATAAAGATTGCTAACAACAGATTTTACTAACAGCTCTACCAATATCTGTGTAAAATTAACATTATGATGCTGCCATCTTTCTGAAGGCATTTTACCCCCTGTAATTTGGCTATTTTGACCCCCCTCTATAAAATAGTGGGTTACTCAGTAAATATTCATCCTTATGCCATGATCTGTCTGAATACTCTATTCTGATTGGCTGGCAGGTGTAGATTAAATTCGTTTAACTGCACAGGTAGTTCCAGGTCAGTGTAATCACCGTTCGTTTATTAATGCGCTGCTTTAATTGATGCACACTAACCAACACGCATCACTCACTCACACAGAATGCTGGCAGAATGCTAGCGCTAACGAGCCATAACTGATGAAAATAATCAAATATTGCGCTGCAAAGAGCAATACTAGTTTTGTAACTTGTCTATAACTTGGCAAATTACCATGGAATATGCCAGCAAATATTATTAACATCTTTAATATGTGAATGCTGGAAAATGACCATAGCATAAGCAGGATAATCAACGGTTAGCTGTGCATTAAACGCTGTGCTTGGTGGTTCTTTGCCTCCACATCGTGCATTCAAATCATTTAATGCACAGCTAGCTGTTGATTATCCTTACATGACATTTAATATTTTGGCTTTCATCACTATACATGTCTATCTTTCTTCAGAAAATACATTAGCAAAATCCAAAGTTGATTTGGTTGATTTGACACGGAATGACCCTGCTTCAAATTATACATTATGTGAGTGAACAGAACAAACCATTCAAACTGATTCCTGAACCAATATTTTCCCAACTGTTTGATCAATTCAAATACCCAACTCAAGAGTGACTCGTTAGCAAAAGGGCATTGCTCATGCTCCAGTAACAAGGGTCTAATGACTCTCGGAAGAAACCATGAATTTATTAACAAAAACTATAATAAAGTAACGAGGCGAACATCGACTGGTGTAACGAGGTAAAAGTACCTTTTGGAATTAGAAATGTACGTGATTAAAATAAGTACCCATAATTAAACCTACTCTTAAAAACGTTTTTTCTTGAATGACTTGAGTAGATATAATGAAGTGAATGTAGCATGTTACCTTCCACCTCTGCTTGTTTTAACTAGTTATTGGTGTTCAGAGTTTTAATGCAATTCTTGTCACAATTTATGCTTGCAAATTATTTGTAGAAATATTTGGCTAGAGTGTCTAACATTTTATTTAAAATTATCTTCAGTATTACGAAGGTATCTGTATTATCTTCATAAATCTCTTTCCTTTGGTTAGGTTTAGGCATGTACGATTCTATATTTTATATTTTGTGCTTTAAAAGGTAACTAGAGCAGTGTTAACTGTAATCTGTACTTTGAAATGGATAGAACTTAGTTTTTTTGTTCACCTCTATAGTGAGTTTTATTTATTTATTATATTTTATTTTTGTAACATACAGCCAAGTAGTGCTGGGTGATATGGCCCAACAAATTATCACGATCATTTTTTCATATCAGTTGATATCGATAATTATCACCATAAATGTCAAATCTTTATTTCTTTCAAGTTTAAAGCCAGATTTTTGCTCCAAAGTGAAAGTTGTAGAAACCAGACCATTCATTTTCCTTAACAAAATAAATGTCTAAATAGAAAATTGTATTTCTTAGTTTCTGCATGTTCTAACGAGTGATATTGTTTTAAATCAAGAATCAAGTTTGGGTTGCCTCATAATATTAATAATAATAATATCAGAGAAATGTATCTTAGAAATGCACATCTGATAGTAGCTTGAGTTTGGATGCAGGTACATTTTGTTAATTATCAAAATCTGTAACATCTGTACAAAATTGTAGCAACCTCAGTTTTATATGGTAAAATGTATTCTGACCAATGTTTTTATTAAGCATTTGTCCTCCATAGTAGCATACATTTAAATAATGATAAACAGTTAAAACCACACATATAGCACCTCAATAACATAACTATAAGGTTGTTAGGTCGCCTATTTGTATGAAAAACAGTAGTCTAAAACCATTCAGTATAAATGCACACATGCTATAGCTGCCTTAACCACACATGCATAATATAATTATATACCATTACTCCTGTAATAAAATTGATATATATAGAATTTATATATATATTGAAAACATTTATATTAAATAAGTGTTTTGCAGTAATTTCTCTAATTTTAAAGTTGAAAACTGCGGGAATATATGCACAATCCCTCACCGAAATTCAGGACCTGATTAAACCTAATTCTACAGAGAATTGTGAAACAAAACTTTTCCAAAACTTTTTGGGTTTATTTATTTTCTAAGACTTTTGCAGGTTTTTCATGACCGCATGAACCCTGACTGTGACGATTGGGTGTGGTTATCTAAATCAGACAAAAATATAGGTGCAGGCGGTTGGTGGGTGGGTAATATATTTGAAGCTGCGATTCGGGTGACGTTTTAGCTCATCCGGCATCACTATCGTGAACACACACCGGAGCAATGGGCAGCCATTTATGCTGCACTGCAGTAGCCCGACGCTGTGGTTTGGTTTAATATTCTTTGGTTGTCATAACTATCAATACTGTTAATGTATATTTTTCTCTCTTAAGCTAAATACCTCTTTATATATCTGCAGAAACTGCAAATCAAGATTGTCAAAATTACGACAACATCGTGAAGATTGCCATAAACGAGCAGATTAAGACTCTCAAACAGCCATCACAGAAAGATTGCTTGGTGAGTAATATGTGAAATGGTCATCACACTACTGTATGATTTATACCTAAGTCTATTAAAAGTTGATTATGGTATTATTAATTCACATTATGTTCATTTTTTTTTTACATTATTCTTATATTTATCAAAATTATATTTTCAAGCTCATACAGTCATCTTCTGTCGCATCCATGTCCAACACACCTCTTCATCTGCACCCTGTGCTGTGTCCTCATCACACTCATCATCCTTTTATTTCACTAATTCAACTCCAATTGTGAAATTCGTGTCTTAAATAAATTAAATGCACACAGACTGAAGTAGTTTAAGCCTTTGGTTCTTTTAATTGTGATGATTATGGCTCATTTAACAAAACCCACCAATTCACTCTCAACAAATTAGAATATGGTGACATGACAATCAACTCAAAACACCTGCAAAGGTTTCCTGGGTCTTCAAAATGGTCTCTCAGTTTGGTTCACTAGACTACACAATCATGGGGAAGACTGCTGATCTGACAGTTGTCAGAAGACAATCATTGACACCCTTCACAAGGAGGTAAGACACAAACATTCATTACCAAAGAAGCTGTTCACAGAGTGCTGTATCCAAGCATGTTAACAGAAAGTTGAGTGGAAGGAAAAGATGCACAACCAACCGAGAGAACCGCAGCCTTATGAGGATTGTCAAGCAAAATCGATTCAAGAATTTGGGTGAACTTCACAAGGAATGGACTGAGGCTGGGGTCAAGGCATCAAGAGCACCACACACAGACGTGTCGAGGAATTTGGCTACAGTTGTTATCAGAGGCGTCTTACCTGGGCTAAGAGAAGAAGAACTGGACTGTTGCCCAGTGGTCCAAAGTCCTCTTTTCAGATGAGAGCAAGTTTTGTATTTCATTTGGAAACCAAGGTCCTCGAGTCTGGAGGAAGGGTGGAGAAGCTCAGAGCCCGAGTTGCTTGAAGTCCAGTGTTAAGTTTCCACAGTCTGTGATGATTTGGGTGCAATGTCATCTGCTGGTGTTGGTCCATTGTGTTTTTTGAAAACCAACGTCACTGCACCCGTTTACCAAGAAACTTTGGAGCACTTCATGCTTCCTTCTGCTGACCAGCTTTTTAAAGATGCTGATTTCATTTTCCAGCAGGATTTGGCTTCTGCCCACACTGCCAAAAGCACCAGAAGTTGGTTAAATGACCATGGTGTTGTTGGTGTACTTGACTGGCCAGCAAACTCACCAGACCTGAACATAGAGAATCTATGAGGTATTGTCTAGAGGAAAATGAGAAACAAGAGACCAAGAAATGCAGATGAGCTGAAGGCCACTGTCAAAGAAACCTGGGCTTCCACACCACCTCAGCAGTGCAACAAACTGATCACCTCCATGCCACGCTAAATTGAGGCAGTAATTAAAACTAAAAGGAGCCCCTACCAAGTATTGAGTACATACACAGTAAATTAACAGTTCCAGAAGGCCAACAATTCACTAAATATTTTTTTTTATTGGTCTTATGAAGTATTCCAATTTGTTGAGATGTGAATTGGTGGGTTTTTGTTCAATGTGAGCCAAAATCATCACAATTAAAAGAACCAAAGACTTAAACTACTTCAGTCTGTGTGCATTTAATTTACTTAATACACAAGTTTCACAATTTGAGTTGAATTACTGAAATAAATGAACTTTTCCACCACATTATAATTTATTGAGATGCACCAATATATATATATATATATATATATATATATATATATATATATATATATATATTTTTTTCATTTAGTACTACACTTCAAAAGCTACATAAATATTTGCATGTTTCCCAGAAGCCAAAATAAGCACAATTTACCCTGCTTATCCGATTCAAAAGTTTACAACTCCTGCCTCTTAATGCATCATGTTGTCTTCTTGAGCGTCAGTAAAAGTGTTCACCTTTGTAATAGTTGCATGAGTCCCTCAGTTGTCCTCAATGTGAAAGATAGATCTCAAAATCATACAGTCACTTTTGGAAAGGGGTCAAATATGCAGAAGATGCTGGAAAACCAAAGAATGAACAGCAGTCTGCTCTGGACCAACAAAGGACTCATGAACAACTATCACAAAAAAGAAAAATAGTTGTCCAGGGAATGACATCCAGGGAATAGTCATCCAGGGAATGACATCCAGTATTAATATTAAAGGGTATGTCAACTTTTGAACGGGTCATTTTATAAATTCAGTCATTATTTTGCCTTGTGGAGAATATATTTGAACTATTATATTTGAAACTATTTGACACAAGCATACAATATATTTGACATACTTGCTTTATTAAATTGGCTGGTAGATTATCTTAGATGCCTCATATAATATTAAGTTACTAGTTTTAAACCTTAGAAACACTTGCAATTTAGCTATTGTGTTACTGTGAAAGTGGCCTTAAAATTCACATGGAGTTGCATTCAAATGTTGACTTCAGTTGAATAATTGAAATACATTTTTTATTTTATTTATTAATTTTGCAGGTTCTTCAAATCCTTCAAAGCGGAAATAAGAAAGCGCAGAGGTAAAAGCAGTAGAACGAAACATGACAACTTCATCAACACATGCAGAGTGCCTGGTAAGAAAAAGTGTGAGCGATGCATACAAGTAGAACCAGCATTGAAGGAGCGAACATGGACGGGAGTTAAAAATTATGTCCGGAAAACCATCTCTACTCTGAAAAAAAAGGGTGGTGTGTAGGGGTGTGCAGAAGAAATGCATGGCGGGAAATGTGGGAATAAAGGAGTATGAAGTAAGATAATTTGTTTAATAACAGAATGAAACAAGATCAAGGAAGGAGGAGTGTAAAGTGAAAGAAGGAGTAAGTAGGTGTGATCGATTTGAAGCGGCACTGAGCAGACTGATCAGTGTATGACATCAAAATAGATATTACCAAAATCTTTATCATGATATGACAAATTTTATATCACGATAACAATATATATCACGATATAGTAATTTTTTTTCTTTTAAAAAGGTTTTTATTATATAAAAATCTTTAATACCATATCATTTTCATAATCCTTTACACCAATGTCAATATCAAACTAATACAATCTTAAAGAGAGAAAAGATAACTCCACCTCACTGAAGATAAATAAACAGTCAGTGATGAAATAAGGATAAGAAACTATTTGCAAGCAATAGGACAAAAACTACAATAAATAAGAAACACTACATACATTGTGTAAATTAATTAGTCTTCACTGTGTTAATTATATCTATCTATCTATGATAGATATAATTACCACGTGTATTATGTATAGATTCTATACATATTATAAATATATCATTATTATTTTTTATTTATTATCATTAAAGTTACAAAAGTGATTTAGTCAAGGGCAGTGAGAGATGTAGCTGTGTGTTATGATTAACATGAACGAATATTGGAACGCTTCCCCTTTAAGACCGAAGTCCGGATCTAATACACTGTTACATTGCGTTTTCTTCTGCCGCTTACTCTCTTAAGACCTAAATCGCTTATGAGGATACTTGCAAAGATGGGGATTCTGATGCATATATATGTGTTTATGTAATTGTTCAAAGTCTGCAAAGAAAAGGCTCTTCTCACACAGAAAGAGACGGCGCACGCATATAGCTCTGTTATTGAGTTTCAACGGCTTAAAATCGGTCGTTTTAAAACGGCAGTGCTTAAAACGCGTGACCATGCTACAGATGTAGTTTAGTAACGAGCTCCTGGTTTTGTCCTGGCTGCTTCTGTCTCTCCTTCACGCCGTGGTGGGCAGCGATAAAGATCGCAGTCACTCAAATGATAAAAGGTATTACTGTAAACAATGTATTTTATGTACACCACGATATAAACGATAGAACATAATATGAAACGATAGACTTTTTATTTCGTCCATCCGATATATATCGTCATATCGCACAGCCCTACATCAAAGTACCACGAGAGCGATAAGAGAGCAGATGGATCTTTATGCTTTTCGAACTACTCGCGATACTTTGATGTCATACACTGATCATTCTGCTCAGCGCCGCTTCAAGACGAACACACCTAATGTAAAGTGAAATAAGGAGGAGGAGTGAATATAAAGTGAAATAAGGAGGGAGGAGTGAATATACATTTAAAGAAGAAGGAGGAGTGAATATAAAGTGAAATAAGGAGGGAGGAGTGAATATACATTTAAAGAAGAAGGGAGGAGTGAATATAAAGTTGAAGAAGGGAGGAGTGAATGTAAAGTTAAAGAAGGAGGGAGGAGTGAATATAAAGTTAAAGAAGAAGGGAGGAGTGAATATAAAGTGAAATAAGGAGGGAGGAGTGAATATAAATTTAAAGAAGATGGGAGGAGTGAATATAAAGTGAAATAAGGAGGGAGGAGTGAATATAAAGTTAAAGAAGAAGGGAGGAAATGAATATAAAGTTAAAGAAGGAGGGAGGAGTGAATGTAAAGTTAAAGAAGGAGGGAGGATTTTTTATTGCTGTTATTAGGTATAATATGCACTTTGACCACAATGTTATCTTTAACAAGTTTTATTGTTAAGAGAAGTCTGTTGTGTTTGAACATTGTACATTTAAAAATAACGCAATTATTATAATGCATACATTTGATGGAGTGTATTTGCATGTTAATATTTTCTGTTATGTTTGTTATATTTTCATTCATCAATTTAAAAAAAAATGGCAAATTATGAAAAGACTGAGTGGAGTGATTTTTGTTGTTGTTCTTAATCCTATCTCATGATTACAGAGTGTGTGTATCTCAGAGTCCCGAAATGTCCCTAAGGCAGAGTTTGTGTATCTCGAGTCCCCAAAGTGTCACTTAAGCATAGTTTGTGTATCTCGAGTCCCCGAAATGTCCCTAAAGCAGAGTTTGTGTATCTCAGAGTCCCCAAAGTGTCACTTAAGCAGAGTTTGTGTATCTCAGAGTCCCCAAAATGTCCCTAAAGCAGAGTTTGTGTATCTCGGAGTCCCCAAAGTGTCACTTAAGCAGAGTTTGTGTATCTCCGAGTCCCAAATGTCCCTAAAGCAGAGTTTGTGTATCTCGGAGTCCCCAAAGTGTCACTTAAGCAGAGTTTGTGTATCTCAGAGTCCCAAGTGTCACTTAAGCAGAGTTTGTGTATCTCAGATTCCCGAAATGTCCCTAAAGCAGAGTTTGTGTATCTCGGAGTCCCCAAAGTGTCACTAAGCATAGTTTGTGTATCTCGGAGTCCCAGTGTCACTTAAGCAGAGTTTGTGTATCTCAGATTCCCGAAATGTCCCTAAAGCAGAGTTTGTGTATCTCGGAGTCCCCAAAGTGTCACTTAAGCAGAGTTTGTGTATCTCCGAGTCCCCAATGTCCCTAAAGCAGAGTTTGTGTATCTCAGAGTCCCCAAAGTGTCACTTAAGCAGAGTTTGTGTATCTCAGAGTCCCGAAATGTCCCTAAAGCAGAGTTTGTGTATCTCGGAGTCCCAAAGTGTCACTTAAGCAGAGTTTGTGTATCTCAGAGTCCCAGTGTCACTTAAGCAGAGTTTGTGTATCTCAGATTCCCGAAATGTCCCTAAAGCAGAGTTTGTGTATCTCGGAGTCCCCAAAGTGTCACCTAAGCATAGTTTGTGTATCTCAGAGTCCCGAAATGTCACTAAAGCAGAGTTTGTGTATCTCAGAGTCCCGAAATGTCCCTAAAGCAGAGTTTGTGTATCTCGGAGTCCCAGTGTCACTTAAGCAGAGTTTGTGTATCTCAGATTCCCGAAATGTCCCTAAAGCAGAGTTTGTGTATCTCGGAGTCCCAAAGTGTCACCTAAGCATAGTTTGTGTATCTCAGAGTCCCTGAAATGTCACTAAAGCAGAGTTTGTGTATCTCGGGAGTCCCCAAAGTGTCACTTAAGCAGAGTTTGTGTATCTCAGAGGCCACGAAATGTCCCTAAAGCAGAGTTTGTGTATCTCAGACTCCCCAAAGTGTCACTTAAGCAGAGTTTGTGTATCTCAGATTCCCCGAAATGTCCCTAATGCAGAGTTTGTGTATCTTGGAGTCCCCAAAATGTCACTAAAGCAGAGTTTGTGTATCTCGGAGTCCCAAAGTGTCATTTAAGCATAGTTTGTGTATCTCAGAGTCCCCGAAATTTCACTTAATCAGAGTTTGTGTATCTCGAGTCCCCAAAATGTCACTTAAGCAGAGTTTGTGTATATCAGAGTCCTCAAAGTATAATTTAACTGGAGTTTGTGTATCTGAGTCCCCAAAGTGTCACTTAAGCAGAGTTTGTGTATCTCAGAGTCCTCAAAGTATAATTTAAGCGGAGTATGTGTATCCTGGAGTCCCAAAGTGTCACTTAAGCGGAGTTTGTGCATCTCAGAGTCCCAGAAACGTCCCTTAAGCAGAGTTTGTGTATTTCAGAGTCCCCAAATTTCACTTAATCAGAGTTGTGTATCTCAGAGTCCCCAAAATGTCACTTAAGCAGAGTTTGTGTATATCAGAGTCCTGAAAGTATAATTTAACCGGAGTTTGTATATCTCAGAGTTCCCAAAGTGTCACTTAAGCAGAGATTGTGTATCTCAGAGTCCCCAAAATGTCACTTAAGCAGAGTTTGTGTATATCAGAGTCCTGAAAGTATAATTTAACCGGAGTTTGTATATCTCAGAGTTCCCAAAGTGTCACTTAAGCAGAGATTGTGTATCTCAGAGTCCTCAAAGTATCATTTAAGCGGAGTATGTGTATCCCGGAGTCCCCAAAGTGTCACTTAAGCGGAGTATGTGTATCCCGGAGTCCCCAAAGTGTCACTTAATCAGAGTTTGTGTATCTCAGAGTCCTCAAAGTATCATTTAAGCGGAGTATGTATCAAAGTGTCACTTAATCAGAGTTTGTGTATCCCGGAGTCCCCAAAGTGTCACTTAATCAGAGTGTGTATCTCAGAGTCCCGAAATGTCACTTAAGCAAAGTTTGTGTATCTCGGAGTCCCCAAAATGTAATTTGATTGAGGTTTGTGTATCTCAGTCTCTCTAAAGCATCACTTAAGCAGAGTTTGTGTTTCTGTTGTATTCAGAAACTTTTTAATGGAGACGCATCAAGTTATTTGTAATTGCTATAGACCAGGGGTCACCTCACTCTGTCCCTTAGCTCCAACTTGCCTCCTTGGAGGCAACACACCTGACTTGAAGTTTCATGTATACCAAGCAAGACCTTGATTAGCTGCTTCAGGTGTGTTTGATTAGGGTTGAGCTAAACTCTTCAGGACACCACCAACAAGTGACCTCTGCTATAGAGCTCTATAGAGAAAATTATGTCTTAATGTCTATGAGCCTTCAGTGAGCAGCAAAAGGCAACTCAGCTGAGATTAAATCTCCACAAGATACTAAATTAATTAGAAGGATGCAGGTAGTGCTCAGTGAAGTGTCTTCTGTCCTGAAGACAACTGATTTCAAGTTACTAGTCAGAAGAAATATAGTTTATCTATTTTTAATTATCTTAAAAAAACCAAACTCTTTAGTGTTTAATGCCTTAATCTCTGCACTAGCTTGTTTTCTAGACAATATTGACACTTTGAGTTGTAATTCTACTTATGTTTCTTGTTAGGATGATGCATTTTTAGCACAACCACAAAGTCCTAAAAGTATAACTTAACCAGAGTTTGTGTATCACCAAAGTCCTTAAATTGTTGCTTGATCAGAATTTGTGTTTGTCCCCAAAAGTGACATAAAAAATACTTGTCCCTAAAGTGAAGGTAAAATGTCAGGTCTTTATAGAAGGCTTTTATTGAGAATATCAACTGATAAGTGTAAAGAGAGCATCTCCTGTATCGCAGACATACCTTTCTTTTGTCTCTAGACCCTTGAGAAATAGGTGTACCCAAAGGTAGGGTGTTCAGTCATGTGTCCTCGTTTTATAGTTAAGTAGGTATGTGTGTGTGTGTGTGTGTGTGTGTGTGTGTGTGTGTGTGTGTGTGTGTGTTTGCTGAGTGTTTAATCTGCAAAAATGTAGTGAATTAAGTATATTTTAACAAATTGAAATACTCAAGAAAGAACAAATTTGCTAAAAATATATTAAATATATAATTGTGCTGTATGTCACTGTTTTATAACACTGTTAAAAGGGGGCATAAAATGATTAAAGCAAGTGGTGAAGCCATGCAGTTATGTTTGGATAATTTCCCAATCTACTTGGGACGGATGCATCTCGGCCTCTAGATCTCTGGATTCATCCTTACATAAACACCCGTTTGAGAGGAGATGATGGGCGTGTATCATCACGATGTTGACACTCATATTTAGATTGTACACTATATGAGTGGCTTGGCTGGTCTCAACATTGCACATTTTGCATGTCTCTTTATCTAAGTCTCTACTAAGGATCCGATGAGTTGAATCAGGGAATATACACCACGTGCAGTGCTAGGGTTGGAAACCACTGCAGTAAATGTCTGAAAGTGCAGAGAATGTGCCCAAAATAGCCACTGTCTCCAGTGTGTGAGGTCATGTGACTTTAAATAGTATCTTGTTTAAATCTAGTGAGTCAGTACCAAACAATAGCATTGGTGTGCATTAACTCATGCCAAACTGAAGTGACGTCGCTAGGCGTGGATGTGCTGTCTCAGTCTCTGTCTCGGCTGTGTTTGCTGGTAGGGTCAATGAGTGCAGTGGGCAGAGGTTCCTGTGACGTCTTTCTTCTCGTTCCCACAACAATGACTGCTGTGAAAAACACTGGGGAGTCACTGAAGGCTGCAGGCCGTCAAACTCAACCATATCAGCTGAGACTCAGAAGTGCTGTCTGATCCTTTATCAATGCAAGCAAGTGTCATTTGGTCAGTATTTGTCTTTTGAATATCTAGTTATTGTGCTGAAAGGTGCCCCACGCATTCTGTTTATTATTATTTACAGGCCTCCAAAATACTCCCCAGCCTTTGTTGAAGAGTTCACAGAACTGTTGTCAATGATTTCCTCAGAGTTTGACTGTTTTGCTATTGCAGGGGATTTTAATATTCACATAGACAATGCTGAAATCAAAACTACAAAAGAAATTGTAACTGTTTTAAACACTTTTGACCTGATTCAGCATGTGCACGGACCCACACACAATCGTGGACACACTCTAGATTTACTCATAAGTAGAGGTCTAAACATTTCATCCATTGTCATTAAGGATGTAGCTCTGTCTGATCACTTCTGTATTTTCTTTGATATATTGATCTCTGTCACCACTGAATCTAGATCTGTCTCTGTCAGAAAGAGATGCATTAATGAGAACACTAGTGTGCTATTTATGAAGGCAATATCTTTAACACCGAGCATTTCTGCAGACTCTGTTGATCTTCTCCTGGATTCATTTGACTCAAAAGTTAAGAATGTTATTGATGATATTGCACCGATAAAGGTCAGCAAGAAGAATGGCAGACAAAAATCATTTTGGAGAAAATCAACAGCAGTTCAGAATATGAAAAGACAATGCAGAAAAGCTGAGCGGATGTGGCGGAAGACGAAACTAGAAATACACTATAGCATCTATAAAGACAGCCTTCATGCTTTCAATTTGGAACTAGCCACAGCTAGACAGACCTTCTTCTCAAACCTTATAAACAGTAACTTAAACAACACTCGCACTCTTTTGCTACTGTTGAGAGACTGACAAACCCCCCAAGTCAGATTCCCAGTGAAATGCTCTCTGACAGCAAATGCAATGAGTTTGCTTCCTTCTTTTCAGAGAAGATCAGTAATATCAGGAAGGAGATTGGCACATCTTCCTGTAATACAGAGGTCACACAGATTCGACAGCAATCTCAAAAAGAAGTGACTATGTCTGTTTTTAAAACAATTGATAGCAAAATTTTGGAAGAAATAGTACAGCATCTTAAATCGTCAACCTGCTATCTTGATACACTTCCCACATCTTTTTTCAAAAGTGTGCTTAACTGTTTAGAAGCAGATCTCTTAGAAGTGGTAAACACCTCACTTCTTTCTGGGACTTTTCCAAACTCCCTGAAAACTGCAGTTGTTAAGCCCCTTCTGAAAAAGCGCAATCTTGATAACACTGTGTTGAGCAACTATAGACCAATATCAAATCTTCCTTTCATAGGTAAGATTATTGAAAAGGTAGTTTTTAATCAGCTGAACAACTACTTAAACTCAAATGGGTACCTGGATAATTTTCAATCTGGTTTCCGCGTGCATCACAGCACAGAGACAGCACTCATTAAGATAATAAATGATATTCGCTTTAATTCTGATTCTGGCAAAATATCAGTGCTGGTACTACTAGATCTTAGTGCTGCGTTTGACACTGTCGATCATAACATACTTCTAGAGAGACTGGAAAACTGGGTCGGGCTTTCTGGGATGGCACTCAAATGGTTCAGGTCATACTTAGAAGGGAGAGGTTATTATGTGAGTATAGGAGAGCATAAGTCTAAGTGGGACGTCCATGACATGTGGAGTCCCACAAGGCTCTATTCTTGCACCGCTCTTGTTTAGCCTGTATATGCTCCCACTAAGTCAGATAATGAGGAAGAACCAAATTGCCTATCACAGCTATGCTGATGATACCCAGATTTACCTAGCGTTATCTCCAAATGACTATAGCCCCATTGACTCCCTCTGCCAATGCATTGATGAAATTAACAGTTGGATGTGCCAAAACTTTCTTCAGTTAAACAAGGAGAAAACTGAAGTCATTGCATTTGGAAACAAAGATGAAGTTCTCAAGGTGAATGCATACCTTGACTCTAGGGTCAAACAACTAAAAATCAAGTCAGAAATCTTGGGGTGATTCTGGAGACAGACCTTAGCTTTAGTAGTCATGTCAAAGCAGTAACTAAATCAGCATACTATCATCTCAAAAACATTGCAAGAATTAGATGTTTTGTTTCCAGTCAAGACTTGGAGAAACTTGTTCATGCCTTTATCACCAGCAGGGTGGATTATTGTAATGGTCTCCTCACCGGCCTTCCAAAGAAGACCATTAGACAGCTGCAGCTCATCCAGAACGCTGCTGCCAGGATTCTGACTAGAACCAGAAAATATGAGCACATCACACCAGTCCTCAGGTCCTTACACTGGCTTCCAGTTACATTTAGGATTGATTTTAAAGTACTTTTACTCGTTTATAAGTCACTCAATGGTATAGGACCTAAATATATGGCAGATATGCTCACTGAATATAAACCTAACAGACCACTCAGATCATTAGGATCGAGTCAGTTAGAAATACCAAGGGTTCACACAAAACAAGGGGAGTCCGCTTTTAGCTATTATGCCGCCCGCAGCTGGAACCAGCTTCCAGAAGAGATCAAATGTGCTAAAACATTAGCCACATTTAAATCCAGACTCAAAACTCACCTGTTTAGCTGTGCATTTGTTGAATGAGCACTGTGCTACGTCCGAACTGACTGCATTATTTTATGTATAATCCTTTTCTATTTAACTGTTTTAAATTTCATTTTAAATCAATTTCTATATCATTTTAAATTTCCTTATTTTATTATTTTTAACTCCTTGTTTTTATTGCTGTGAATGATTATTTCACTTTCTTTTATGTAAAGCATTTTGAATTACCACTGTGTATGAAATGTGCTATACAAATAAACTTGCCTTGCCTTGCCTTGCCTTGATCCTGGAAGGAGAAACAGAGAGAGACGGGCTGTGTCTCAAACTCTACTGTGCTGACTTGCTGTCTACACGAGCAACTGACTACATAATCAAAACCTTACATGACACAAGCATGTAGACCTTTTAAACTGGTACTCATTTTTGAGTCTGATCTGCATAAAAACACTCTTTGTGCATTTAAAACTGTAGCTGCATTATTTTTGATCTGTTCTGATCAGAGCACATGCATCACAATTTCCTTTTGCATGCTGAAAAGACCGTGGAAAGCAATTAAGACATGCATTTCCACTCAAAGTGAACATCCACGTGCTCAGCTTGATGAAGGTGACATTGTCAAGTGCTCTGTTTTTCACTCAAAAACTGTTTTAAGTGGTTCTGCAGGCAGAAGAGTAAAGTCGTGATGTAAGGCAAGTAGCGACAGAAATCTGCCTTTGTGTTGTGACGTACATCTGACTGAAATGGATTTTCAAAAGAAAGATCAAGATGTAGGGTTCAAAGGGTGGGGACTTTGTTCAATCCATTGGTTGTTGGTTTGACAAGGAGCTGCAGGTCTGAGTGCAAGCTTGAGGTTGAATTTGAGAAGGTTTAAGCAGGGTTTAAGCAGACTAAATGACTGGAGGGTTCCAGCATACATCACCAGAGAAAAGACCGGATACTCTAGTTATAAACTTTGAACAAAAAAGACAGAAATGCACGGATGATTCATGTGAAGATGCATTTTGAAAATAGATATGATGAATTTCCATTCATGCTGATTTTAAGATCTAATTTCGAAGCAAATTTAATGTTGATGCTTTTGAATATTATGTGTGTGTAATTTGCATATTAACACTATAAATGCATTGTACTAGTAGGGTCTACAGTAGAGGCTGAACTACAGGAATACTAATATTTAATATCACAGAAGGAGGAGTGCAATTATGCTTAATATTGGCACAGACGGCAATTAGATGTGATACCAGGCATGCTGATATTTAATACTACAGTACACTCTAAGCTCTATAAACAGACCACTAACATATAATAATGTACATTTCAGCCAAACATTGTGAGTTTCTGTAAATGAAAGGAAGCTGACGCATAAAGCATTGCATTGAGAACGGGTCTGGGTCAGCATGCACTGGGATATAATTTGGTGTAGAAAGAATTTTGACTCAGAAATCGCTAGTAATTTTCAATTTATATGAAAAATAAACAGCAAGCACCGAATTTTGAAGTAAAAATACTGAAATAGTATTTTCCTGTAAAACATACTCCAGTGATTTTTGAATAATCTTTGACAATAATTTTGTACAGTGTACTAATTGCATCATTAAATCCGCTGTTGCATTGTGTATAAATGATCTATACACAGCATTAAGTTCAATTACATAAGAAGTAACTAAAAAGTAAAATACAGAATATATTGTAATTAAAATACAGAAACAATAAGAGCAATCCAAGAGAGAGGTAATTAAATTACAGTAACTAATTAGTTACACGCAACACTGGTCTTAAGTCGCTGGGGTATATTTGTAGCAATAGCCAACAATACATTGTATGGGTCAAAATTATAGATTTTTCTTTTATGCCAAAAATCATTAAGGATATTAAGATCATGTTCCATGAAGATATTTAGTAAATATATCAAAACGTATTTTTTGATTAGTAATATGCATTACTAAGAACTTCATTTGAACAACTGATGAGATGATTTTCTCAATATTTGGATTTTTTTTGCACCCTCAGATTCCAAATTTTCAAATATTGTCCAATCATAACAAACCATACATCAATGGAAATATTATTTATTCAGCTTTCAGATAATGCATAAATCTCAATTTCGACAAATGCACACCTAAGACAGGTTTGTGGTCCAGCCAGGGTCACATTTTTGGTATTATAGGCATTGACAAAATAAGAGGATAATGTAGCATTTGTTGGATAATGTGAACAACGCATTTGTGTGTTTTATTAGTGTGCAGTGTTTGGGGTTACATTGTGGACATCGTCTTTGCTGACAAAATAAGCGACAGCACGTTTTCTATATCGAGCGTGTTTGGGCAGTTGCGTCCCCCCCCCCTCCCCTCAGAGGGAGGGTTTGTGTTATCTCGTCTGGCTGCTGGAGAGTCGCCGGGGTGTTCTGGAGCAACGGAGATCCGCCATGACTTACACCGCGGACGGTCTCCGCGCACGGACCGGAGCTTTCACCGCAAACATGTCCTGAGAGCCACGAGCCCCGGCACAGAAGATGACCGTAAGTCCCGCTGCTTTCAGTCAGATATTAGTGTCGGACAGTGAAGGAGATGAGGAGCGTCTCGCCGCTGTTTGCTGTGAGGACTGATTTAGAAACATTACACCATTTCAGACGGACTTAGATACTCGCGTCGCGTGCGTTCATTTAAACTGGCGCAGACTGAGCGCTTCTGTAATGCCGAAGAGATGTCATGTTATTTCTGATATTACTGTTATTGTAATGTGCATAGGAGCATATGTGTGATAGAATGAGGTGAATGCACTGTCCTTATAGAGACAGCATGCATCATTAGAGACAACTGAATGACTTCAGTAATATGGGATGAAGTGTGTGTGTGTGTGCGTGTGCGTGTGCGTGTGCGAGTGTGAGTGCGTGTGCGCGTGCGCGTGAGTGTGTGTGCGTGTGCGTGTGTGTGTGTGCGTGTGTGTGTGAGTGAGTGAGTGTGTGTGTGTGTGTGTGCGTGAGTGTGAGTGTGTGCGCGTGTGCGTGCGTGCGTGTGTGTGTGTGTGTGTCACAGCTGTGAATTGCGCATTCACATGCGTGTTTAATCACATGTAACAATCACTGATGGGAATAAAGCCTAATGAACACTCAGGAGTCTCGAGACTTAAAGCTCTGGTCTCGACTAATCACGCGAGGACTCCTAATGTGTCTGAAGTGTCGATGGAAGAGCGTGTATTTCATAAAGAGACTGTTGGTGATCAGAACGCGTTA
The DNA here is from genome assembly GCA_027564155.1 of Gymnocypris eckloni scoliostomus. Taxonomy (NCBI): domain Eukaryota; kingdom Metazoa; phylum Chordata; class Actinopteri; order Cypriniformes; family Cyprinidae; genus Gymnocypris; species Gymnocypris eckloni. Next base: position 30,375,123 of record CM050417.1, read on the forward strand.
TAATGGGTAGGTTTTGATGGATGGATGATGTGTGAGCTGTAAGTGTTCAGTCATGGTCACATATTTACTGTCTTCATGACGAGTCACCACCTACACGATCAGCGAGACTATAATACACAATATTACATCATTGCATATATATTGCATATATAGGCAATGTGTCGTTAAATATTTATAAATCATGATTTAATTAAGTTTCATCATCAGATTTGAAACAAATATGAACAATGAATAAAAAAATGCAAATGCGGCCATTTCAATGGATAGATTAATTGATCTTATATACACAGAGGCAATATAAAGCTTTCAATTGTTCACAGATGCTTGTTTTTAATAACTTCTTGTTCAAACCCCTTTTTTTAATCTAAACGATTATAGACAAAAACACATTGACATATATATACAAAAGAGGCAGGACAGGAGTATTTTAATGTCAAGTTGGGGCAAGTTATCACATTCTGTGGACTCTTTACTCTGGTAAATATTTATGAATGTATTATTTTGAACACAGAAATGATCTTTGCTATGATCATAGACGTTTACCCATCTGTGACAACTAGCCCCGTGTCCCCATGTACTGCACTGTACTCCCTTTATTCTCATACGCTTACATGTGTGATAATGTGATCATGAATGGTCTCTTCTTTCTACTGCTGATGATTTACAAATCATAACTATGGAAGTTTTATAGTTTATAATAATGAGTCTATTAGCAAGGAGCCTGAGGACAGAAACTGGTGTATTTGTATTAATATTAATGTGGTGACATTACACAATATATATAGGCCTCTTCACTTTCTGACGTTGTTTTATTGGAAATTATGCTGGTTTTTCATTCATAAGTTAGTGGTTTTGCTCTGAAATGCGCTAGCTGGGACTGTACTGTGTTCGCTGATGTTTTACTGTAGTACTCTGCGCAGTACTGTAGCTCACTGCTGATCTGAAGGAGTTTTACTCTCCATTGTTTGGCGCTGAAAGGCAGAGCCAACACATCCTGTTCAGGTGAAAGAGCGCTGAGGAAGTGTGTTACTGTGCCAGGAGTTCAGGAAGGATGTATGTGTGTGCGTGTGAGAGAAAGAGGGTGTAGGGGGGGCGTGTGTGTGTTTGTGTATTCACCGAGCTAAACATAGCGCTTACATACATCTGTTAAACGATTCCTCTTTCCTTCTCTATAACACGACTAGAGAATATCTGATGAATTCTGTCAATTCAGCTTCGTAACAGTGAAAGTGATTGATCTGATTATCTGCATGACTATTTTACACGCAGTGCATTTAAAGCAGCAATAAACATGGTAAAAATGTTTTAAAAAATTACCAGTAAAAATGTGCCAGTGATCACAGTAATAGCTACAATATGCACTATGAAATAGTAATAATAGCGCCCCCTAGCACTAGAAATCAAATCAAATTTGGCTTGTGTCCTCAGATAGCCCTTTTCTGCTGAAATACTGTGAACCAAGACAAATACAGGGCATCGTGCTTGTATATGATTTGTAAAATATAATTCATTATGCAACAGTAATTTAACTCAGCATCTTTATGAGCTGATCTGATGCAGCAGTCTCAAATATGAATTAGTGTCTAAGTCAGATAATGAGGAAGAACCAAATTGCCTATCACAGCTATGCTGATGATACCCAGATCTACCTAGCCTTATCTCCAAATGATTATAGCCCCATTGACTCCCTCTGCCAATGCATTGATGAAATTAACAGTTGGATGTGCCAAAACTTTCTTCAGTTAAACAAGGAGAAAACTGAAGTCATTGCATTTGGAAACAAAGATGAAGTTCTCAAGGTGAATGCATACCTTGACTCTAGGGGTCAAACAACTAAAAATCAAGTCAGAAATATTGGGGTGATTCTGGAGACAGACCTTAGCTTTAGTAGTCATGTCAAAGCAGTAACTAAATCAGCATACTATCATCTCAAAAACATTGCAAGAATTAGATGTTTTGTTTCCATTCAAGACTTGACAAGAAACTTGTTCATGCCTTTATCACCAGCAGGGTGGATTATTCAGGGCTCTAGACTAACTTTTTGCACTGGGTGCACTGGTGCGCCTAACTTTTTTTCTTAGGTGCACCAGCACAAAAGTTAGGTGCACCCAAATTTTTATATAGGCAATATTGACTAGTAAAACGACTAACTAACAATCTGGTCAACATAAAGTTCTTTATTTGAAGCACAATTCTACAAGAAAGGTTACTTACTGAAAAAGTGTTGGTGCTTAAAGTGCTTCACTGAGCAGAGATTTAAACTTAAAACATCTCAACATAAATAAAATCTAAATTAAGTGTTTTAAGGGCGTCAAACTGAACATCTCATGGCTCAATGTATTATGGACTATCCTCCATTGCAGTCACATGCCCCTCGGATGGCCAACTCCTGTAGTTTAGCTTTCTTGATCTTTGTCCTTGGCTAAACCAGCTGGCCACACTCTCTAGCATCAACATCTTCCAGACTTGGCCCTTCTACACTGAGTCTTATCAGATCTTCCACTGTGTCTGAACGAAGGGATGCTCTAGTGCAGTGCTTCTCAAACCCCCTTAAACCCATAAAACAATCCTGCGCCCATCCCACCACAGACTACCAAATAATTGCACTAAACATAATGAAAAAAAAGTATTTACAGTTTTATAACCAATTCTTACTATGCAAAAAGAAGTATACTTAGGCCTTTAGTGTTATGTTAGAAGCATTTTATACTCATACCTTTTCTTGATTTAATATTTTGATTTTTTTTAGCTTTATTTTCATTTAAATGTTTAGTTTTGAAATGTTGTATGCATTTGTCATGTTTATTTCATGTCTTTATCTTCTTAAATGTGTGTATATTATGTATAGTTTTATCTTTTAATTTTAGTTACTTCTTATTTGTAAGCCGCTTTGGATAAAAGCATCTGCTAAATGACAAAGTAAAGTAAAGAAAAAAATAACTGTTCTGTTCTGTCTAATCGTCTCTCTGTACTCATACTGTATTTTAATGCAGCCAAATTCTCAATAAAACTGTTTTACTTTATATATTTGACTGTTTATGTTGTCAGTCAACAGGATAAATATGAAATAATGACTGAAACACGCCCCTTTAAGAATTCATAACCAGCTCTCCCTTGCAAGAAGCTAGTCTGCACAAAAATACTAATTTATAATTGTATTGAGCCGTTGTCTGATGAAATCAAATAAGACACAATATAAGACAAGACAATTCCAGTGCTGTGATTTCTTCTATATTTGCATGTACATTTAGAGAAGCAATAATATCTGTTTTAACTGAACGGGCTCCTCTCAGACGCTTGCTGAACAGAGCAGATGCAGAGAAAGCGCGCTGATCTCGCGCCGTTGCGGCAATCACAGAGACACTCCGAGAGACTCGATTTGTCACTAGTTGCTTTTTTTGGAAAACAAAAAGTTGCTATGGGGGTCTACAAAGGCGCTAAATGTCACTAAGTTGGCAACACTGCACGCATTTCTACTACTCACCTCTTTCTCTCTGTCTGACTGCAGCAGCACACGTGACGCATTTGTCAACGCGCACACACACATACAGGAATATCTGGACCATGGCCAATCAGAGGGGGGGTCTGCCCTTCACTATCTCTGATTGGTTTAGACCACGATATAAGCCTAACGGGAGTGTCTTTTGTTGAGTTTCTGAGTCGCGGATACTTTTTTTTCTTTTCTCGAATGGCTGGACGCACCAGTGCGCCCTAGTATTTTTGTTAGTCACACCCGTGAGAAATTAGGTCGCACGTGCGACCAAATTGGTCGCACTCTAGAGCCCTGTTATTGTAATGGTCTCCTCACCGGCCTTCCAAAGAAGACCATTAGACAGCTGCAGCTCATCCAGAACGCTGCTGCCAGGATTCTGACTAGAACCAGAACATCTGAGCATTTCACACCAGTCCTCGGGTCCTTACCCTGGCTTCCAGTTACATTTAGGATTGATTTTAAAGTACTTTTACTCGTTTATAAGTCACTCAATGGTCTAGGACCTAAATATATTGCAGATATGCTCACTGAATATAAACCTAACAGACCACTCAGATCATTAGGATCGAGTCAGTTAGAAATACCAAGGGTTCACACAAAACAAGGAGTCCGCTTTTAGCTATTATGCCGCCCAGCTGGAACCAGCTTCCAGAAGAGATCAAATGTGCTAAAACATTAGCCACATTTAAATCCAGTCTCAAAACTCATCTATTTAGCTGTGCATTTGTTGAATGAGCACTGTGCTACGTCCGAACTGACTGCATTATGTTATGTATAATCCTTTTCTATTTAACTGTTTTAAATTTCATTTTAAATAAATTTCTATATCATTTTAAAATTCCTTGTTTTATTATTTTTAACTCCTTGTTTTTATTGCTGTGAATGATTATTTCACTTTCTTTTATGTAAAGCACTTTGAATTACCACTGTGTATGAAATGTGCTATATAAATAAACTTGCCTTGCCTAGTGATGCACCGAAATTAAAATTCTTGGGCCGAAAAAAAGCAGCGATTTTTCGCGGTTTTTGCAAATTTTTTCACCATTGCCTTGCATAAATTAAATTGCCAAAATGTGCATTTTATCTTGCTTTTCAAATAAAAATAAATTACAAAACAACATTTAAAAAATATTTACTTAAAACTGAATATGTTTTAACATTCTAGCAGACACTATACCAACAAAGCACAACTTAAAATTGAGAAGTTAGTACTTTGTTGTAATTTTTTGCCATTTTTGAGACCCCCTTCTTCGATCAGGCATGTATTTTTTTACTGTACAAATAAATGCAGCCTCACTGAGCAAAAGAGACTTCTTTTAAAACAGAATATATTACAGATACCAATTTGAACACCATGTGTGAATGTTATAATAAATCTATTAATAGAGCTGTTGTAGAGTAATTATCATTACCGATATTAATGTCTATTATTTTACAGAACAACAGTAAAATTACAATGCTAACATTTATGAATGTTTATGGAGTTGTTGCTTTTTCTCAGCTTTTGTTTTTGTTGACAACAGCAGATTTATAAATGATTCTCGTTAAGAATTTGGGAAGATGTTTGTCACACGTATCATATTGTCACATGCCTTGTAAAAATTCATAAAATGTCATAACAGTTTCAGCTGTTAGATAACCCCCCCCCCCCCAATAACCAAAACTAGCAAGTACAACCCCTCCAATAATTATACAATGGTTAATGGAAACCTAGAATTAGAAACCTAAAACTATTCAAAAACCTTTTTATAAAATAAATGTTTACGACATCAGATAAATTATAAAAAACGTTCATATGGCAACTATACAGCAGCATCTATTAAAATGACAAAAAAACACAACAAAATTACTAAAACTTTAACTAAAATCAAAATGGGAAATATACCGAACAAAATTATAAACGCAACACTTTAGTTTTTTCTCTCAAATATTGTTCACAAATCTGTCTAAATCTGTGTTAGTGAGCACTTCTCCTTTGCCGAGATAATCCATCCACCTCACAGGTGTGGCATATCAAGCATGATTATTGCACAGGTGTGCTTCAGGCTGGCCACAATAAAAGGCCTCTCTAAAAAGTGCAGTTTTACTGTATTGGGGGGTCTGAAAACCAGTCAGTATCTGGTGTGACCACCATTTGCCTCACGCAGTGCAACACATCTCCTTCACATAGAGTTGATCAGGTTCTTGATTGTGGCCTGTGTAATGTTGGTCCACTCCTCTTCAATGGCTGTGTGAAGATGCTGGATATTGTCAGGAACTGGAACACGCTGTCGTGTATGCCGATCCAGAGGATCCCAAACATGCTGGCCCACTGAAGCTAAGCAGGGTTGAACTGGTCAGTACCTGGATGGGAGACCTCCTGGAAAAATTAGGTTTCTGCTGGAAGAGGTGTTAGTGAGACCAGCAGGGGGTGCACACCCTGCGCTCTGTGTGGGTCATAACGCCCCAGTGTAGTGACGGGGACACTATACTGTAAAAAAGCACCGTCCTTCGGGTGAGACATTAAACCGAGGTCCTGTAGTTCTCTGTGGTCATTAAAAATCCCATGATGTCCATCGAAAAAGAGTAGGAGTGTAACTCCGGCATCCTGGACAAATTTGCCCATTGGCCTTTGACCATCATGGCCTCCTAATCATCCCCATACACTGATTGGCTGCATCACTCTGTCGCCTCTCCACCAGTAAGCTGGTGTGTGGTGGTGTTCTGGCACACTATGGCTGCCGTCGCATCATCCAGGTGGATGCTGCACACTGGTGGTGGTGGAGGAGATTCCCCCCTTACTGTAGATCTTACTGTAGTTCTAGACTAAATATCAACACGATCATACTGTAGTTCTAGAGTAAATATCGACATGATCTTACTGTAGCTCTAGACCAAATATCGACATGATCTTATTGTAGCTCTAGACCAAATATCGACATGATCTTATTGTAGCTCTAGACCAAATATCGACATGATCTTACTGTAGCTCTAGACCAAATATCGACATGATCATACTGTAGCTCTAGACTAAATATAGACATGATCTTACTGTAGCTCTAGACTAAATATCAACACGATCTTACTGTAGCTCTAAACTAAATATCAACACGATTTTACTGTATTTCTAGACTAAATATCAACACGATCTTACTGTAGCTCTAGACTAAATATCAACATGATCTTACTGTTGCTCTAGACTAAACATTGACATGATCTTACTGTATCTCTAGACTAAATATCAACACGATCTTACTGTAGCTCTAGACTAAATATCAACATGATCTTACTGTAGCTCTTGACTAAATATCAACACGATCTTACTGTAGTTCTAGACTAAATATCAACACGATCTTACTGTAGTTCTAGACTAAATATCAACACGATCTTACTGTAGTTCTAGACTAAATATCAACACGATCTTACTGTAGCTCTAGACTAAATATCAACATGATCTTACTGTAGCTCTAGACTAAATATCAACATGATCTTACTGTAGCTCTAGACTAAATATCAACACGATCTTACAAAGGCTCTAGACTAAATATCAACATGATTAAATATCAACATGATCTTACTGTAGCTCTAGACTAAATATCAACATGATCTTACTGTAGCTCTAGACTAAATATCAACATGTTCTTACTGTAGCTCTAGACTAAATATCCACATGATCTTACTGTAGCTCTAGACTAAATATCAACATGATCTTACTGTAGTTCTAGATTAAATATCAATGTGATCTTACTGTAGATCTAGACTAAATATCGACATGATCTTACAGTAGTTCTAGACTAAATATCAACATGATCTTACTGTAGATCTAGACTAAATATCAACATGATCTTACTGTAGCTCCAGACTAAATATAATCTTGATCATACTGTAGTTCTAGACTAAATATCAACATGATCTTACTGTAGCTCCAAACTAAATATCAACATGATCTTACTGTAGTTCTAAACTAAATATCAACTCGATCGTACTGTAGTTCTAGACTAAATATCAACATGCATTTACTCACCTGCACAAAAACACATTCAGTGTTCCTCACAATCTATAAAAACTGTGAAATGCAAACTCAGAATATTATACAAACCTGCAATAATAATTGAATTTACAATTTCTTCAGCCTGAGGCATATTCATTTCACTTTTAATGTGAAAGGGCTTTTACATTTGCCAAAAACATAATTTTTTTATATTAAAAACATACAACCAAGCCAGCCCAGATAAGAAAAAGTAACGCAAAAGTAATGTAATGCATTACTTTCCATAAAAGTAATATTCCCCAACACTGATTCACAAGCTACAACCCCTGGCAAAACTTATGGAATCACCACACTTAGGTTACCCATATTCTTTACTTTATAACAAATAAACAAATCACAGATATGACACAAAACACAGCACGTGATGTGCAGCCGGCGCCAGCTTCCAGGAATGAAGCAAAGCTCTAGTAGGGATGCCGGAAGTATGGCCTTGCGACGCAGCGTCTCGTTCCCTCGGGGAACCAGGGTTACATACGTAGATGTCCACGCCGCCAGAATTACCAATCCCTGCTCAGTGTGTGGAATGCACAGCTACGGCAAGAGAACAGCAGAGCCAGGAGTGGCTTGCAGATCTAGGTCATAGAATCTGACGAAGGTTAGGGGCGTAGACCACCCAGCAGCGTCACAAATGTCCTGAATAGGGACACCTGCGAAAAAGGCCTTGGAGGCCGCCATACCTCGGGTTGAGTGAGCCTTGACCCCCAAAGGCGAGGGGAGATCAGAGGACTCATAGGCAACTATGATGGCATCCACTATCCACCGACTAAGGGTCTGCTTAGCAGCTGGAAAACCCTTTTTAGGAGGACCGTAGCATACCAGCAGTTGGTCCGATTTTCTCCACAGGGCAGTTCTGTGGACGTATGCGTCCAGTGCTCGCACTGGACACATACAGTTAAGCTTTTCCTGGTTGGGCTCCCTGAAGGGAGGAGGACAAAAGGCCTGGAGTACAACGGGCTGCGGTACCGAGGAGGGGACCTTAGGGACGTACCCCACACGAGGGTACAAAAAGACTTTCGCCAGACCGGGCGTAAAGTCTATAGAGGCCACCGAGAGGGCCTGTAGATCCCCAACTCTCTTCAGTGAAGATATGGCTAAAAGTAGCACCGTCTTCAGCGTAAGAAGACGCTCTGATACCTGCTCGATGGGTTCAAACGGAGGTTTGCAGAGAGCTTCTAGCACAACAGCGAGATCCCAAGGAGGGACCCTGGACCGTACTCTAGGCCTGAGCCTCAGCACACCGTGGAGGAAACGTATGATCAGGGGGTCCTTGCCCACTGATTGTCCACCCATGGGGGCGTGGTAAGACGCTATAGCTGCCACATAAACCCTCAGGGTGGAGTGGGATAACCCTGCTGAGAACCGAGCCTGCAGAAACTCCAGTACTGTACCAATCGGGCAGTTAACTGGGTCGAGCTGGTGGTCTCCACACCAAGAAGTGAAGAGTCTCCACTTGAGGCCATACAGTTTCCTCGTTGAGGGAGCTCTAGATTGGAGAATGGTCTCAACAACCTCGGTTGAGAGACCTGACACTATGAGTCGTGCCCCTCAGGGGCCACGCCCACAGCTTCCATAACTCCGGGCGGGGTGAAAGATCATGCCCTCCGCAGTGAGAGGAGATCTCTCCTGACTGGAATCTCCCATGGGGAGCCGTCGAGGAGAAATCAGGTCCGAGAACCATACTCGGCCCGGCCAGAACGGGCTACTAGCAACAGCCGGACCCGTCCCGGCGCACTCTCTCTAGAACTCCCGGGAGCAGAGCAATCGGGAAAGGCGTACAGGCGAAGCCTCGGCCACGTCTGTACCATAGCATCCAGCCCCAGCGGGCCGGATGAGTCAGAGAGTACCAGAGGGACAGTGCGATGTCTGACGAGTCGCAAACAGATCCACCTGTGCCTGGCCAAAAACTCTCCAAATCTGCTTCACCACCTCGGGTGAAGCCTCCATTCAGACCTCGGCCCCTGCCTCGACAGGATGTCTGCTCCTACATTGAGATGCCCAGTAATATAGACCGCCTCAGCGAGAGGAACTTGTCCTGGGACCACACAAGGATCTGGTGCGCCAGCTTGCATAAGGGCGCGAACGCAGACCTCCCTGGTGGTTGATATAAGAAACCACAGCTGTGTTGTCGGTGCGTACTAGCACATTGTGATTTCTTAGGTCCGGAAGAAAATGTTTCAGTGCTCGAAACACGGCCAGCATCTCCAGGCAGTTGATGTGCCACGTGAGATGGTGACCACTCCACAGACCGCGGGCAGGGTGGCCACTCATGACCGCTCCCCAACCGGTCAGGGATGCATCCGTCGCTAGCGTTACACGGCGGCAAGGAGCTCCCAGGACCGGGCCCTGAGACAAGAACTGTTTCCTCCACATGTCCAAGGCACGTAGGCATCGCCGCGTGACCTTGATCATGCGGAATGGGTTTCCCCTCGGGGAGAACCCCTTGGACTTGAGCCACCACTGTAGGGGTCTCATGTACAGCAGGCCAAAAGGTATCACGTTGGACGCTGCTGCCATCAGACCCAACAGTCTTTGAAACTGCTTGACAGTGAGTGACAGGCCTTCTCTGACTCTCTTGACCATGTTGAGAATCGACTCGATCCGAGCAGGGGACAATCGTGCCTGCATCGTGGTCGAATCCCACACCACGCCTAGATAAGTGGTTCTCTGGAATGGAGACAGCACACTTTTCTTTGCATTTAGTCTTAACCCCAACTCTTTCATGTGAGCGAGAACGACATCTCGATGTCGAACCGCCAACTGCTCTGAATGAGCTAAAATCAACCAATCGTCGATGTAGTTGAGTATGCGGATGCCCTGGAGTCGCAAAGGAGCCAGTGCAGCATCCACGCACTTCGTAAAAGTTCGGGGTGAGAGTGTTAGGCCGAAGGGAAGAACCCGATATTGGTAAGCTTTGCCCCTGAAAGCGAACCTCAGGAACTTCCTGTGACTGGGAAGGATGGATATGTGGAAATAAGCGTCTTTTAGATCTATCGTGACGAACCAGTCCTCGGATCTGATCTGAGACACGACCTGTTTTACAGTAAGCATTCTGAACTTCAGGCGGCTGACTGAGCGGTTCAGTAGCCGCAGATCTAAAATTGGACGTAACCCTCCATCCTTCTTTGGAACAAGGAAGTACCGGCTGTAGAACCCGGACTCTCTGTCGAGAGGAGGGACCACCTCGATGGCCTCCTTCCTCAGAAGAGAGCTGACCTCTTGTTCTAATACCAGAGCCTGCTCGGGATTTGTGGTCGTGAGACACAACCCTTTGAAAGGTGGCAGCGGAGCGCCAAATTGAATACGATAGCCTTTCTCTACAGTCTGCAGGACCCAACGAGATACATTTGGCAGTAGTTTCCACGCTGCTAAATAATCTACTAAGGGAGCCAGTCTCTCGAGACTGGCCTCTGGTGTGTTTGGAGCTGCTAGATCGATGCCCTGACACGGAGGACCGGCAGGAAGCCACCGATGTAGCTGCTCGGGAGATCCCTGAAGGCGTGGCGAGGCTCTCAGCTCGCGCGTTTCCGGGCGGAAAGAACTGAGAAAGGCACTCGCGGAGACCGCTGCGCCCTGGAACTCTGGCAGGGTTGGCAGGACGATCTCCAGAGGGCGCTTGAGGAGAGACGGACACCGTGTAATGCGGTGCACCCCGCTCTTCCCAGCAGGCCGCCTCAACAGTCCCAGCGTGACGTCAGGGACCGCTTCATCGAGGGCTTCCTAGACTGAAGCACGACCTCAGGTCGGGCCTCGCCTCCGAAAGCCTCGATTTTCTAGAGCGTTGTCGAGCTCGGTCCCGCTGCGGGGAGCACGAGCGGCAACGCCTGCCTTTGGACCTCCCTATATGAGGAGCTGGTACACGGTTAGCTGCTCCGCCCAGCAGCCCCTAGAGCTACCGAGGCGAGGAGAAACCGCTGAAATGCCGCCGCCTGTTTAGAAGCCTCCTGGAACCTGTCGACGATCGAATTAACGGCGTCGCCGAACAGCCCAGAAGGCACAAGCGGGGCATCCATCAAGACGACTCCTTCCTTCTCTTTCATGTCGGACAGAGTCAGCCATAAGTGCCTCTCCGCTGCCACCATTGCTGCCATAGACCGCCCAATGGCACGGGCGGTCTCCTTAGTGGCGCGGAGAGCTAAATCAGCGGTTCTCCTCAGTTCTCCGACATCACTTGAACTGATTTGCTCGCCTCATCTAGCTCTTTCAGCAGGTCTGCTTGATATGCCTGAAGCACAGCCATAGTGTGAAGGCATGCACCTGCCTGACCTGCTGCAGCACTTTGCCCAACAGCGCTGACGACCCACGCAGCGGCTTGGTGGGCAAGACCGGAGCCTTCAGAGACGATGCCGCACCGGGTGCCACATAGCTCGCAAGCATCTGTTCAACCCGGGGCATCGCTCTGTAAACACACTCACTTAACCCGGCCACATTACCATAATAATCAGAGGCGGGATAAATAGGCGTGAAGAAAAGGTTTTTCCACGATCTCGACACCTCAGTGTGAAGATCGAAAGAAAGGCAGGCTCCGGCGTGAGGTAGTGACTTACTACGCAGAAAGCGTTCATCTAGCTTACTTCGCTGCTCTTCAGTTCGATCATCGGCGGCCAATTAATGTTTAACTTGGCAACCGCGCGAGTAACTACCTCTAATAACTCCTCGTATTGTGGGGATAGAGTGGGCGAAAAACCAGTGCTCTCCACATCTTCCTCCTCGGAGGGAGATAGGTGAACACTGGCCCCGCCCTCTGAGGAAGAAACCAGCACGGGCTTCCAACCCAGAGAACGGGCAGTGGATCTGGCAGGTGAGGACAGAGATAGGGGTTTAGCCGCCTCTAATCCCTCTGCCAAATCCAATTGCGAGCCCCACGAGTGCAGCCACCGCTCCGCCTCAGCGGAGGCGGGCCAGCACCGTGAGGAGCGCTAGCGAAAACTCCTCCTCGAAGAGAGCTCTCCGGAGCGGCGTGTGAATGGGAAGCCGCCACAATGCGGGCAGCCGGCTTCCTCAAAGCCGACCGCCGCCCCCAAGCAGACCACGCACAGACTGTGTGTATCCCCGCCGTGATGAAGCGAGGGCAGGGAGTCACACACTGTCTGTACTGTGAACCACTCTCGCCTCTTAGATTTAAAGGTTGCCTTTGACATGTCTGTACTAATCTTTCTTTGCCTGCCTTTTAAGAACAAACTTTCTTATTTCCTAACTGGATAATAACAGATCTACAGACAATGACTGACACACACAGAGAGCTTTGCTGAATGACAAAAGCTGGCGCCGGCTGCACATCACGTGCTTTTAAGCATCCTGGTCGTGACGCGCGACCGCACGCCTGGCTGTCAATTTTGACTGATTACACTTATGATTCAGAGCTGGACATCGCTGATGGCGTTCCCCTAGCGTTTTCGACGCAGCTCGATGTTCCCGGAGGGGAACTATTTTTGTTTGAATAATTAAACATTCTAGCTGTGTGAAGTGTATCTCAACAAATAAAATTAAACTCATTTAATTAATGGAATTTTTTTTCCATATCAAGTAGGAAAAAAAAATATGGAATCATTCAATGTTGAGGAAAAAAATAGGGAATCATCTACCAAAAAACACAATTAGTACGTCCTCTGGCTTTTATGATGGCTTGAATACTTTAGGGCATGGACTTCACTAATAGAAAACAATATTCTTCATCAAGCTGGTTCCAACTTTCTTGAATGTCAGTTGACAGATCAGCTTTGCAAGATGGAGCCTTACCATGGACCAATTTTTTTTTCAATTTCCACCATAAATTTTTGTAATCGGATTGAGATCTGGACTGTTTGCTGGCCATGCCATTGAGTTGATATGCCTTTCCTGATGAAAATCTAACACTCTTTGCTCTGTGGCAAGATAAACTATCATCCTAAAAAAATGAAATCATCACCTTTTTTTTCATTAGATGGAAAGAGAAAAGTGTCAATGTACATTAGTGCATTGACTGTTGAGGTAAATTTTTCCCCTGGTCCTTTAACTGACCTGCAACCCCATATCATAAATGAGTTGGGTTTGGTTGTTTTCTTCAGGCACTCATCTTTATACATTTCATTAGAACGGCACCAGACAAAAGTTCCAGCATCATCTCCTTGTCCAATGCAGATTCGTGATTCATCACTGAATATCGCTTTCATCCAATCATGCACACTCCACAACTGCTTCTCTTTAGCCCACTGTAACCATGTTTTCTTCGGTTTAGGTGTTAATGCTGGTTTTTGTTTGATTTTTCTATATGTAAATCTCATTTAATTCATTCTGTCACAAACATTGACTTCTGTTTCCGCCCATCTGTTTCATTGTACATTTTATATTTTCAAGGCAAATTGCTTTTAGTTCTCTATCCTGATGATTTGATGTCTTCCTTGGTCTGCCTGGATGTTTTCATGTTATAACTGTCAGAGTTTTGTCACAGCAGTGTACTAGAGCGAGAGACCCAGATGTAGAATTGATCAAGGGAGTGAGGTTTATTGACAAGACTAGAATTAACAGGGCTAATGTGAGAGTCCAAACAGTAGGAAAGGTCAGTCTTCTGGAGAACAGGAGGATGGCCGAAGTAAGGCCTGGACAAATATTGGCTTTAGAACAAAGAGATAGAGCAGCACCTGTCAATGAGAACACTGAGATCAGGCAGCAGCTTGAGCAACCAGGGCTTGATACTTTGAGCTGTAGGGAAACCAGTCCAGTCAGATAGCCAGGTCTTGAGAACAGCAGTCAGAGAGAATCAGGACACCGAACAGGAACAAACACAACACACAAGACAAGACCACAAGGCAGAAAAACAAGCAACAAAACAAGACACAACAACACAAAAACAAATTCAAACTGCAGAGAGCAAATAAAACAAAAGAATGAGCCAGAAGTCAAATCCCGGGAATCGATAACTGGAATATAAACTGACTAAGACAAAATTAAAATCAAAAGAATAAAAGAAAGAAAGAAACCAAACTAAAGGCTAGAGAAAACTAGAGCAAAAATAAAGATAGGAACTAGACTAGAGCAAAATAAATAAGGCAAATCCCGGCAGCCATATCACCCTGTAGCCCAAGACTGATTGCCCACTGAAGCTAAGCAGGGTTGAGCTGGTCAGTACCTGGATGGGAGACTCCGGTGAAAACTAGGTTGCTGCTGGAAGAGGTGTTAGTGAGGCCAGCAGAGGCCTCACTAAGGGTCTGTGTGGGTCCTAATGCCTCAGTGTAGTGACGGGGACACTATACTGTCAACAAGCACCGTCTTTCGGATGAGATGTTAAACTGAGGTTCTGACTCTCTGTGGTCATTAAAAATCCCATGGCACTTTTTGTAAAGAGTAGGGGTGTAACCCTGGTGTCCTTGCCAAATTTCCCCCACTGGCCCTTGTCAATCATGGCCTCCTAATAATCCCCATCCACTTGATTGTCTCTATGTCCCTCTCTCCTCTCCACCTGTAGCTGGTGTGTGGTGAGCACATACACTTGATTGTGTCTGACTCTCTCTCCCTCTCCTCTCCACCTGTAGCTGGTGTGTGGTGAGCGCATACACTTGATTGGCTCTATGACTCTCTCTCCTCTCCACCTGTAGCTGGTTTGTGGTGAACGCATACACTTGATTGTCTCTATGTCTCTCTCTCCTCTCCACCTGTAGCTGGTGTGTGGTAAGCACATACACTTGATTGGCTCTATGACTAGGGTTGGTTATCGTTTGGGGTTTTTTCGATACCGGTGGCAATTCGATACTTTTAAAACGGTACCGGTGCCTAAACGGTGCCTGAACCGATACTTATAAAAGTAAAAATTACCAATTAATAATTGGATTGGCCATTAGCACTAAACACATGGGCCCGGTTTCACAGACACACAGACAGGGCTTAGATTAACCCTAGACTACACCTCACTTTATCAAAAATGTGATTATTCACTTTTTCTAAATCTTCATCTTTCTCTCCTTCCCTTGCTAGCTTGTACTTATTTGAACAATGCCTGAGACACAATAAAGAGCCATATAAATGCATCATTCATTCATTCAAAGAAATCCTAATAAACTTCAAGAGAACTAAATGACCCTGACAATAACCTTTCCTTTTTGTTTATACTTGCACCTAATTTTAGAAAAAGCTGATTAAGAACATCCAACTTATTTTAGATATATGCTGGTATTTGTTTCACAAATGCAATATTTGGGTCATCTAAGTGTGGTGATTTCATAATTTTTTCCAGGGGTAGGAATTTTTATAGGCTGGTCAATATTGATCAGTAAGTAAAGGAGTTTGAGCACAGCTCAAGGATTACAATTGCATGTTTTCTGCAGTATCTGTCTCTAATGCGTTGTGTCTGTGTCTCAGGATTACCGGGAGGATGGCATGGATCTGGGCAGCGATTCCTCCAGTCGCTCCAGCTCCGAGTCCAACTCCAACAAGGTGACGCCCTGCTCCGAGTACAAGTCCTCTCCCAGTCTGGAGCTGGCCGGTCTGGAGGACTACGAGGAGGACGAGGACTACCAGCAGTACAAGAGGAGAGTGCTGGTGGACTGGGAGAGAGAGTACGCAGATGACCAGCAGCAGGACTCCGGCTCAGTGAGCGGCCGCAGCCTGGCAGAGGAGCTCCAGAGCGCCTCCTCCGGACCACTGAAGCAGAACACCATCCGACCTGCCGAGAGCAAGGTGTCCAGCAAACCCAGCCTGGGACTGGAGGCGTGCAGAGAAGAGTGTGTGGAGGAAAGCCAGCTTCCAGCCATGGACTGGGCGGCTCTGGAGAAACACTTGGCGGGCCTTCAGTCCAGAGAACAGCAGAACCACAACCACGGCCTGATCCGGACCAACTCCACCAACGTGAGTCCACTTCAGTCTCTCTGCATGTTTACTTCAGGTTAGGGCTGGGCAGTATTTCCAGTATATATTGATACTTTATAAGCAATACGGTATGAAGCAATACCGTTAGTACCGATATACAGTAGTTTGATACAAGTGCATCTGAGAGAATATCTAGGGAGGACACAGACTGAGCTGCTGCGGAGAAAGTGCATAATACACTTGTATCTAAACATGTGACAAGCTTTATATGAAGGGCTTTAAACTTTTTAACTGCTAAGATATAGTAGCCTATAGTTTCAGTTTAAAGCGGCTCGGACAGAAAGGCTGTGTTTGATACGTGCTGTTATCCTTAAATGCATAACTTACATTTCACAGGTGTATTCTCCATCTGTAAATGTTAGAAAGCCATGTAAATATCTTTATCTCGCTGTAAGATTCTCCGCTAAACTCCACCGGCTTCATTCAGAACGAGCGCCGAGCCGACAGAGCGCAATAACTGACTAAAATATACATTCAATATTTGTAGCTGGACAATAAATGTGGCATAAACCTACAAGTTAAGTGTATTTATATGATAGCACTCACTGTAAAAATGATTGTAATGGGGGAATCAAAATCACCCTTTTACGCAATTAGTCTGTGCTTTTTTATTATTTTCATGTTTAGTTTAGAAAATTTAACTTCTGCTTTTAAAGCATTATTTTAGTTTTTAGATTGTAATGTTAGAATGTAATGTGATTTTAACCCTTTTTGCACATACTGTATGCCTACATTCTTACATTCACTTTATTTGTTTAATCCAAATACAAAATACCGAGACATATACCGCACATCAGCCAAAAAATACAGAGATTTTTTTCAGATAATTTTTGCTCTAGCTCAGGATCGATGAGGTTGAGGATCCATCAGTTCTGTTCTGCTTCAATCTGCTTAGATATGAAGTGTCGTTTTATGGATGCTTTCTAGTATGTCATATCTGATAGGATTTTTAGGAAAAGTCATTATATTTACTGTGTTTGGGTGCTGCTTCTTCGTTGATAGTTTGGGGGCAGAAAATATTATTTATTTCAAGGTGCCCTTGTTACATGTTACAGGTACTTACTATTATAATAACAATTAATTATGCATAATTGCATGCACGCCAAACCTTAATCCTAAACCTGAACATATAGTAAGTACATGTAGTTAATAACAGTTTTTACAACTGCTTACACACAAAATTTTTCCTCGTCACACAAGAAATCTGACTCTCAAACAGCAGAAGGGCACACCAAATCTGCCAAACCCAGTCACTAATTCTCAGACTTTGACTCAGTTTTCTATTTCATAAAGCACTTTTTGCAAAACACAGCACAGTTCTCTATGTAAAATCAAGCACAAATTAATATTATGGCAAAGGTGTTTGCAAATGATTGCTTTTGAGATGTGTTTGTGATGTTTTGAATGCAGTGCTTCATTTTGCACGAGATGTGAGGCGTTTTTGTTTTGTGTGCAATTCTTGAATTTGTGTTGAAAAAAGAGGCAAAGTTTTGAAAATGTGTGCAAGCTGTTGAAAAAAACTGTAAGATTACTCAGTACTTAAAGGTATAATTACACTGTAACAAGGACACCTTAAAATAAAGTGAAACCCATAGTTCTGCTAGTAATTTAGTCCGCATTTGAGTAAATTTCATCTAATTATGTCCAGGTTACATTTCACTGAAAACAATTGTAATGTTGCTGTCATCATCAGCGGTCACTCGAAACGAGTATGACTGTCCTCACTTTTGGGTTTACTTGTGGGACTTCAGATGGCTGTAGAGGCCAATCCGTGATCTGCATACTTTGGTGCAGTATGGACAGGAGAGAGAAGTAATTGTTGATAATGGTGGAGCCTTTTTATCTTTCTCCTTGCGAAGCTGTCGCTTTATCTCTGCGGCACGGTGGAGTTCTATTTCATGATTTGCTGCACGGATTTCTTCCAGGAACTTCTGTCCAGTGCAATGTGTTCCCAGTTGCTCGAGGTAATATGGAATTTCTTCAAGTTGGCCTTAATGTTGTCCTTATAACATATTATATATATTGTTTCTTTTGGATAACATGGCCCGTCCATCGCAGTTGATACTGCATTATAGTAGTGGTTATGCTGGTCATGTTTGCTTCCTCCAAGATGCTGATGTTAGTGCGTCTGTCCTTCCAGCTGATCCTCAGAATCTTTTGTAACGATCTTTGATGGTATTGTTCCATGGCTCTCAGATGCCTGCTGTAGGTGGTCCATGACTCGGCTCCATACAGCAGGGTGGGGAGGATGACAGCTCTGTAGACCAGAAGTTTTGTTTGGGCTGATAAGTCTCGATCGTCGAAGACTCTTCTCCTGAGCCTGGCGTAGGCTCCACTGGCACAACTCAGGCGATGGTTAACCTCGGAGTCTATGTCAGCTTTTGAGGAAATTATGCTGCCGAGGTAAGGGAAGTGGTCCACATATTCAAGAGTGGTGTTGTCCACTTTTATGTTTGGCTGGATGGCTGGCTGGTAAGGTGGACATTGATGTAGGACCTTGGTCTTCTTAATGTTTAATTTTAGGCCCAGGGCTCTGTACGCCTTGGCAAAAGCATTCAGAATGCCCTGGAGGTCTTCTGCGGAGTGTGCGGCGATAACATTATTGTCCGCAAACTGTAACTCTGTAATTGTGGTGTAGTTGACTTTACTCTTGGCCTTAAACCTGTTAAGGTTGAAGAGTCTGCCATCAGTTCTATACATGATTGAAATCCCCTGTGGAAGCTCTTCACCAAAGAGATTAAGTATGGCTGCAACGAAAATGGCAAACAGTGTGGGTGCAATGACACATCCCTGTTTGACCCCTGTTTCCACTGTAAAAGGCTCAGACTTGGTGCCACCATTGCTAAGCACTGTGACTTCCATGCTGTCATATAGAAGCCTCAGTATTCTGATATACTTGTCATGACAGCCATACATTGATAGTATACTCCAAAGGGCCTGGAGGTCTACCATGTCAAAAGCCTTTGTCAGGTCTATAAAAGCCATATACAAAGGCTGCCTTTGTTCGTGCATTTTTCTTGGAGTTGTCGTACTGTGAATATCATGTCTGCTGTACCTCTAGATGGGCGGAAGCCACATTGTGATTCTGGGAGTATTTCCTCAGACAGTGGTAGTAGTCGGTTTGCAAGAACACGAGCAAGAACTTTGCCTGTTGTTGACAGGAGCGAAATGCCCCTGTAATTTCCACATTCAGTCTTGTCCCCCTTCTTAAATATGGTCACTATTAGAGCATCCCTGAGCTCTGAGGGAAGTTGTTCTTTTTTCCCAGACTTTAAGGAGTAGGGCATGGATGTGGTACTTGAGCTCTAATCCACCTTCCTTTAGGATCTCAGCTGGAATCCCATCCGGACCGGCGGCCTTGTTGTTCTTAAGGCTCCTGATAGCATCTTGAACCTCTATTATAGTTAAAGGTTTCCCCATGTCTTCTCTGATGGGACCCTGGGGGATATGTTTGGTAATGTCAATTTCAGTTGAGCTGTCACTTTTGAGGAGAGCTTGGAAATACTCTTTCCATCGGGCATTAATGGACTCATTGTCCTTCAGCAATTCCTGACCGTCCTTTGAGCGCAAAGGGTGTAGGCCACGATAGCTTGGACCATAGATGGCCTTGGTGGCACTGAAAAAGCCTCTGGTATCACCAGAGTTTTTTAGCTCCCTTATCCGTCTTTGGACATCTGCCTTGGCTATGGAATGAGCCAACCTTTTGGCCTTGCAGGTTTCATCATTTTTCCAGGCACAGAAGGCTTTCCTTCTTTCTTGGAGATGAGTTGTTCTATTTCTGTGTCATTCTCATCAAACCAGTCCTGGTGTTTTCTGGACTTGTACCCAAGAATGGTTTTGCAGGTGGCAAGGCTGGTAGACTTTAAAAGACTCCAGTGCCCTTCGATGTCATCAGGGTATTCTTGTTGGAGGCTTTCCCCAAGAGAGGCCTAAAGTTGCTGCTGTGTGGCAGTTTCATCAAGTCTGTCAAGGTTCAGTTTTGGTCGGAACTGCTTTTTTTGAATTCTCCTCTTCCTCTTGAGCTGAAATGACATTGTGGAGCGGATGAGGCGATGATCTGTCCAGCAGTCATCTGCACCAACCATGGCCCTTGTGTTGTGCACATCACGGACATCCCTGGCTTGTACAATGACATAGTCAATGATATGCCACTGTTTGGAACGGGGATGCATCCAAGATGCCTTAAATTAGTTTTTCTGACGAAAGAGAGTATTAGTGATGATGAGATCATGTTTAACACAATTACTGAGAAGCATAACTCCACTGGTGTTGATGTTTCCGATGCCTTCCTTTCCTATAGTGCCCTTCCAGAGGTGTTGATCCCTGCCAACACTGGCATTGAAGTCTCCAAGGATAATAATCTTATCTTTCTTGGGGATTCTCGGCAGTGTCTCATCTAAGCAGGCATAAAAGGTCTCTTTTACTTCCTCTTCGGAGTTTAAGGTAGGGGCGTAGGCACTCACAACTGTTACTATCTGGTTGTTGGTAAGCACCAGACGGATGGTCATGAGGCGCTCACTAATCCCCACTGGAAGTTCATAGAGGTGGCCGATAAGCTGGTTCTTGATGGCAATTCCAATGCCATGAATCCTGCCCCCGTTGCCACTCTCTGGTCACCATAGGACTTTTACCAGGATGTTAAGGTGGTTTCCCAAAGAGGACGCCTGTGCGTGATTTTTTTTAACATGGGGAGACTGGTGCACAGACAGTCACCACACGATCCTTGACAGAAAGGGGTCAGAATCCAGTGGCATGGGGTCCAAGACGACTGGGGGCCCCTTTCTGCTGCAGCCTTCATCTGCCTTCCCAGCCGTTGTGACTCTCCCTTAAGGCCAGCCATCATCCTCCACCTGTACCACCGTTGAGGTCTTGGTTGGATTGGTCTTTGTCAGGAAACCTCCCCCTTGGCCTTACCGCCATGGGTGACCCTACCAGGAGCGTAGCTCCAGACGGTATCGCTCTTGGGATCACAGGTCCACGCAAGCGTCTCCACCACGACAAGGTGGCAATCCCCCGGAGAGGTTGGAATGTTGCTGTATTTGGAGGTGAATCATGAGAGTCATGCTAGGTATTGTAAACTGGTGTTTTGTTTTTGTTAGCCAAACTCTAAGTCTTTGATTTGGGGTGAAATACGAGTCGTGTATGAGGTTTGATTCTTGGTGACTAAGTAGTGTGTGTGTGTGTGTGTGTGTGTGTGTGTGTGTGTGTGTGTGTGTGTGTGTGTGTGTGTGTGTGTGTGTGTGTGTGTGTGTGTGTGTGTGTGTGCAAAGCTCAGCAGATGGTGCTGCTGCATTCATGATCTGACCGTGCTGTTTCACACAGATCATCATCAGTCATGTGGACCCAGCGCAGGGTCATCTGAGCTTAATTTGTGTATTTGTTGTAGCGTATATTCCAGTGTTTCACTGAGGCTGTGTGAAGTTCAGAGATGTGCAGTTCATTTTGAGCATGAATGTGTGCTTTTGAAAATGTGCTTTTAAATTGTTGATGTGTGTGATGTAATCAGTGGTGGTCAGTAACGAAGTACAACTACTTCGTTACTGTACTTAAGTACATTTTTCAAGTATCTGTACTTTACTGGAGTAGTTTTATTTTGAGTAACTTTTACTTTTACTTCACTACATTCCAAAGCATAAGATCGTACTTTTTACTTCACTACATTTCATAAAACATATCGTTACTCACGTGATACATCACGTGCTCCGAGACACAGAAGCGGTGTATGATTCATGAACAAACTGATTCTTTTCAATGAACCTGTTCAATCGGTTCGCAAATCGCAACAAACGATTCATTCACAAATTTCTCGAGTCGAAAACTCACTGATTCAAATGATCCGTTTAGAGCGAGTCTTCTTCAGTGAACTGAACTCACAAGTAAAGAACCGGAGATCTTGTGAGCGCTACTGATGCTGTGAAAAGTACGTTACTAATGTCGAATTTTAGGATTAATTATTGTAACTGAAAATAATATTTAGGTCAAAACTGTCAGTTGTTTGTGAACTAAATCTGCTGTAAAGGGTGCTCTATTTAAGCCCACTGAAATGCTTGAATGCAGACAGATCAACATCAGTGTCTCTAACGTTGTGTTTTTGGTCAAAAAACTAAATATTAAAATAACACCGATTAAATAAAATAACTCATGCACGTTCATATTCCCCGCTGCTGTAACGTTAGCAGTTTTATTAAAATGCTATGCATTTAGACCTTTGTGACGTCTGTTTTTATATTGTTTATCAACAGTATACATTTTTATATTGTTTAGATCAATTAGCCGAGTAGACAGATATGAATGTTTATTCATAACCATACTGAAAATAAGTAAATATTGTTAGCTGATGCTAACTGTCTAGCTAACAAGCTTGCTGGTGCTAAGTTGAGGAAATTTTTAGATATAAAGTCCAAATATCTTTATTCAGCCACCTAGATAGATTCCATCTGAGGGAAAAAGAAAGGATGTGATGTTCAGAACATAGTAACTACAGTAATTATCAGAGTGGGAAGTGATGCCCTCGGGGGGCATTTGGCCAGGGGTGTTTTTACATCACAGACAAGGTTTGAGAAGAAAAAAATCATTATGAAAATATAATTAGATTTTCCTTAAAATGTTCTTCCTAATTTCAGGCCTAATTCTCATGTCATATATAACTGACGTTCTGTAAAACAACAAGTTCTAAAACACTTTTTTCTTCCTGGTGAAGATTAGATGGTGAAATCTGTTTTCTCTCAGGTACATGGCAGTGTAAGCTTCACAGCGAACATTACTACATCACTCTCATCAATGTAGTCCATATCAACAAAATATATATCTTGACTCTATAGTGGTTATTTTGGGAAAAACCCAGGTATTTTGGGCAGTATGATTATAAAAATATGTGCTAATATAAAATTAAATAGTCTATATAAAATTGCAAAATAAATCTGTCTATCAGTACTTTTTTACTTAAGTACATAAAAATTGAGTACTTTTGTACTTTCACTCGAGTAAAATTGAAAAAGCAGTACTTTTACTTTTACTGGAGTAATATTTTATTATACGTATCTGTACTTTTACTCAAGTACTTGATCTGTGTACTTTGTCCACCACTGGATATAATGCAATCAGATTTATGAAAACCTGGAGGCATGTCTAGTTCAGCAATCACAAAAAATATTCAGTGACATTATACACAATACCGTATGTGTCATAAATTCTGAATATCACTATTATAGTGCTGTGATGAACTATGCTACACCATAATTACATTGTGCCCCTAATTAAAAACTTTAACCTGGAACAGTCACCGTGTGCACAGGTGATGACTGAAAACTCAATGAATGAAGAATTACTGCAGAATTCAAAAACTCAAGAATCAGTTAATGGAATATTTTGAACAAAAAATGAAAATTAGCTGAAAACGTGCTCATCCTCAGGTCATCAGAGATCACGATGAGTGTGTTTCTTCATCAGGTTTGGAGAAATGTGTCACTGCATCAGAGAATGGGTGCCGTCAGAGTGAGAGTCTGACAAAAAAATCACAATAACCCGCAGCACTCCAGTCCATCAGTTAACATAAAAAGCTGAAACAAACCCACCATTAAGACATTTTTAACTCAAATACCATTGAGTCCACAATACATTTTGTCCAGAAGCAGCTTCTGCAGTTTCAGCTCTACAGAAAAAATGACAATAGTGTAATTATTCAGCTCAAATCAGTTCAGTGTTGTTTTAGTTAGGTTCAATGAAGTTGCAAAAAGTTCATAAATAATGAAATATCCAAAGATGAGTCTTGAAGCTGCTGTAGTTAGTGCTGGTTGCATGTGAGCACCTCCGGATCCATTGTCCTGAAGTCAGGGAGCTTTTTTAATGGGTTTTTGGGTTAAAACCCTTAAATAAGACGTGACACAAACTCAAGATATTTTCACGTTTTATTCCTCGACAAGTAATACTACTGTAAATACACCTTGCAATTTTTGTTAATCTTTTACTTGTCTTGAAAATGTCTAAATATGAGGTTGCCAGGATAGTGTTGAACTGGTGTTTATAATCAAACTGCTCCATTTCAGACTTTCCGAGGAAATGTTCTTGAATAAAGACGGAAACCCGTTGAAGTGTAATTACGGGGTGTTGCAGTCACGTGACAGTGGTGGGGTTTGTTTATAGCATGCTTTTAGCTTTTAGCTTCTGATGATAGTATTTAGGCTTCAAAATCAGAAAACAGGCATATCTACAAAAATACATCACTGCAGCACACTATAACACACACCTTGATTCTCTCAATGTGTGTGTGTGTGTGTGTGTGTGCGTGTGCGTGTGCGTGTGCGTGTGTGTTTGTGAGCGTGCGTGCACGCGTGCATGTGAGTTTCTGTCTGTCTGTGTGAGTGTGAGTGTGTGTGTGTGTGTGTGTGTGTGTGAGTGTCTGTGTGTGTGAGATTGTGATTGTGTGTGTGTGTGTGTGTGTGTGTGTGTGTGTGTGTGTGTGTGTGTGTGTGTGTGTGTGTGTGTGTGTGTGTGTGTGTGTGTGTGTGTGTGTGTGTGTGTGTGTGTGTGTGATTGTGTGTGTGTGAGTGTGTGTGTGTGTGTGTGTGTGTGTGTGTGTGTGTGTGAGTGTCTGTGTGTGAGATTGTGATTGTGTGTGTGTGTGTGTGTGTGTGTGTGTGTGTGTGTGTGTGTGTGTGTGGTGTGTGAGTGTCTGTGTGTGTGAGATTGTGTGTGTGTGATTGTGTGTGTGTGTGTGTGTGTGTGTGTGTGTGTGTGATTGTGAGTGTGTGTGTGCAGGCAAAGGCAGGTGTGTTTCAGGAGCGCGCACGCTGCATGTGAGTTTCTGTCTGTCTGTGTGAGTGTGTGTGTGTGTGTGTGTGTGTGTGTGTGTGAGTGTCTGTGTGTGTGTGTGAGATTGTGATTGTGTGTGTGTGTGTGTGTGTGTGTGTGTGTGTGTGTGTGCATGCGTGCATGTGTGTGTGTGTGTGTGTTTTGAGGAATGCAGCAGGAGACACATGTCAGTGTCCTTTAGAAGGTCTGTTATTGTCTTCATCTCTCCTTCTGTTGATCTTCATTCACACTCATCCTGGACACTACAGAGACCAG
>CM050417.1:30400649-30630531 GCA_027564155.1 Gymnocypris eckloni scoliostomus
CTGATTATTGAACTAATGTCCTTTCTTTTTTTTTGGACAACAGAAAGGAAGTTTTCTGCCTTTTCTGTGGATTTTCGTTGTCCTTCTGTTAAACTGTGTCTTGGGATGATACCTCTCCTCTTGCTCTCCTCTGTCTCCTGATCTCTATCCTTCTCACTGTTGCTCTCCTCCATCTTGTTTTGATCTCTATCCTCCTCTCTGTTGCTCTCCTCTGTCTCCTGATCTCTATCCTCCTCTCTGTTGCTCTCCTCTTTGTTCTCATATCCATCTTCCTGATCTTTCAATTTAGGCTTTTTTTTAAGAAATACATCTAACGTATTTTGCCGGAACCTTTTTGCCATTCTACACTCTCTCTGTTCTGTCTGTTTTGGAGGATAAACATTGTTAAATTAGACCTTCTTTATTGCATCACAATGGTTTATGTAACAATACTGATTACTGTAATAGATTTCCATAATAAACATTGCTATATGGATAAGTAATAATAACTTTGTCTGTGCTCTAATGCAGTGATTGTCAACTGGTTAGGCCATTGAACCCACATTTTACCATGGACATTAAGCTGCGACCCTTTTTTTGTGGAAATTGACTAATATAATATATATATATATATATATATATATATATGTGCCATCTGAAAATTTCTTCTAGAGTGGTCATTTTTATCAAGCTCGTATATTTAAGTTCAGTCATTTATATATATATATAAGTAGATAGATAGATAGATACACTGTATGAATATGAGGTACCGTATAAGTAACGTTAGGTAAGGTAGCAGTTCCAAAATAGTTTTTGTTAATAGTTGGTATGTGTGACGAGACCACAGTCATTTAGAAATACATTACAAAAACACAGTGAAAATAAAGTAGCATTTTGAGGGTTAAGGTCTGTTACCATGGTAAATTTGCCAACGAGCACAGTAGCCTATGACTGACAGGACTGGAAAGTTCGTTTTTTTAGGTGAGGGAATTTTTATTTTATAACAAGTTATAAAACGTTAGAATAATGACACCGATATAAAACTTGACAACATCTCATTTGACCGTAAATACTGAATGAGGAAAAAGCGTTTTGATAGTCAACCGCTTTCACGCACGCCTGTCAAAATAAAAGTCTAGCGTCAGAAAAAACAGAATTACGTTTGTTGTTTCTTTGAATGCACACTCCGCAACCCACTCAAAACGTTTTTGCGACCCACCAGTTGAAAACACTGCTTTAATTTATGTTTTTTGATGACTTAAGGTTAACTAAAGAGCATGAGACGTCATCCTGCTGGTCAGTAACGTTATTTGGCATAGCCTATTTCATTCTGTAACAAACATATTTGTATTATGCTATTGTTTTTGTTGGTGTTAATCATTTCTTTCAGATATTAACGATGATCACTGCGCTTTGTCTTACCAATGGTGGTATCTTCCTGTCAGCAATTAAGTTACAGTTTGTCTGTAAGCTTTTTTTTATTAATGTACAATGTTGCCAGATATTGCTATGAAAAACAAGCAATTTCAAAAAGAAAGAAAAAGATATCCGAAATAAGTTCAAAGCTTGTGTTTTGTGAATAAGATTAATATATCACTAACACTAACGTTCAGTGGCGGATGCAGAACGTGACAGATGGGTGGGCCTGGATTAAGTCGAGGTGGGCCTGAATCTATGGGTGTTCCGAAATACATATTTTTCCTACATATTTTTAAATTGTATCATATATTGCTGCCATAATAACCATTTCAAATTTTTATGTGCTTTCGACTCTTACCATATGTTTGTTCACTGAGGTGGAGCTGCGATTAAATAGTGTTCTTGGAAATACTTTCCAGCATTTCAGTAATAAAAGTGTACATCTTACATACGGTGCTCTGCAGTGATCAAAAAGGATTTAAACAGAATTTTATTTTCAATTTTTTACGTGCTTTCTTCTCGTTCACATTTTTTGTTTGTTGTGGTGAAGCTGCGATGAAATATTGTTCTTGTAAATACTTTCCAGCATTTCAGTAAAAAAAAAAGTGTAGCCTAAATAAGAAGGTTTCGGGAAACGCTGAAACCTTGAGTCCTCTGACGTTACTAGGTGCTGTAGCCATAAAAGAAAACGTATTTAGGTTAATATATATGTTCAATATTATAATATATGTTTTTATTTATTTAATCTATTTTGGTTATGAAAAGTGAACACTGAACAGCATTATACGAGGCGCAATATGACATGGTCAGACATGATTATGACCACTTCATAGGTTTGTTTTGTAGAAAGACTTTCTTTAAAGTGAATTTCGTTTTGTATAAATTGTATCTAAATTTTAATCAATTTTTTCATCAACCAATTCCCCTTGTTTAACGCTTCCTGAGTTTCCCGGTGCCCTCTCAGGGGTATCTCCATTTTGGCACACTGCATGACAACATCCAGCACAACTTTGACGTGCTGTCGATTACGTTCAATGAACGAAATGGAATCTCCGTGCATCTGATTTAATACAGTACCGCTGCCTTGTTGCGCATGACTTTGTTTGTAGTGTTGAAAACTCTGTTCTTCTAAAGTGTAGAAACTCAGAAGAGAAGACCAGGAGACTTCGGATTGGATTGTCAGCAGAATTTCTTTATTCTATGACATGTGTTGTTATCTGCAGTCATCGAAGATCTCATCTTAAGTCATTTTACAGGGTATCTTATAGGTCTTTTTGGAGGAGGGACTTAGAGGTGGAGACAAACATCAAACAAAGCAAACATCTGAGGGAGGCGTTAGTTAATTACAGGAACCTTCCGTGGTCCAATAAACCTAACAAAGGTTGAATCTGACTCCTTGATCTTACCATTAACATAAGAGACAAAGGCACCGTTGTCTCGAGCTCAAATGGTCAGGACACGCTCTCAAACATCTGTATTTCCTGACACTTTCTTTAGTCAGGAAGTGTATCTAAATTAAACATTTAAAATAAAATTTGTAATCCTTCAATCCCCTTTTGAGAGTTCTAATAACTCTCACAAAAATACAAATTTAGACACTTAAAAGTTAATTCTTGTAACTTGTAATCGTTACAGGCACAGTGTACATGTTCTGTGTTGCTTATATGTAATTGCATGCTGACACAGAAACAAAACATGCAATTAGTTTTGCTGAAAGATCGTATGTGAGTCTCTGCGTTGTGTATTTTTTTTTCTTCTTTCTTCTTTCTTTCTTGTGTGATAGTTGGCAATGGGTCTGGTTGTTTTCTAGAGGTTGTGGCTTCATCCGCAGGTGAGAAGGGTGGTGCATATGGATCTCAGGACAGCCATCAAATGGTATCTGCACAGAGGGAGAAAGAAACACAAACAAGAGAGACCAACGGCACAGAGCAGTATTTGTTGTAGAGTCTGCAACATTAGGGTTGTATCCTCTGTTCAAAATATAGTCTGCTATTGTTGTTCCTTCTTTCCCTATTTCTCAATTCCTGCGACACCTAAAGAACAGTGAGGAAAGGATGGACTAATGGAGGGGAAAGGCCTATGAGGAAATCTTCACCTCAGGGTTGGCCCCCGAAGCCTGTTGCTTTCGGTTCTTCCTGGGCCTCACTGGTTCTTGTGTCTGCCCTATCCTATCCCTGCAGGGGGAGGAACAACCTTACAATGTGACACATGTTTCTGACATGTAACACATCTCTTGACTGTTTCAGTGGCTGCGTTTCTGAATTTTGGATTCCACCATTGATTTGAGAACCTGTGATTCATCGTTGCTGGACCACTATGACCCAAACTGTGTATTTGTTGAGCCAAATATGGCAACAGTGATTCGGGAGCAACATACTTTCTCCCTTTGGTCCAGCAGCCGGATGAATCCACAGTGGCTCCTTTGTCTAACCATGTCCATGCTTCATATAGAGGAACGTCTTTATACAGATCAACGATTGATTCAGGAGGTAGAATTATCTTCTGTGCTGTACTACCTGAACGCACTTGTACAGTTGCATAGAAACAAGCCTGTTTAGCCGCTACATCAGCAAGAGCATTACCTTTAGCTTCCGTAGTATTAGTTGTGAGATGTGCTTTCACTTTGATCACTGCTAATTTCTTTGGGAGTTTCATGGCAAACATTAAATCTTTCACTAATCCAGCATGCTTAATGGGGATCCAGCAGAAGTTAGAAATTTTCTGGTTTGCCAAATGACACCAAAATCATGAATTACCCCAAAAGCATACCTGGAATCTGTGTAGATATTTGCAACCGATCCTGAAGCTAGCGTGCATGCTCTAGTTAAGGCTACTAGTTCTGCAGCTTGAGCTGAAAAATGATCTGAAAGACAACCTGAAGCAACTACTTCAGTGGTGGAAGTTACTGCATATCCTGCTCGTCTGTTACCTTCAATAACTTGAGCTGAACCATCAACAAACAACTCCAATTCTATGCTCTATGGGAGTTTCTGCTATTTCACTTGTCGCTGCATATGTAAGCGTAACACAATCATGAGTCATTTCGCCTTCATCCTCTAACACAAATTCAGTCATTGCAGACATCATACATGAGGATGGGTTCGTGACTGGTGCACGCTGTATAACAATATTCGGGCTGTGAGAGTTGCTAACCAATTTCCCCAACGGGAGGAGGTGACAGAAGTGACTTTGCTTGATTCATTAGTGCGTGTGTGAGGGCATTTTACGTTTACAGTCTGACCTAACACCATTCCTGATGAAGCCTGAAGCGCTAGATGAACTGCCTGTACTGCTCTGAGGCATGGGCCCATACCTTGAGCGACTATGTCAAGTTTACCGGAATAGTAATGAATTGGGCGTAAGCTGCCCCCATGATCTTGCATTAGACATGCAGTCATAAAGCCTAAGTGTTCATGGACATAAAGCACAAAGGGTCTATCAGATTGGGCAATTCTAATGCTGGTGCTTGACATAGTGCTCTTCAAATCATTAAAAGCTTTAAGATGAAATTCTTCCATACAAACAGTATCTGAATCTTTACCATGGCCTTTCAACAAATCATAGAGAGGCTGAGCAATCGAGGCATAGTCTTCAATCCAAGGTCTACAATAACCTGTTGTTCCTAAAATGAGCGGAGTGTTTTAATGGTATTAGGCGGAGGTATGGCTTTGACTGAAGCCGCTCGATCCTGTGTAATGGATCTATTTCCTGCACCAATTGTTTGACCCAGAAATGTGACTTGCTTTTTAGCAACTTGAGCTTTGTGAAAGCTGCATTTGTGTCCTTTTTTATGCAAATAGTCCAACAATGATGCCAATTCAGTTTGATGTACCTCATGATCTGTTGAGGCAATCAAAATATCATCGACATATTGGATCATAGTGGACTGTTTTACCGGACATTCTGGGTCACACAAATCACGCCTGACAGCCTGATGATATATGGTTGGGGAGTTTTGAAATCCCTGTGGCAATCGTGTCCACTGGTATTGTTCATAGTCAACTGTAAAAGCTAACCATGGCTGGCTGTCAGAGTGCAACGGTACAGAAAAGAATCCATTAGACATATCAATTACTGAAAAATCTTACAATCTAATGGTAAGCCATTACAAATTGTAGATGGATCTGCCACTAGGGGGGTGATTTTATCAATATGTTTATTGGCTACTCTGTAGTCTATTGTCAGTCTCCATGTCCCATTAGATTTCTTGATGGGCCATATGGGTGAATTACATGGACTGTTGGTTTTAACTAGCACTCCTTGTGTCAGCAAATTTTCTACAATAAGTTTGATTCCCTGTATAGCTTCCTTATTAATCGGATATTGTTTGGTGACCGGAGGTGGAGTTCCTGTCAATTTAACTGGTTCTACACCTGTCAACAACCCACAATCATCCTTGTCTTTAGCCCAAATTGGATGATTCTGTAAGAAAACATACTCGGGAGGGGTTGCATTATTGGTAGAAATCTGTGCTGAGGAAATTTTTATGCTAGTAGATTCTGAGGACATGTCTAAAGTTAGATTTATTTGTCTCAGAAGATCCATGCCTAAAATTGCACCTGTATTTAATGGAGCGCATAGCAATTTTGTAGTCAGAGTTTTTGGGCCAAATTGTACCTCTATGGGCGGAGTTTCATACAAAACAGAATCTTCACCTATTACACCAGTTAAACAAAGTTTGGTTTTCTTGTATGGGATGTTTAAACCTTGT
Organism: Gymnocypris eckloni scoliostomus; assembly: GCA_027564155.1. NCBI lineage: Eukaryota > Metazoa > Chordata > Actinopteri > Cypriniformes > Cyprinidae > Gymnocypris > Gymnocypris eckloni. The sequence goes on from CM050417.1 coordinate 30,406,759, forward strand.
GCCAATTTTGTAGGAATTACTGTAATTTCTGCACCTGTATCAAGCAAAAATCAATCTCTTTCTTTTATGCTACCTTTCACAAAATTCTTTGGTCATTGTGTTGGATTACAGGGGAAAGGTAGCTACCACAGCCCCAATAATTAGTTTTTTCCTGGTCTTGTTGTGCTCTTAGAAGAGCCTGAACTAACTGTCCTATAGTTTCAGTGGTCACTGGCGGAACTACTTCAGGGTTGTGTGCAGGCTGAGAAGGAGCAGAATTATGCATAGCATTTCTTTTACTATCTTGCAACTTCTTCCTACACTCTTTCTCCCAATGTCCAAATTTTTCACAGTATTTGCATTTGCTTTCTTTAGACCATCTATTGTCTTGTTTCGTGTTAAACGTAGCTGCTGCTACTCTTACTTTTGCTTTGACATCAGCATCTCTTTCCCATGTAGTTAACCTGTCTAGGTTACTTCTGAGAGTTCTGTTAGACCAAGTTAGATCTAAGAATGGTAAAGCTTTTCTGTATTCGGCCACAAGGCCATCTGACCAGATACGAACCAAGGGTCCCTTGTCATCTAGCACACTTTCAGGGTCATCAACAATTCCACTGTAGATTACAGCTGACTGACAAAATCTCTCAGTATATTCACTCACAGTTTCTTCTTTCCTTTGCACACAGGTAGTAATTCTAGACCAATCTATTTTGGGTCCTAAGATATTCTTTAGGATTTTCAAAATACCTTCTCTTAAATCACCCTTACTGGCATTTCGTAGTTCAGAAGTGACAGCAGATTCAAAACTGTTGAATTCAGATTCAGTTAGTATTTGTGACATCAGCTGCGTGACTTCTGTCAACGACATGTCATAAAGACGCATTTTACTGATCAATGTTCTTCTAAATTCAGAAAAATGTGTGCGTTGCTGGTAAACTTTGAGATAGTCTCTATATCTTTAGGACCTAAAGCTTTGGCAACAGTTTGTATTTGCACCACAGAAGAATTGAGAGGAACACTATCAGTTTCCTCAATCCCTGAGATCTCCTCCTCGCACCACACACATTGAAGGAATTTACAGGCACATCAGTTACTGATTGGAGAGCTACATCTGTTTCAAAAACGCTTGTAAATCAGGGTAAATGTTATCCGGCTGACTTACTTCCACATCAGTTTTTGCCTCTTTCTTGAGGTTCAATTTCTTGGTCAAAGTGTATATTCTAGCACGGAGTTCATTGTTCTGTTTCTCTAGCTCATGCTTGAGACTGTTGTGTCGCTAGCGTTACACTGAATTCCCTGTGACAACAGATAATGCCTTTCACATTGTTCTTACGAATACTTGCTCCTAGTACCTTTTTACACTCATCTACTGACCAAGTCTTGTCTGGATGAATCTCATATTTCTTAGTTCTTGTCTAACTTTTCAGTGACTATTAGGTCCATTTTTTTTTAACAGTGTTTTGAATTCACTATCTGACCACAGAGGAGTCGCAAGACCACTCTTTTCTGTGGTTGGAATCAGCCTAGCATTCATTCTAACCATTTTGTAAGTTTCTTCGGTACCACACAAACAAAACAAACACTTCTCTGATTAACAGAGGGTACACTTGTTTTTTTTTTTAGCACGTAAATGCTAAAAAACCTTCCCTGCCTGAAACAACAGAGGATAAACCAAAAATTAGCACGTAAATGCCAAAATCTTCCCTGCCTGAAAGAACAGAGGATAAAATTTCATCTCTAAAAGCAGAACTTTAGAGGATAAACTCTTCCCTGTCTGAAAACAGAGGATAAACGTCCCTGCCTACAAGAACAGAGGATACTTTTATCTCTAAAATCAAAAAAACTTTAGAGGATAAACTCATCTCTAAAAATAAAAATTTTTTAGAGGATAAACTCTTCCCTGCCTGAAACAGAGGATACACGTCCCTGCCTACAAGAACAGAGGATAAAACAAAATTATTAGCATGAAATGCTAACCTTCCCTGCCTGAAACAGAGGATAACTTTTAGTTAAACAAACCCTACAGATGTATGTTAACTCTTCTCTGACGGCACAGAGGATACACTGGTCTTAGGTTCTTTTGGAATAGAGACAGCACTCACCAGAGAGAAAATTTCAGTCTGGGAATCCTTGTTCAGTTTGAAGTTTCGCTGGATTCCAAAAGATGAGAAAGCTGGAACTCTATCCGGGACACGGCAGCATCTGTTGAAAACTCTGTTCTTCTAAAGTAGAAAACTCAGAAGAGAAGACCAGGAGACTTCGGATTCGATCGTCAGCAGAATTTCTTTATTCTATGACATGTGTTGTTATCTGCAGTCATCGAAGATCTCATCTTAAGTCATTTTTACAGGGTATCTTATAGGTCTTTTTGGAGGAGGGATTCTTAGAGGTGGAGACAAACATCAAACAAAGCAAACATCTGAGGGAGGCGTTAGTTAATTACAGGAACCTTCCCGTGGTCCAATAAACCTAACAAAGGTTGAATCTGACTCCTTGATCTTACCATTAACATAAGAGACAAAAGGCACCGTTGTCTCGAGCTCAAATGGTCAGGACACGCTCTCAAACATCTGTATTTCCTGACACTTTCTTTAGTCAGGAAGTGTATCTAAATTAAACATTTAAAATAAAATTTGTAATCCTTCAGTAGGAGAGTAATTTTACAAGTGCAGAAGCATGTAGCTTGCTAGACTGATGCTTCTCACAGACCTGGCCGATACGTTTCCAATTTTTGAAACCCTCTTTAGTAAAAGCCCCCTCAGTGTGCTGTTCAGGAAAATGCCGACAGGCTTTACAAAAAATCAGGTCTTTCGACTGGCTATATTCAATCCAGTTGAACCTTTCATACCACTTGGTGTTGAAGCTTCGATATTTCCCATCAATTATGGTACTCGGGAATGCCTGTAGATGAGGTTGGGTAGCAGGGTCCCCCAGAGCTGACAGATCCGACGGTGCAATTAAGTGTAGCAGTCAGTGTTGCCAGATTGGGCGGGTTTCCGCCCAATTGGGCTTCTTTTGATCGGCTTGGACCGGAGAATAACGCATTGGGCGGGTAGACCAAATTTGGGCTGCTTTTAAAAAACTAAAAACCGCCCAATCAGCTGCTTTTTTCTTCACTTTTATCTTAGTCACGTTATCTTAATATGCTCGAGCTCAAAGTATCACAGCAAAATAATGTTTAGTGCAGTCATCAACTCATTTTTCCTTAACGCAACCCTTTTTGGTTTATTTTAACAGAGACTTGTCAATCAATTTACCATCTTTTATGTTGGTGAGATGTGATGACTCGTGAGTGATTGGGTTTTGGCGCTGTAAACGGCTAAATTAAAATGTGCAGCTATATATTTACTCTTTCATTTTATTTATGTTAAGTGATTCACTTTATTGTGCACTTTTTTTGCACAAAAATTAGCTTTTTCTTACTGTGGACATTGAAAATGATGCATGTGTTCCCCCGGGGGTTATCAGTTAATTTCTTGATTGCCATTTTGAAAAGGTTCCTGGTCATTTTAAGCATATTTTCTGACTGTCTTTAACGCATTTGCCCTGTTTTGATCCATGTTCCTGTGAAATTTCTTTATATTTATTACCTTTTTTTCATCATTATTTTATTTTGAGGAGATACAAATTGTCCTTATTAATCTTGATTGACATGGTAATAAAATCATATCACATTATTTTGGCAGTTAAAATTTTGGGCTGGTTTTTGTTGAAGTGGGCGGGTTTTGGTGAGCTTTTGGGCTGGAAATCGTCAACCCGATCTGGCAACACTGGTAGCAGTGATCGTCGATTAGCCATAGGCAGATCTGCTTGCCGGTTAGCATCAGTGGAGGTCGTCGGTTCGGAGTTAATCTCCGCTCCATTCTCAGAGCCAGCGGTTGTTCCATTACGATCCACAGATTGGTCCTCCAAATAATTATTAATCTCAATACGAGGTTTTTTAAAAAAATGAGTGAGAGTAACTTGTTTGGCCATACTAAGAAAAATCAAGATACCTTACACTTCTAGCGAACGTTATAACCGTTGGTTGTTCGCGTCATAGATGGTTCGCGCCAGATTACAATAGAGCGTGCTACGTTGATGTTGCATTGACCAATGAAAACACGTCACCAACACACTTACATTTTAAAGTTATCAGGCTTACTTATAATTTTACTGTTTTTAACATAACATGTTATAGATGAAATACACCACATAAAGTAGTATCCATGTTTAACAATACAGAGTAGTATTTTATTTTATTTTATTTTTTTATTTCTGATTGGGCGGGCCAGCTGTCAATGTGGGCGGGCCCAGGCCCGTCCAGGCCCGCCCACAGCTCCGCGCCTGGCTCATGTAGGCCTATAATTATCTTTATTGAAGTGAGTTAGGTTTAAATCGCAATCGTCAAATTAATTAATGATTTTTGTTGTTGCAATTTTACACATAATAATCCACGATGATCACAGTACACAAAACTGAAATTGCACGTCAAAATAACAGTCAATATTTTTTGAGACCCACCCCCCAAAAAATAAATTAGCCTACTTTCCACAAATCACGTTTTCAGGGGAGCCCATGTATCATTAAGGGGAGCCCCTAGCTCCCCCGTAGTTCGCACCCTGCTCACCAGGATGGCCATTTTAACGTAATTTTGAGTGTAATTTTGCCGCTTAAACGCAACAAGCTGCACTTTTAGAGCCCCATATTTCAGCCTCGACTTTTAGTTTATGGCTTCGGGACAATTTTCACATCAGACGCGGGCCGGGCATCGGGCTTGTTTTAGGATTCCTCCTTAAGGCCCGTACACACCGGGACGAATATCGGCGCACGTTATTCGCCAGCGTTTTTCAACGCGTTTGTTGTGTTCACACCCAAGCGATTTTCGCTGACGATGAGCCGAGTGAACATGCAAATTCATTCCCTGACATTAGATGGCGCTAATGTAAAACAGAAATACCCCCGGTACACAAGGAAAGGTGTTCGCAACTTTACGCTTCTGACACTCGCTTGTCACTCAGAAGAAGAGAGCAAGTATTTACGCTTGTCAAAATCATACAAATAAAGTTCTTTGTGTTCAGATACCAACGAGACCAGCAGCTCTACATTCATCTTGCCTTGCATCTTCTTTGTCTTCTTATTTCTTCCCGGCAGTGTAGATCTCACCGTCCTTTAGATTTTTTTTTATAGTAATAAAAATAATTTAGTTCAGTTAGAGGACACTGCTGCTCAAAGCAGTGCACCGAACGAACGAGAGCCGTGCATCACAGTATTAATTTTTACCTGTATTTTAAATCAAACATTGTGTTTGGGGTTATAATTGATAACCAGATTTCGCCGCGGGATTAATTTCCTGAATATAACGTGGTAACGGTTGGTAACTCTGGTGCAATTTGAAGGGGAGCAGGCGGTCTAACAATATCCCGTTCCCGACGTCCTTTCAGAACAGTATATCTGCGCTTTATTCTTATCGAGCACCGGTACAGCCTGCACTCGGACAGTTATGCGCGCGCTGCAGCACGAACCAGTGCTTCGTTTTATTTGCGGGGGCTGAGCAAAGCATGTGCAAAGATGCAGATATAATATACAGCTCTCAAACAAAACTGGCAGGTTGTGATGAGTGACAGATCAGAATAAAGATGGAGTGTGAATGCGATGTCATTGAAGGACGTTCAACTATCTTTCCTTTTTTTGTATTATGCTTATTCTATCATTTTAAATGACAGACTGTCAAATTTATTTATTTTTCTCTGCTGCAGTTTTCACTGTGTTAACAGCAAGATGTTAAATTAATTTCGTATTTTGACAGGACTTGTATACTATATAAAATATATATTAGGCTAAACCTACATTTTTTCCTATTGTGTTGTAGGCTGAATGTTAGCATAAACGAATTATATCCTGACAAAACGAATAAAAATAAGGATTACAATTTTTATATAACTTTTTTCTCTCTGTGACACTTTATTTCGTGTTGGCAGCAAAATGTTATTTAAATTTTTCGGTCAATAAATACAAGACGAATAAAATAAATACAATTTTATGCAGACTACACTTTTATTTGTTAGCCTAACTATCTGTTCAAGCAGAAATATGAGTGAGCCGAGAGCGCACATATAGTTCGTTTGCGCATCATAACGGACATAACGCGCGCCTAATGCACGATCCTGTCACTGTAATCATATTTTCCATTTTATTGTAATCATACAATAGTCGTCCATCAACGCTTGTGTGTACTAGTGTGACACTGGCTTCTTTTATCCAACTGAGAGATGTAGTTTGCGTATCATATGATATATATACAGCGTTTTTGAGCAACCGTCAGTCTGTATTACACGATGAGAAATATGTGCTGTTCAAACACAGAATATGTAGAGAGGTGGTACTGTTATTTATTTATAGGCTATATATTTTTTACATGACTTAACATGCGAGTCATAATATTAGTGAATATATTATATTGTAGTTTTATCTCTCCTGGTTGAGAAAACACTGACCTAAAGCGTGATCTTCCAGCATTGTCTTCGTGATCGATCTATTGGGCATCCCTGCTCTAAGTGATGTTTAAAAAAAACATTCGTTTCTCATTTATTTCTGAATTTATTTGCTGATTTTTATTTTATTCAAACAGTCCTTGACGCAGAATTGCTGCTGATATTAAAGTCAAAGTAAAACACGCACGGCGCTTACAGGCTATTGTAATGAGAATTTATTTGCTGATTTTTATTTTATTCAAACACAGTCCTTGACGCAGAATTGCCGCTGATATTAAAGTCAAAGTAAAACACGCACGGCGCTTACAGGCTATTGTAATGAGAATTTATTTGCTGATTTTTATTTTATTCAAACACAGTCCTTGATGCAGAATTGCCGATATTAAAGTCAAAGTAAAACACGCACGGCGCTACAGGGTATTGTAATGTAATGTAACTCCCCATCGTGTAATGGGAAAATTTCTTCACGGTCACAACCCTAGTGCTCAGCAAGACTGTTTTGTGTTTGAGCCCCCAGGTTGTGTTTTACTGTAACTTCAGCAGCTCCAGACACGTGAGCAAAAGCGCCAATCTCATTGGTCGGATAGTTTTTGACGCGCGTCAAACCAAAAAAACGAACCCGAGGCGTTTAAAAAAAAATGACGGTTTTACGCGTGGCGTTTTTCGTGTTGGTGTGCACACTCACATTGGCGCCCTTTGTTTAGTCATGAGGCGTTAAACGTCGGCGAATAACGCGCGCGAAATTCGTCCCGGTGTACCGGCCTTTATTTTTGTATTTTAGAAATCCATCAATTATTATGGTGATGAAAAGGATTAGCCGCTCGTGGAAACAATACCGCGACTGACAAGAGCAGCTCGACCTGTCTAATAGGTTAAACGTTTAAACTAACATTGTGATATGCTTTTTTAAGTATTTTATATATAGATTTTATTTTAGTCAAGTGGTGATTTAAGAAGGCTAAATTGATCAAACATAATAGGCAAACTCACTGTCTACAGCTGGCCGATTGCTCAAAAGATAGGCTACTTTAAAAACAAAAACTTGAATTTAATAAACAAATTTTCCAAACATATTTCTAAATTAACTTAAAGAAACGAAATACGCTTTGCCATTAAAAACGAAACTGAACTATTTTAATGGCTAGAACAGCAGCTGTGTAATGGGGAAGAGAGAAAGAAAGACATGCTCCAGTCGGACTCGAGAAGGTAATTCTGATCATCTGCTGGACAAGGATTGGACTGGGGCGTATGTTTGAGGCCCGTGCAGGATTCTACTGAGCTTGTTTGGTACCAAAGTCAATTTGGTACTCGCAAGGCGGCTTTACGGACGCCATTTGGACATGACTGAGTGCACCGCCTCTGGAGCGTGCGAGTACAGAACGGCTTAAAAGACGTGCAAATATAAGGCTACATTTTAGTGACAATGCAACAATGACCCGATTAGGCAGGTGACAATTCTGTCAACTGTACCAAAATGCCAGAGAAAGACTTGTATCGCACCGTGCAGCTCTTTAGTGCAGACGAGATGCGCTGATTACGTGTTTTAAGAGGTCAAAGAGAGGAAACACAGCTGATGAATCCGTTTTAAAATGACCGATTTGATATTCTGTGTGGATCTATTTACTCTTCAGCCTACAAGCTATAGGCTATTGAATAAATGTGTGAATATCCATCATTTTAAATTCGAAAGCTGCGGGAAAGAGTAGAAATATGCGATATAGCCCATGCGCAATCCCGTACCGAAATTCAGGACCCGAATAAACATAATTGTATTATACAGAGATTTGTAAAATAGATTTCCATGACTTTTCCAAAACTTTCTGGGTTTATTCATTTTTCCAGGCCTGGAAAATGCGGTTTTAAAATTCCATGACTTTTCCAGGTTTTTCATGACCGTACGAACCCTGTTACTATTATGTTGGATATTTAAATAAATAGCCAGACCGCAGATTCAATCACCCACGCAATCTTGTTCATAAATGACAGGATTCATATGTCTATTAAAGCCATAATCACACTGTGACATTCAAATATGTTGCCGCTGACCAGAGAGAGCAGTTTATGTATATGAACCTTTACGAAGTATTTTGTATCATTATTTCTGTGTTACAGACATTCAAATAATCACAAAAGTACTGGAATAAAAGGTTAGTTCGGATACAAACACTACTACAGAAGCGATCAAAAAAGTGACCATGCTTCAAATAAAGATTGTATCAATTACGAAGTATTGTCAGCAGGTGGAAACAAGTGACTTAAAATGAGATTCGTTCAAAAACGTTGATTCAGGAATGAAACAAGTGAAGTCTTTATGAGCAAGTTATGAATCATTTGTTTCAACTTTTTTATAAATTCATTGAATATTGTATTTATAAATAGACTGCAGCTATTTTTAATAGAAACTCTAGTAAATTACATGTTATTTTGTTTAGTTGTCTTTTTTTTAGAATCATGGTGGGAGAACGGGGATATCCATTTTAAAAAGAAACTATTGATACAATATAGTACATATAAATATGAAGAAGAAGATTTCTAAAGAAATTTGTGAAAAATATTTGCTCAAGAATGTTTTGAGTTTTAGCATCAATATAGCAAAACAAACTTTTTACTCTTAAAAAAATTATAAATCAGTAAATCTGAGAATATTGTCGGTCTGCACGGCGCTGCTTCAAGTCTAACACATACCGTTTTTTCTGACTTCTCTAGTTATTCCCAGCCTTGACATCCGACTTCTGAGGTAAATCGACCGCAACATTCATTGTTATTTTTGGTCTGTCTGTAGCTTGAATACTTTAACTCTAAATACTTTAGGTTTCTACAGCATTAAGGCTTTATCTATAAATGTATGTGTGGTGGGGAAGTATGAAATTATCAGACTTCGTAATTGTGCAACGCAATTAGGAACTTATCATTTAGAACTAAGAATTACACAAATACATCATCTGCAATCATGCAAAGTATTAAAGTGTTTCTAAGAAGAACAAATAAGAAATTAAACATTTTAAACTATGGACAAAATTATTGAACAATACGCAATATAAAGTTGAACATTACTTACAGAAATATAATAAGGTTGAATTTATGAAGATATTTAGTGAATTCATTCAAGTTAAGCTATTTAGATTAAATTACAGAAAAGTAAAAAAAAAAAACATGGGAAAACAGTAACAAACAACAAACTGAACCAATGTCTTTTTTCCAAAGTGGATCGAGGAATTGCATGCTCTTAGCTGGGTCCAGGGATTCAATGTCTCCATCTAGTGATTCCCCATTCTGACGGGATCTAGGGATACCTCATCCTGAAGTAGATTCAACGATTCCTCGCTTTTAGGTGAATCCAGGCATTTTATTTTAAGGACTTGTCTCTGAATATGCCGAACTCCAAGTCGTCAAGGTCACCTGCATAGAAATGGGCTGGGACAACAGTCGTCCAGCTTACTGTCGAGAGGGATGAGTGTGGCATTTTTTTCTGACACCCCGATTATCTCAAGCTCTTCCTCCTGGATATGCCGGTCAATAATCTGGAAAAGAATAAAAACAAGTCACATGTAGGGTAAAGGTTAGTGTTATGGAAACAATGTATTCTTAAGCCACTAGTATTTTTACCAGCCAAAAATGGTTTAAAATCAGTTACTATTTCTATATTTTGCTGTAGTGTGTCAGTAGGAAATGTCACTTTACATTTCTAAATTTGTCTGAAATGACATGAAGAAACAGAACAAACTGAGACAGACTAAATCCAGAAGAACTAATCGCAACATCTCCAAGATGCTTCAATAAAGCTACCTGCAAAGCTGTAAAATAAGGATGCTGTCATAAATAGATTTTCTTTATCAATTATCTTCTATTAACTAAATGAAATCAACATTTGGTGTGAGCATCCTTTGGGTTTTCAATTCCAGCCATAGGGGACCCTTGCTCTGCACATTTTACATGTCTCCCTTATTTAACACACCTGATTGAGATCATCAATTCGATTATTTCAATTCATGGATCTCTCCGAATTAGCTAATTACTGACTTTTTTATCTGGTGAAAATACTAGTGGCTTTAAGCCGAAACACACTGAACGATTTTAACAATCCTATAAGATCACTGCATGTCACAATAGGGATGCAGCGATTAACCAGTTTTACAATTAACCGCGCTTTAAAACGTCACGGTTAATTAATCGTAAAGCCTCCGCTACACCGAGTGTTTCTGCTGCACGGAACGGAACTGATGAAGCTTACGCAAAACAAAAACAAAGTTACACTAAACCAATCTTAAAATGACCATCTTAAAATGCCGTGCTTATCAGAGACACGGAGGCTTCCACATACATTAGAATAACTATGACAGAGGAACCAAACAGCAATCCTTTATTTCCACCAGAGAATGTCTGAAGTTGATAGTGTGGGACCATTTTAGGTGTGCCAAGAATGACCAGGGCGTCATTTAAATATTGCCATAAAAATAGCAGTTAAAGAGTGTACATAAGGGATAATGCACAGCTAGCCAACCTGTTCTCATTGTGAAATAAACTATTTTAATGCACAACGTTGACGTGAAAGCAAGGACCACCTGACGCGAAGTTGGTTATCTCTAGCATTCTGCCCGCTTCATACAGAGATGAAATATTGCGGTGAGAGAGAGAGCGAGAGAGATAGAGAAAGAGTGAGAGAGAGGTGACAGTTGTGTGTATGAATTAGTCTACCTGCATCTGCATGTCCCTACAAACAATGAAGATTTGAGTTAAGTGATTTAAACCCCCTCTTTGCTGATTAATATAATGTAGCGATCCAGTATCTAAGCTCTTTTATTAATGAAAGTCACTGGGCAGCATTGACAACAAGTTTCTGTCCTAAATGTTTGTGTGGGCAGCTCGATCTCACAAACCAAAATAATAGACACGATTTTCTCAGGCCATATGTAAAATCAGATGAATAAAGATTATTAAAATGAATAAGTATGGATGACAGTTGATTACATTAATAATTCAGTTTATTCCCCTCATTAATAACAGTGTCCTCGGTGGCATAAATCAAGTTAATATTATTAATATTAATAATAATTAATTGACATTGATTTATCGGCCCTGTTATAGTATTATTCAGAAGTCTTTTTTTCACCATCTTTACAATTTCTGTACCTCAGGTCTAAAAGAAATGTAGAAAGAATATACAAAATGAAAACATCAGATAACATTTGCAATCAATTTCCATTTTTTATTTTCAAAATGGAAATACTGACATGGATGTTTATAGAGCAGATGTCACCCTTTTTAATTCCAATAGGAGAGATGGACTTTTTTCGTAGTATTATTATTTGTGTGCTGTATTATTGGTTACTGTGTTATTTCTGTTTCAAAAGGCAGCAATAAATAACACTTTAATATATCTAAAGATTATGTAATTTTATGTTGTGAAATGAATAAATGCATAATAATTGTAATAATCGTGAAACCGTGATTATTTCTCAGACTATAATCGTACCAACAAACTCTATAATCGTTGCATCCCTAATCACACATGGATCTAATAAACTTGGCTATAGAAGAATAAAACTTCATCAGCATGTACTAGCAGTAAACAAAAAGAGCATGATAAATCACACTTTAGCAGTTAGAGTTTTTATGTGTGCTGAAAAAAGAGGAAGGCATAAGAGCTTAAGGTAAGCAGTTGTTTTAGCGACCGTGTCGCATTGATTTCGTGTCGCATTTTTATTGTTTGGTCAGTAAGCATGGATCGTACCAGCAAACACTGTGCGATGATCATGCTGTATCGTAGGCTACTTTTGGTCACAAAACCGTGACAACGGCCATCTTTGAACCTCTGTCAGTGAATGACATAAGAGCGCTGAGTAGGAGCCACAATAGTTTCATGATGCCAACCTTTCCGGGACAGCCGTAAATCATGCAGTGTGTTTAGGGCTTAAGACTTTTTCACAATACTGTGTATGTGTATATACAGTGGGTACGGAAAGTATTCAGACCCCCTTAAATTTTTCACTCTTTGTTATATTGCAGCCATTTGCTAAAATCATTTAAGTTCATTTTTTTTCCTCAATGTACACACAGCACCCCATATTGACAGAAAAACACAGAATTGTTGACATTTTTGAAGATTTATTAAAAAAGAAAAACTGAAATATCACATGGTCCTAAGTATTCAGACCCTTTGCTCAGTATTTAGTAGAAGCACCCTTTTGATTTAATACAGCCATGAGTCTTTTTGGGAAAGATGCAACAAGTTTTTCACACCTGGATTTGGGGATCCTCTGCCATTCCTCCTTGCAGATCCTCTCCAGTTCTGTCAGGTTGGATGGTAAACGTTGGTGGACAGCCATTTTTAGGTCTCTCCAGATATGCTCAATTGGGTTTAAGTCAGGGCTCTGGCTGGGCCATTCAAGAACAGGCAATGAGTTGTTGTGAAGCCACTCCTTCGTTATTTTAGCTGTGTGCTTAGGGTCATTGTCTTGTTGGAAGGTAAACCTTCAGCCCAGTCTGAGGTCCTGAGCACTCTGGAGAAGGTTTTCGTCCAGGATATCCCTGTACTTGGCCGCATTCATCTTTCCCTCGATTGCAACCAGTCGTCCTATCCCTGCAGCTGAAAAACACCCCCACAGCATGATGCTGCCACCACCATGCTTCACTGTTGGGACAGGTGATGAGCAGTGCCTGGTTCTCTCCACACATACCGCTTAGAATTAAGGCCAAAAATCTTGGTCTCATCAGACCAGAGAATCTTATTTGTCACCATCTTGGAGTCCTTCAGGTGTTTTTTAGCAAACTCCATGTGGGCTTTCATGTGTCTTGCACTGAGGAGAGGCTTCCGTCGGGCCACTCTGCCATAAAGCCCCGACTGGTGGAGGGCTGCAGTGATGGTTGACTTTCTACAACTTTCTCCCATCTCCCGAATGCATCTCTGGAGCTCAGCCACAGTGATCTTTGGGTTCTTCTTTACCTCTCTCACCAAGGCTCTTCTCCCCCGATAGCTCAGTTTGGCCGGACGGCCAGCTCTAGGAAGGGTTCTGGTCATCCCAAACGTCTTCCATTTAAGGATTATGGAGGCCACTGTGCTCTTAGGAACCTTAAGTGCAGCAGAATTTTTTTTGTAACCTTGGCCAGATCTGTGCCTTGCCACAATTATGTCTCTGAGCTCTTCAGGCAGTTTCGTTGACCTCATGATTCTCATTTGCTCTGACATGCACTGTGAGGTCTTATATAGACAGGTGTGTGGCTTTCCTAATCAAGTCCAATCAGTATAATCAAACACACCTGGACTCAAATGAAGGTGAAGAACCATCTCAAGGATGATCAGAAGAAATGGACAGCACCTGAGTTAAATATATGAGTGTCACAGCAAAGGGTCTGAATACTTAGGACCATGTGATATTTCAATTTTTTTTTAATAAATCTGCAAAAATGTCAACAATTCTGTGTTTTTCTGTCAATATGGGGTGCTGTGTGTACATTAATGAGGAAAAAAAATGAACTTAAATGATTTTAGCAAATGGCTGCAATATAACAAAGAGCGAAAAATGTAAGGGGGTCTGAATACTTTCCGTACCCACTGTATGTATGTATGTGTGTGTGTGTGTGTGTATGCGTATGCATGTATATGTATATGTATATATATATATATTAGGGGTGGGCATAGATTAATTTTTTTAATCTAGATTAATCTAGATTAATTTTGGAATTTATCTAGATTAATCTAGATTAAAATGGCTCATTTGAATTCTGCCGAAGGCATTCAGAATATGTGTGCTACCTAAATAATGGCTAAAAGTAAGTCTTTGAGAACGGGTTTCTCAAGCCAGGTGGCGCATTAGACCAGGGACTCATCTCCTGTTTCCAAAATGCATCACAAACTGCTTGAGAAAGCTGTTCTACTATGATAATTGGTGATGAAAATAAACTATGTTCAATAAGATGTACTTGTGTTTACTAACTGTTTATTCAGTTAAACATGAATTTTGAACTGTAGGCCTACATAAGAGGTCGTGATGAACTGTTTACAGTTTCCATTGGGAAGCTTTAAAATAAATTTTCCTGAAGCAAACCCGGCGGCTTCATAGCTGCATCCATGTTAGCACGTCCACGCCTAATGGTAATTTCACAGTAACAGGCATACACACAGGTTCAAGCAGAGGGTGACACGGGAGTGAATTCTCAAGTTCACATGAGACCTAAAGCGCATCCTGTTTGCTTAAAAGCGCAACGCTTTTGTTATTCTGAGTGCACACAAATAAACGTAGAGTCTTTACAGATTCGAAAGATGTATTAGGCTACTTTTATCTGTATGACCAAAATGACGGAGATTTTAAGAGACACCGAGCCTGTCTTGCAGCAAACGCCCACACAAACACTTCAATAGCACATTTCTCTAGGTTAACATCATATTGAGCAGCCATGTAAAGTTGTTACTACATACATCTTTCAGATGAAAAGCCATATTTGAGGTTGATGAATGATAGGTGAGCGTTTGGATGTCCTGCCCGATTGTATTACCACATAGACCAGCCGTTAACAATCTGTCCATCACGGACTGCGAGCCTCTAGTTCAAGACTCGCTCGCCCCCTACATGCAGATTGACTGGGTATGCATCCGGCGTTAAAATATCAGGGTGAAAGTCATCATAGCTTGCGTAGTATAGACCCAGCTCCCAACCCAACTTTGAGAATAGATTAAATAGATTAGATAAGAGTCTCACGTTAACGCAGCACGTTAACGCCGATAACGGCCCACCACTAATATATATATATATATATATATATATATATACACACACACACACACAGGTGCTGGTCATATAATTAGAATATCATCAAAAAGTTGATTTATTTCACTAATTCCATTCAAAAAGTGAAACTTGTATAATGTATACATTCATTCCACACAGACTGATATATTTCAAGTGTTTATTTATTTTAATTTTGATGATTATAACTGACAACTAATGAAAACCTCCCCCCAAAAAACACCCTGGTCAATTATATGACCAGGACCTGTGTGTGTATGTGTGTATGTATGTATGTATGTATGTATGTATGTATGTATGTATGTATGTATGTATGTATGTATATATTATTTATGAGTCACATATAATTGTTAACAAGGGCTGTAAGTGAAAAATATGAATTTTTTATCAGGTTTTCTTTTACGGGTAAAATGCACAAAAAAGAGATTTAACTCTCACTGAGAAGGAATTATGTATAGGTTGGTCATGTAAATTACGGTACGAAAACCAGTTATGAGCTGCCAGTTTTACATATTTGTTTTAACTCATATTGACATTTTAATAGTTTGAAACAAAATATTGTATAAGTCAATTGTTAAACTGCATAGTTCAATTTATTTACTTACTTTTCAAACAGTTTAACTTATATTGTTAATTAGTCAAACATTTTTACTGTCCATTGAAGGTTAACCAGTCAATATGAGCAACCCTGTTCTGAATATTTGTGTGGATGAGTGTTGTGCAGCAGATATTGTGTACCTTGAGAGTTGTGTGGTTAGAAGAGGCAAATTTGCCCTTTCCATCTTGTGTTATGGTGGCCTTTAGGTGGCTGAGCTCCACCATGTCCCCAACATACAGCTCACTTAGTGCCTCTTCTCTCCACAGAGAAATATCTTGTACTGTGGAACCGCATTTAATCCGTAGATCCAGAATGGGCACCTGTCCTCTTGGTCATCCTGGCCACTTCTACCTGGAAAATGACACACAGGTGAGGACCTTACAGGTGAGAATTTTTTTTTCTCAGTGCTGGTCCAGAAATCCCTCAACACTGAATATTTTGAGTGGATTCCTTATAATGTATTCCCCAATCAAGATTAATTCACCTAAATTTTGTATGGCATAAGCTTGTTAGCGGACTCCAGGACCATGATTGAGAAACACAAGTACAAGAGGGGCTTTTGCACTGGGTAGTTATAGGAATTAGGTTTCGGGATTACAGAGATGGAATGAAGGCATACAAGTTAGACGATTGAAAAAAGAAAAAGGAGGGCTACATATCATTGAGGCTGAGAAAAGAACAACACCGCAGACAAAGGAGACGGGTAAGCGCTTTAAACATTAGCATTTTTGTACGTTTATGTCTTGTAACACTTTAAAATACCGTGTAGTTGTTTCTTATGCCATGCAATAGAACGTCTAGGTTACGTACGTAACTCCCGTTCCCTGATGGAGGGAACGGAGACGTTATGTCGTGACGACATAGGGGATTTACCTGGAAGCCCCAATCATCTCTGACTTTAAGAGAAAATGGCAATGAAATTGGCTAGTGGATTTTGCGTACCTGAGCCGCTCCCAGGGGATACGGGTATAAAGGGCGACAGGTGCATCCACTCATTAGGTTTTACGCTGAGGAGCCGAGACGAGTCCCTGGCAAACCAGCGATGGTTCGAGATTGTGGCATGGGGACATAACGTCTCCGTTCCCTCCATCAGGGAATGGGGGTTACGTACGTAACCTAGACGTTCCCTGTCTGTCGGTCACTGCGAGTTATGTCGTGACGACATAGGGGTCCTATGGAAAGCACCACAAGCTGAACCCCGTCACAACCTTGTGGCATGCAGATGTTGACAAGCGAGTGCGTGACAGACAAATGCCATGCCAGAGGTTGCAACCTTCCTACCGCCCTAGTGCAAAGTCGCTAACCTTGGTGCCCACCGGGACCACTGAGTACATTGCTGCTGGAGATAGCCAAGATGCTATTCCTTTTTCCACGGAAATCGGAAGGGATTTCAACCTTCAGTGAAAGGCGGCTTCAGGTCTTTCATATTTGTTGTTACAGCTTGTCGTAACGGCAGGGAAGCGAGCCTTCCAGAGAAGGACGGTACGGAGGCCACATCCTGCCCGAAGGGAGGTAACATGTGGAGACACTGATATGGACTGGCCCAGGCTTGGGGCATTACTACATACGACTGGACTCTGGGGTAGATCCTACCTAGGAGTAGGGAGGAGGAGCTGCCAGCAGAACCTGACAGAAGCTCTGTCAAAGGGAAGACATGGGTTTACCGTGAGGGAAACCTTACCGTGGAAGAATACACATATGGGATTACCCGAAGGGGAATCAGGCCATACGGACACCTAGCCCAGTACAGGGGCTGACCGGAGACCCGGGGCGAGCTAACACCAGTACTAGGCCTGGCGTCAGACTGCTCCGCCCAGTCTGCCTGCCGGGGGTGCTTGGAGGATTCCACCAGGGTTCACCGTCCGGGGAACTGAACTGGGGGACAAAAAAGGCGCTTGTATCCCCGGGTGAGGGGGAATGGCGCAGCAAGCGTGACACCGGACAGTTCTTCCCGCCCATTACTTACCCAACACACGGGAAGAAACTGGCTCGACGCGGAGATTGTAGAATCTTGCGAAGGTGTTCGGTGTCGCCCAGCCCGCAGCTCTGCAGATGTCTGCCAAAGAGGCGCCGTGCGCCAACGCATGGGAGGAGGCAACACTCCTGGTGGAGTGAGCCCTCACCCCCAAGGGGCATGGCTCGCCTTACGCCAGTGGGCCAACCTCTGTTTGGAGACAGCCTTCCCTTTCTGCTGCCCTCCGTGGCAGACAAAGAGCTGCTCGGAGTTTCTGACGCTCCGGGTGCGGTCCACGTATATGCGCAATGCTCTTACGGGACACAGCAAGGCTAAGGCTGGATCTGCCTCCTCCGAGGGCAGTGCTTGCAGGTTCACCACCTGATCGCGGAAGGGCATGGTGGAACCTTGGGCACGTATCCAGGCCGCGGTCTCAAGACAACGTGAGAGTAGACCGGCCCGAACACAAGGCACTCTTCGCTTACCGAAAACGCCTGGAGGTCCCCGACCCCTTTGATGGAAGTGAACGCGGTCAGGAGCGCTGTCTTAAGAGACAGGAATTTCAGCTCGACTGAGTCCAGCGGCTCAAAGGGGCCCCTCTGAAGTCCAGCCAAGATGATAGAGAGGTCCCAAGAGGGCACAAGGAGAGGCCTGGAGGGATTCGTCCTCCTGGGCCCCTTCAGAAACCTCACGATGAGATCATGCTTTCCCAGGGACCGGCCGTCCACTGCATCGTGGTGAGCCGCGATAGCGGCTACATACACTTTCAAGGTGGAGGGTGACAGCCTACGCTCCAACCTTTCTTGCAGGAAAGAAAGCACTACTCCAATCGTGCATCTTCGGGGTCTTCGGTGAGAAGAACACAAGTTCGCGAACAGACTCCATTTCAGTGCGTAGGTTTGCCTTGTTGAAGGAGCTCTAGCCTGAATGATAGTCTCTATCACTGCCAGTTGTAGATCACTCAAGTCTGCTGCGTCCCGTCCAGGAGCCACACATGGAGGTTCCATAGATCTGGACCATATGGTGCCGAGCCCCTGAGAGAGGAGGTCCTTCCTCAGAGGAATGCGTCAGGGAGGTGCTGTCGCGAGGGAAATGAGTTCGGGAAACCAGGTCCGGGTGGGCCAATGGGGGCGCAACCATCAGGACCTGCTCCTCGTCCTCCCTGATCTTGCACAGTGTCTGGTGCGAGTAGGCTCACTGGGGGAAACGCATACTTGCGTAAGGCCAGAGGCCAGCTGTGTGCCAGTGCGTATGTACCGAGGGGGCCCTCGGTCAGGGAGAAGTACAGCTGGCAGTGGGAGGACTCGGGGGAAGCAAACAGGTCTACCTGAGCTTCCCCGAATCGACTCCAGATCAGCCGGATCGTCTCGGGATGGAGTCGCCCCTCTCCGGGGAATGTGAGCTGTCGTGAGAGCGCGTCGCCCACACGATTGAGCTGCCCCAGGATGTGAACAGCACGCAGTGACTTGAACTGCTTGTGACTCCAGAGGAGGAGATAGCAGACGAGCTGTGACATGCGGTGTGATCGTATACCTCCCAGCCGGTTGATGTACGAAACCGCCGCAGTGTTGTCCGTGCGGACTAGCACGTGCTTGCCCAACAGCAGTGGCCGGAACTGCCGCAAGGCTAAATGCACTGCCTACAGCTCTAGGCAGTTGATGTGCCAAAGCAGTTGGGGCCCTGTCCAGAGCCCCAAGGCTGCCTGCCCGTTGCATGTAGCGCCCCAGCCCGTGCTGGAGGTATCTGTTGTGACAACAGTATGCCGGGGACACTTGTTCTAGGGGCACCCCGGCCCGTAGAAAGGCAAGGTCCGTCCAGGGGCTGAGGGAGCGGTGACACTGCTGGGAGGTACCCACTCGCAGTGTACCGCGGCGCCATGCCCACCTCGGGACCCGGGAGTGTAGCCAGTGCTGAAGTGGTCTCATATGAAGCAATCCGAGCGGCGTGACTGCAGCTGTGGATGCCATATGCCCCAGAAGCCTCTGAAACTGTTTCAGTGGTACCACATTCCTGCCTCTGAAGGAACTCAGGCAGTTCAGCACTGCTTGGGCACGTTCCTCCGTGAGGCGTGCCGTCATACCCACCGAGTCTAACTCCACACCGAGAAAAGAGATTCTCTGCACGGGGGAGAGCTTGCTCTTTTCCCAGTTGACCCGACGCCCCAACTGGCTGAGGTGCCGGAGTACCAAGTCCCTGTGATCGCCCAACTGCTCTCTGGATTGGGCTAGGATAAGCCAATCGTCAAGGTAGTTGAGGATCCTGACACCCACATCCCGTAACGGGGTAAGGGCGCCTTCTATGACCTTCGTGAACACACGGGGAGACAGGGAGAGCCCGAAGGGGTGGACCCTGTACTGCCATGCCCGACCTTCAAACGCAAACCCGAGAAACGGTCTGTGTCGCGGAAGGATCAAAGCGTGAAAGTAAGCGTCCTTCAGGTCGATCGCTGCAAACCAAACCTGGAGCTGAACGCATTTGATCATGCACATGTGCGTCAGCATCTTGAACGGGAGCCTGTGCAATGCCCGATTCAAGACTGGCAGATCCAGGCCACCACCATTCTTGGGTACGATGAAGTAAGGGCTGTAAAACCCCTGCCTCATCTCGGCTGGAGGGACCGGCTCGATTGCATCCTTTGCCAGGAGGACAGCAATCTCCTCGCGCAAGACAGGGGTGTTCCGGACTGCCACCGACGTCTCGAGAACGCCGTTGAACTTGGAAGGTCGCCTGGCGAACTGAATCGCGCAGCCGAGTCAAATTGTGCACGTGAGCCAGCGAGACAGGCTGGGCAGCGTGAGCCACGCCTCCAGACGCTGTTGCAAGCGGCTCCAACGGCACAATCGACATACCTGTGGTGGTGCAGTGAAAGGGAGTAGGGGTGGATGGTACAGAAGACAGTGCGTTCTGAGGCATCCTCACCGAACTCCCTGGGTCCCAAATGGGACTGGCCAGAGATGCGTGGGGAGGAATATCGTCCCCGAACCGTACTCTCTTGGCTACTGGCAAAATGGGTCATGGGCGAGAGTGAGGAAGCAGGGCGTCGCACACTGTCATCCCATGGACCTGAGAACCCGGAGGAAAAGGAAATTGCTCTTTCTTTGAGGAAAGTCGGAACAGAAACAAAATGAAACAAAAGATTCTCCTCCTGGCCCTCCACCGGGGAAGGAGCGGCGCTGTTCTCGCCGTCTCCTGAGAAAGAGCAAACTCCAACATCTCCGGGTTGCCTGCGTCAGGGCCGCTTCGTCGACTTCCTGGGCGACTTGGGGCCTGGCTGGGACGTGGGGGGTTCCGCTCTCCTGCGAGAGGCTCGACGCGCTGGCCTATGTGTCAATTCAGCCTGGGGCGGAGCAGCTCTGGAGGGCGCCCACGGCTACGGGCAGACTGAGGCCTGTCAGCTTACAGGCCTTGGACGGGAGACGCGGACGGTTCCTCCAAGTGGCGGCGTTTCGTGGGCACAAGTGTACTGCGATCGCTCTCTGCACCTGGGGAATGCCCGCGCATACCCTGGCCACTCCGCCGTCGAGGGTAGCGAGGATGGAGGAGGCGGACGAGCGGCTTCTGGCCGTGAAAGGGGCCATCCACGACTTCGTCAGCTCCTCATGCACCTCCGGGAAGAAAGGCACCGGGGCAGAGCACGGTTGTGAGCCGCGCCCCGCTCCGAGAAACCAATCGTCCAGCCGCGAGGGCTCGGGACTGGGCGGTCTATTGACCTCCAGCCCGATACTCACGGCTGCCCGGGCAAGCATGGCCGTCAGCTCCGGGTCCGGTGCGGTGGTGGCGACAACACCCGAGGGGGGCAGCCCCACCGCACCTTCATCCTCAGAGGACGTGAACCCATCCCCCGATGATGCGATTGACATCCTATCCACAGATGGCGCACCGAATGAAATGCTAGGCGCCCCGTGGGACGGACCAGCGAAATCACCCAGGAACCGGACGGGATGTTCGCTGCGTGAGGAGTAAGAGGTCCGTGGGGATGTACCCGGCGGAGAGGCTCTTACAGTAAACCTCAGATCTCCCAGAGCGTCAGTCGGCGATTCTCTGCTCGAGCCAGAGAGACCAGCACGGGTGGCGGCAGAGGGTGCCAATCCTTTCATAAAGGAAAGGCGAGATCGCAGCGAAATCATGCTCATACGCCCACAACAGGCGCATGAGTCATCCACGAACGCATCTTCAGCATGTTGGAAGCCCAGACACTGAAGACAACAATCGTGTCCGTCATCCGCAGACAGGAAACGACCGCAACCAGAAGGACATGGACGAAACGGCATCTTGAAAAAGACACGATCGTCCGTGATTTGCTCTTTTAAAATTTGCTCTCTTAGTTGAAGTGCCCAGGGAAATCGCTGCTGAGAGGGACTCCGCTGATCGCACCTTTACGCCAACCAGGAACAAAACAAAGATGAATGGCTTTGTGGAGATCAGTACTCTTCTCATCCACTCGGCTCCGAAGCAAAAATCTAATGAGTGGATGCACCTGTCGCCCTTTATACCCGTATGCACGGGGAGCGGCTCAGGTACGCAAAATCCACTAGCCAATTTCATTGGCGTTTTCTCTTAAAGTCAGAGATGATTGGGGCTTCCAGGTAAATCCCCTATGTCGTCACGACATAACTCGTAGTGACCGACAGATAGGGAACCCTATTCTGACTCTAAAATCATTCCCAGTTCCTGCTGGGCGCACATGTCAAAACGTAAGTATGCCCGCCAATACAGTAGTTCAAGGAATTATGAAAATGTTCCTCCAGTGGAAAAGCCCCTTATAGCTTACATTTGCTTATAGTAAGTAAATCAGGATAACTGTGCTACATATTCAATTATGCTTTAAAAATCACTCACTTTTTCTATCTTCCCCTGGAGACTCAGGTAGCTCCTATTTAAGATGTCATCTTCGTCACCAGTCTTTAGTGGGGAAGGTGGACAGAGGGGCTCATTTTGCTGCTCTCTTGGCCTCCTCCGTTATGGCCAGTGGAGTCATTCTAAATTTAATTGTTGCTTGATTGACACACAAGCATGGCCTTCCATATTTTTGTGAGAGGGTGAAGTTCTTAACCACATAAGACTGCCCCTCGTTGAATTCTGGGTCACTGCCATTTCTAACCGACAGATATACGGTCTCCCCATCGGTGAGTGCACATAAAGTGGTGAACATATGTGCTGACATGTATTTTATTCCTTTCCCTCACAAATGTCAATGCCTTTTGGCTCCTGCAGGTGGCAACACACCTAATGCAAAGTGGTGCGGGGGCGACTGTAGGGGGTTGTCATACTGAAAATAAGACAAAAAAAGAAAAAAGGTTTTGTTTAAATAAAAAATATATGATAACTTTTATTCTATGGACATGAAATGTGGTCAATTTTAATCTGTGCTGTCAGAGAGTATCAAACTATGAGTCATTTAGTAAACTGTCAAGATATCTTCTTATTTTGAAAGTCGTTGAAAACATAAGTTTGCATCAAAACATAACTAATTATATGAATATTTAAAGGCTGTAAATCAGGGGTGCCCAACCCTGCCCCTGGCGATCGATTGTCCTGCAAAGTTCTGCTCCAACTCTAATCAAACACACCTGAAGCAACTAATTAAGGTATTTGGGATCGCTTGAAAATTAAAGACAGGTGTGTTTGATTAGAGTTGGAGCAGAACGATCGCCAGGAGATGGGTTGGGAACCCCTGCTGTAAAGGTTATGACAATTAAAAAATAGTGTGCCATGATATTTTGACTGAATCAATTCTGACTTGTGATTTTATTAAGTTATCAGTGGACATCAAATTGTATCAGTAACTGTTAAAAGGTTATGAAGATATGATGGCAGTAATGACAGTTGATAGCATAATGCCTGAAAGGATAGAGCTTTTAATCTCCACAGGATCTTGTCTCTGACGGGATTCCTTTTCTTTTTTTTTTACTTTATACTCTGACAGTATTTTCTCTCTTTTTAACTTCATATTAATTTATTTATTATTTCATGCAAGTTATTAATTCGATGTTATTGCTAACATTTCTTGTGAAGTAAAGATTTACCTCAGAAAACTATTGTCTTAATAATAAAAAAAAAATCGTGTAATTTGAAATTAGATCATAAAATACTTTTTCCAGTCAGAAACCTTCTCAGACCAAATCCTGTCAGAATGTTTTGTCATTTTTTCATAACCTTCTAAAAAAAAAACAGTAATTTAAACATAATTGTAATTTAAAATAAGTTAAAAAAATTACTTCAGAAAATACTATTTACAGTCAGAAACCTTTTGTCAGACCAATTCCTGTCAGAATAAGTTTTATATTAGTCTCTGTTGTCAGACTATCCTGTCATAAAAAATAGGCCCCTATCACTTTAATTTTATTGGAATACATTATTTTGTAGTTGTAAAGTTATAACTTTTAAACATTGTTTGTAGAAAAGTAAAAAGTGACACCTCAGAAAACAGGTTGTTGTTGCTGCAGAGTGGTCAGTGGGTCAAGTGAGAGGGGGGCAGTGGGTAAGTGGTCTTAAAATTGGCAGCAGTCCAATCAGAGCACATGATGACCAGACAATAACCTTCGGCCAATTATCTCTTTTTTTCCTCTCTCCCTGTGTGTGTCAGTGGTCTTAAACTTGGTAGCGGTCCAGTCAGGTGACGTTGCCAAGGCACATGATGATAAGACAAACTTTCTCTCTCCCTCCACCTCTCTGTGTGTGGTTTTGTGTGTGTGTGTGTGTATATATATATATATATATATATATATATATATATATATATATGTTTGACTGTAATTGTGAGGGTCAAGTGTTCTCGCTTAAATAGGATAATATCATGGCAACCAACGATCAAGAACATTGTGCTGGTCCTCACTCGATAAAAAGACTTATAAACGAGCCAAAACATGTTTTTATTCAAGTGTTTTGCACGTGTTGGGTAAGTACATCATACTCTTAACTTGATTAATGCAGGGCTTAAAGTGCTCCGGCGTGCGGTGTTCGGCTGTGAAACAAAAAAGGTAGTGCTACATTTAAAAAAAACTTGATAACACGTTCGAGTTCGCCTACCAATAGTAAGAGGAACACAGCTTTCACTCTCAACCAAACTAACATTACAAGCCAATCAGAAGTTGTTGCTCCTATAAACACGAGACGCGAAATAGTATCCAGAGCCGCAGCCCTAATGAATGGGGAAGAAGCCTGGGTCTCGAGCGCGACACGCTGAAAAAGCAGCGAGGCTCAATGGTCAAAGAGATCACTCTAGCATATTTATATAGGAAAACAATTTAAAAAGAAGCAGAGCTTTGTAAACCGCTCGTAGTGATCACATCATCTCCATTAAACAATATGCTTGTCAGAACGATTTTTAAAAAGGTACTGTTCACACATGAGCTCTTAAGGTAATTAACCAGTAAAGACTGTGAGAAAGGCGCTAAACTCTTCCTCTTCTGTGAGTTTGGGTTACTTAACGGTCATTTCGAAAAACAGTGTTTATTATCTCACTAGATTTGTAACAAATCATTTATAAATCTATGCCAGTGTGGCGGAGGTCAATGAAAATACAATTTATTAACAGGATAGATTCATGAATATGAAAAGATCAATTAAAATAGCCTCAATGATACTATGCCACCCATGGCAGCTCTTTCCAATGACCCGGTGAAAGGAGGCAGTGACTGGCCACTGATCCAAAGAATAAACACGAAAAGAAAAAAGTTAGTTTAAATTTACACAACTCCAATAAACAACAAATTTAAGCAACCTTCAGGGCTGAGGTTACCCACAGGTGATCACCAGTGCTAGTTATCCAAAAGCACACTCCCACACACCACTGCACACTTAGATCACACACCAAAAGTGTCCCACAGCAAACGTTGCAGCAGCACCACCACCA
This sequence comes from Gymnocypris eckloni scoliostomus, assembly GCA_027564155.1. Taxonomy (NCBI): domain Eukaryota; kingdom Metazoa; phylum Chordata; class Actinopteri; order Cypriniformes; family Cyprinidae; genus Gymnocypris; species Gymnocypris eckloni. The sequence continues at coordinate 30,432,362 of CM050417.1, forward strand.
CAAGAGATCCTTCACCCGTGAGACCCCAGCTCCTGAAAGAAAATCTAAATCTTATAAATACAAATAATTAGATTCACAATCAAATAAAACCAGTTTCAGCATACAAAACAATACTGGATAAAAATCACCAGCATACATCACAAATCAATACACAAATAAAAGACAAAAAACAAACAAACAAACGAAAATAACTCCGTTCAAACTACGAGGAAGACAGAACTCGCACAGAGCCACCGCGTAGTCTGTACATCAGCTCCGATCATTAAGTAAACAGTCCTCCTCCCCGAAGAAAAACTAGAAATCAGACAGCAGCAGCAATCCCTTTAATTAGTTGTGAAGTAATAGCGTCCTTGCAGCGCGGCAGTAGAAAAATGACAGAGCTGCAACAATAAATCGCCCAGAACGAAAGAGAGAATCCTGAAAGGAGTACGAACAATAAAACAGTGTTACTAATAGTTACGCATCACCCAATAAATTCACACTCGTAACCACATACACTTACATTACACTTTCCACACGGGAGTAATGTGCTCTATAATCCGTTCACAGGCCAGGATACACAGCCTTCATATAACCCACGGCTATACTGAAGTACAGGGAATTGCACATTACTCAACCCACCCGCCAATCGTCAAACCAAATAAAGTTAGACCATCTATCTGCTACAACACAGCTTTAACTCGCAGACCTAAAAGGAGTACAGTCATCCAATCCACTACTAAGGTGACTGACGGAGACACACAGATGAAAAGACAGGCTAGGATGCAACAAATGAATCGTTAGTGCCACACATGAAATGATTAAAAGGTTAGCAACCTGCTATATGCTAGCAGCACATACCTAAAGCCACCATCGAAACGAACAGAAAGGGGAGGTTCCGGACATGACGCATCACCAGCTGCCACCAACCAACTCTAAAATAGGGAACACTCGTCGCTGATTGGTGATCACAAGTGTCAATCATCACCACTTACCTCATTCATCCTAGTAGGGGTAGCTGACACATCAACATATTTATATATGCGATGTGTTGCACATCGCGATTTCAAAATAAAAGTTTAAATCCTTGCTCTGAGTTTGCATGTGAAATTAAATGGATTTAAACGTCGTTGAATCCCGCTGTAAAGTGAAACAACACCAGGCCTTTTGGCACCCTTTGCTGGTAGGTTATTTGTTTAAATACATGATGTAGGCCTACTTAAGTTGGTTATGTTCATTTAATAGGCACATTGTTGCGTGTATTTAAGCCAATTATTATTGCCTATTTGTTAGTTTGTATGTAAATATAGTCATCTTAAAGCCTCGTTTTCACATAGGTCTATTTGTATTACTAAAAAATATCAGATTACTCAATTGTCAAAATAATCAGTAGATTACTTGATTATCAAAGGAATCGTTAGTTAAAGCCCTAGATTAGTTAAAACATTCCAAAATGCAATTGAATTGTTTACTTTTTGTGATTTAAAATACAAATATTCCATCATTGAAATTTTCTTTAAAATATCGTGAACCAGGTATCTGTATTTTGTCTCAGCTCATGAGTTCATGTCACACCCATAGTGTCGATAAGCGGTGATAGCTCATAATTTTCCAAGTGTAAGATATAGCTTTCATTCTTCAGGTCAATCATAAGGAATAATGTGATAACTTCCCAGCCAACATGTATATGTGGGCTCCATATGGTTTTTAGTGGGTCTACATGGGTATCAAGTGGGCATGGTCCCAATATGGGCATCTTATATGGGGCCCGCTTGGTTAAGCTATATAGGTCCTACATGTGCTAACAAAAGTGGGCTCCCTATATAGGTCCCATATGGGTCATTTATGGGAAATAAGTGTATGGGTGCTAAATGGGTAAAAACACATATGGGGACCTCATGGCCAACCCATATGAGTCACACATGAGCAAACACAATCAGACCCATATATGCTGCCCACATGTGCCCAAGGTAGGACTCACATGGTTGATCTGTATATGGGTTCTGAATGGGTAAACACATATGTGGACCTCATGGCCAACCCATATGAGTCACACATAAGCAAACACAATCAGACCCATATATGCTGCCCACATGAGCCCAAGGTAGGACTCACATGGTTGATCTGTATATGGGTTCTGAATGGGTAACACATATGGGGACCTCATGGCCAACCCATATGAGTCACACATGAGCAAACACAATCAGACCCATATGCTGCCCACATGAGCCCAAGGTAGGACTCACATGGTTGATCTGTATATGGGTTCTGAATGGGTAAACACATATGTGGACCTCATGGCCAACCCATATGAGTCACACATGAACAAACACAATCAGACCCATATATGCTGCCCACATGAGCCCAAGGTAGGACTCACATGGTTGATCTGTATATGGGTTCTGAATGGGTAAACACATATGGGGACCTCATGGCCAACCCATATGAGTCACACATGAGCAAACACAATCAGACCCATATAGGCTGCCCACATGAGCCCAAGGTAGGACACACATGGTTGATCTGTATATGGGTTCTGAATGGGTAAACACATATGGGGACCTCATGGCCAACCCATATGAGTCACACATGAGCAATAACAATCAGACCCATATAGGCTGCCCACATGAGCCCAAGGTATGACACACATGGTTGATCTGTATATGGGTTCTGAATGGGTAAACACATATGGGGACCTCATGGCCAACCCATATGAGTCACACATGAGCAAACACAATCAGACCCATATATGCTGCCCACATGTGCCCAAGGTAGGACTCACATGGTTGATCTTTATATGGGTTCTGAATGGGTAAACACATATGTGGACCTCATGGCCAACCCATATGAGTCACACATGAGCAAACACAATCAGACCCATATATGCTGCCCACATGAGCCCAAGGTAGGACTCACATGGTTGATCTGTATATGGGTTCTGAATGGGTAAACACATATGAGTCACACATGAGCAAACACAATCAGACCCATATATGCTGCCCACATGAGCCCAAGGTAGGACTCACATGGTTGATCTGTATATGGGTTCTGAATGGGTAAACACATATGTGGACCCCATGGCCAACCCATATGAGTCACACATGAGCAAACACAATCAGACCCATATAGGCTGCCCACATGAGCCCAAGGTAGGACACACATGGTTGATCTGTATATGGGTTCTGAATGGGTAAACACATATTGTCAGGGCTCTACCCTGGCAGCCTTGTCTGTGTTGTCTATGTTTAATGTTTCTTTGCTTGTCTTGTGCCTGAGCACATGGCTGTGTCTTTGTTTGTGTTGGCCATGTGCCTCCTTTGTCCTGCCTCCTTGTTTCCAGTTACCCTGCCCCCTTGTTTAGTCCTTGTCTAGTCCTCGTTTAACTGATTGTGTCCACCTGATCCTCGTGTGCTCTGCTCCTTTATATGGTGCTTCTTTTCCCTCTTGTCTTTTGCTGGTTCGTTTGTGTACATTGAATGCGTTTGCGCCTAGCTATTATAACTAGTCTAGTTAGAGCTTTCTATTCAGCCCTTTGGCATCCTATCTAGTTTTCTTGTTATATTTTAGTTTTTATTTGTTCTTGTGTGTAGTCTATAGTCCAGTTCCAGGCTTGGTTTTGTTCTTCATTTTTGTTTGTAGTTCTAGCCATTTACTCCTAGCTTATTCTTTTTGCTATCCATTAGGTTTCATAAGTTTCAGTTTATAATTTCTAGTATTGATTTTATTAGTTTTGTTTTACTTTTCTGTCTTATTTCTTGTTTTCCCTAGTCATCGTTTGCAAGTTTTACTTTTTGAATTGTGTCTCTCTTCCATCCTGTTGTCTTGTCTTTGTTTGTCTTGTTGGTTCCTGCTCTGTTCCCTTAGTACTCCCTGGTTGCTGATTCTCCTGACCTGACTGACTTTTGGGACTTCAAGTGTTACCATCCCCAGGGCCAAGCTTGGGGCTCCTTGAGCTGCTACCTTGTCTCCGTTTTTCCTCAGAGTCTGGAGCTATCCCCCTTCTCCGACCAGGCTGTTCTCCGGTTGTGTGCCCTGCCCTATTGTGTGGACTGTCTGCCCGCCTCGTCCTTTTGTGTACCCATTGTTACTAATAAATTCTATTCCCCCTGTTCATTCTGCATCTGGGTCCTCCCTTGACAAACCCTGACAGAACGAACCAGCCATTCAAGGATCCAGCAGAATGAGTTATAGAATTGCTCCACCCGCCACTGCAGAAGGGAGATTGGTGCTCCAGCGGGCAGTTGCATCGCTTCGTCAGCAGGACCGGGAACCACGGTCCTTTGCCCAATTCTTTTGGACCATGGCTAAGGGCCTAGAATATGATGATGCAACCCTCAAGGAGGCCTTCAACCTCAGTCTGGATGACCCCCTGCCAAGATGGGAGATGGAGCAATTGCAGGGTTTGAATTTCTGGGATTTCTCGAATTATGTGCATCACCGCAAGGATTGGCAGATTCTTAATCCTCCTGCGGATGTCTGCAGTGACCATAATGCCCTCCTTCCTCAGAGTCAAGTCCACGATCATGTTCTGACTCCCAATGAGAAACGAAGGAACTGAAGAAAGAGGGCGGTTCGAGTTGTTGCATCTGCCAGTGAGACCTCAGTGCCAGCTCCAGGCCCTGAGAGCAGTTCAGTGCTGGCTCCAGCCTCTGAGTCAGCTGAACCCACCTCGGTCACCCTTGAGTCAACCAATTCCTCTGAAATGGTCGAGCTAAAGGTCTCTCAGAGAGAACTCTCCCAGTCAACCTTTGTTCCTGTGTCTGTCCAAGTTAAATTGGAGTCAGTCATGTCCAGTCTTGATAATCCTGTGTTTATGTCAGACCAAGTCACTCAAGAAGTGGGAGATCCAACAACCTCCTGCCCCGGGAGGCGTAGGGGTAGGAGGGCCCGTGCCAGGAGGGCTAGAGCCCTTTGTTCAGAGACCCATCATGCACTTATTCTGGAGGATCTTAAGTTGCCTGCTGCTTCGGTCATGGCCATGGAGGTCAGTTTTGAACAGCCTGCTCCAGTAATTCCGGAGCCAGTTAAATCCTCTCCAGTCCGGCAGCCCACAGCGTCCGCTCCAGAGCCTGCTCCAGTCCGGCAGCCCGTAGAGTCTGCTCCAGAGCCCGCTCCAGTCATCCTAGAGCCGGTCAAGTCCATTCCAGTCATTCCAGTTTCAGTCCAGTCCACCCGAGTTATCCCAGAGTCTGTTGAGTCTACCCAAATCATCCCAGCTTTGGTCAAGTTATCTTCAGTTATTCCAGAATCTATTGAGAATGTCACAGTCATCCCTGAAGCGGCGGATCATGCTACTTTGAGCCCTCTAAAGCACAAGAAAAGAAGGGGACATATTGGGCTGTCAAACTCTCTTCTTCCAGAGGTCCCAGATCCACCGGTCCAGGAGGGCCGGAGTCAGGTGCCCCTAAGTTCAGTGGTCCCAGAGGACCCTATTATGGTGGTTCCTCATCCAGTGGTCCTGGAGGACCAGAGTCGAGAGAAAGCTCCAGTCCTCGAGTCAAGTCCGGAGAGGATATCCATTCCTGAGCACAGTTCAGTGCAGGCTCCAGCTCCAGCCCCTAAGCTCAGGCTAGGGGTTGCTCCCGCCTCAGTACTCAGCCAGAATCCTGAAGTTCATAAATCCGTTCCAGAGTCTGCTTCAACCCAGTCCTGCCCAGAGTTTGCTCTATTCCAGTCCAGTCCAGAGTCTGCTTCCCAGCCCGTCCCTAAGACACCTCCTGCCCAGGAGCCCAGTCCCGAGTCTGCACTTGAGTCTATCCCAGCTTCTGCTCCAGAGCCTGTTTCAGAGTCTGTTCTTGTACCAGTCCAGGAGTCCATTCCTGAGGACCCTATTCCTGTAGCCCTGGAGGGCATTTCAGATTTAGCCCCTGTGCCAGTTCCTGCAGTTCTAGAGGGCGTTTCAGATTCAGCTGAGACTGTGCCTGTAGCCTCGGAAGGCAAGCCTAAATTTTCCCAAGATACCAGGCCCAGTCCCAAGTCTCCACCAGTTAAGGGAACCTATTTTTCTAAAAGGGCTTCTAGTAATATTCCCATCCCTCCCATCCCACCCTCTGCGTTACTTGGGTCTAGGGGTTTTCATAAACAGGCACCTCCCTGGCCAGCCCAAAACAACTTTCCTGACAGGTTTCCTACCATCCCAGCCCCGACCCCAGTGTTTCCTGCCTACTCTGGATTTCCTAGTTTAGCTCCCCACCCACCCGCCCAGTTGATACCCCCTTGCTTCCCTGTTGTGTCACCACCTCCCTGGACTGGTTTGGATGCCAGGAGGCATCCATTGGGAGGGGGTACTGTCAGGGCTCTACCCTGGCAGCCTTGTCTGTGTTGTCTATGTTTAATGTTTCTTTGCTTGTCTTGTGCCTGAGCACATGGCTGTGTCTTTGTTTGTGTTGGCCATGTGCCTCCTTTGTCCTGCCTCCTTGTTTCCAGTTACCCTGCCCCCTTGTTTAGTCCTTGTCTAGTCCTCGTTTAACTGATTGTGTCCACCTGATCCTCGTGTGCTCTGCTCCTTTATGTGGTGCTTCTTTTCCCTCTTGTCTTTTGCTGGTTCGTTTGTGTACATTGAATGCGCTTATGCCTAGCTATTATAACTAGTCTAGTTAGAGCTTTCTATTCAGCCCTTTGGCATCCTATCTAGTTTTCTTGTTATATTTTAGTTTTTATTTGTTCTTGTGTGTAGTCTATAGTCCAGTTCCAGGCTTGGTTTTGTTCTTCATTTTTGTTTGTAGTTCTAGCCATTTACTCCTAGCTTATTCTTTTTGCTATCCATTAGGTTTCATAAGTTTCAGTTTATAATTTCTAGTATTGATTTTATTAGTTTTGTTTTTACTTTTCTGTCTTATTTCTTGTTTTCCCCTAGTCATCGTTTGCAAGTTTTTACTTTTTGAATTGTGTCTCTCTTGTCCATCCTGTTGTCTTGTCTTTGTTTGTCTTGTTGGTTCCTGCTCTGTTCCCTTAGTACTCCCTGGTTGCTGATTCTCCTGACCTGACTGACTTTTGGGACTTCAAGTGTTACCATCCCCAGGGCCAAGCTTGGGGCTCCTTGAGCTGCTACCTTGTCTCCGTTTTTCCTCAGAGTCTGGAGCTATCCCCCTTCTCCGACCAGGCTGTTCTCCGGTTGTGTGCCCTGCCCTATTGTGTGGACTGTCTGCCCGCCTCGTCCTTTTGTGTACCCATTGTTACTAATAAATTCTATTCCCCCTGTTCATTCTGCATCTGGGTCCTCCCTTGAAAAACCCTGACACATATGGGCACTTTATGGCCGACCCATATGAGTCACACATGAGAAAACACAATCAGTCTCATATAGGCTGCACATATGGGCCCAAGGAAGGACTCACATAGGTGATCTCTATATGGGTTCTGCATGGGAGAACACAAATTGAACCCTCACGGCCAACCCTTATGGATCTCACATGGGCAAGCACAATCAGTCCCAAATAGGCTAATCACATGGGCCCAAGTTAGGACTCGCATAGGTGATGTCTATGTGGGTTCTGATTGGGAAAACACATATTGGGGACCCTCATGGCCAACCCATATGAGTCACACATGAGCAAACACAATCAGACCCATATATGCTGCCCACATGAGCCCAAGGTAGGACTCACATGGTTGATCTGTATATGGGTTCTGAATGGGTAAACACATATGGGGACCTCATGGCCAACCCATATGAGTCACACATGAGCAAACACAATCAGACCCATATATGCTGCCCACATGAGCCCAAGGTAGGACTCACATGGTTGATCTGTATATGGGTTCTGAATGGGTAAACACATATGGGGACCTCATGGCCAACCCATATGAGTCACACATGAGCAAACACAATCAGACCCATATGCTGCCCACATGAGCCCAAGGTAGGACTCACATGGTTGATCTGTATATGGGTTCTGAATGGGTAAACACATATGGGGACCTCATGGCCAACCCATATGAGTCACACATGAAGCAAACACAATCAGACCCATATATGCTGCCCACATGAGCCCAAGGTAGGACTCACATGGTTGATCTGTATATGGGTTCTGAATGGGTAAACACATATGGGGACCTCATGGCCAACCCATATGAGTCACACATGAGCAAACACAATCAGACCCATATAGGCTGCCCACATGAGCCCAAGGTAGGACTCACATGGTTGATCTGTATATGGGTTCTGAATGGGTAAACACATATGGGGACCTCATGGCCAACCCATATGAGTCACACATGAGCAAACACAATCAGACCCATATAGGCTGCCCACATGAGCCCAAGGTAGGACTCACATGGTTGATCTGTATATGGGTTCTGAATGGGTAAACACATATGGGGACCTCATGGCCAACCCATATGAGTCACACATGAGCAAACACAATCAGACCCATATATGCTGCCCACATGAGCCCAAGGTAGGACTCACATGGTTGATCTGTATATGGGTTCTGAATGGGTAAACACATATGTGGACCTCATGGCCAACCCATATGAGTCACACATGAGCAAACACAATCAGACCCATATATGCTGCCCACATGAGCCCAAGGTAGGACTCACATGGTTGATCTGTATATGGGTTCTGAATGGGTAAACACATATGTGGGACCCTCATGGCCAACCCATATGAGTCACACATGAGCAAACACAATCAGACCCATATAGGCTGCCCACATGAGCCCAAGGTAGGACTCACATGGTTGATCTGTATATGGGTTCTGAATGGGTAAACACATATGGGGACCTCATGGCCAACCCATATGAGTCACACATGAGCAAACACAATCAGACCCATATAGGCTGCCCACATGAGCCCAAGGTAGGACACACATGGTTGATCTGTATATGGGTTCTGAATGGGTAAACACATATGGGCACTTTATGGCCGACCCATATGAGTCACACATGAGAAAACACAATCAGTCTCATATAGGCTGCCCATATGGGCCCAAGGAAGGACTCACATAGGTGATCTCTATATGGGTTCTGCATGGGAGAACACAAATTGAACCCTCACGGCCAACCCTTATGGATCTCACATGGGCAAGCACAATCAGTCCCAAATAGGCTAATCACATGGGCCCAAGTTAGGACTCGCATAGGTGATGTCTATGTGGGTTCTGATTGGGAAAACACATATTGGACCCTTATGGCCAACCCATATGGACCGCAAATGAGCAAACACAAGCAGTCCCATATAGGCTGCCCAATCTTATTATCTTATTTTAAATATATTAATGAGCAAAACCTCTTCCAGTACCTCACCAAAAAGCTTATTTTACTTACATGTAGATTGTATAACTTTTATTAGTTTTATCCATCTTGTTTCATGCTCTTTCAGATCCACATTTTATAAATACAAAGCCATTGCATTTAAGCTCATGTTTTAAAAGATAAAATACAAGATGATAGAGGGTTCACTCATCATAGGAGAGATTAATTGACAGCATGATGTGATCACTTTTTCAATCACACATGCAATAAGCAGCATAATGTCTCGTGCTTAAGGATATGATACAAGATGATAGAGTGTTCTCTCACTAGGAGAGAGTTATTGACAGCATAATGTGATCGCTTTTCTCTCACACATACGCAATATAAGCATATAACATGATGACTATGTAGTTTTATCTGTTTTTCTGAGGTTATGATGAGTTGGGTTTAGTCAGTGCAGAGTGTAACATGATCGTTTCCTGACAGGAATTTTGAATAGGTGACTGGTAAAAACACAATAGAAACCACTAGGCCTATATGCTTTACAAGTAAAAGTGTTGTTTTTCTTCCTGTCAATCCATATGCATTTTGACCATAAACTGCTGCTTTGAGCGGAGCACGTGCTGCTACGTGCAGTATGAATCCTCTCATCTGTTAACAAAGGCGCCAAAAAAACATTCAAACTCTTAATTTCATCATTGTTTCTAGATGTATAATGGGCATTTCAGTCCAGTGTCTGTTGAATTTCAACAAAGTCAAACCTCAGGAGTGACAAAGTCATCCAACAGAAATGTGAAAGACTGACAGCATGACAAGACGTGAAAGCTGTGATAAAATCAAGGTTATCACATAGAAAAAATGTATTTAAATTTCCCTACATGTACAAATATTGCTGTTGTATTACTTAATTAAATATTGCCGTTGTTTCTTTGCGATGTTTGAGGTCTGAAAAAATACAGAGCATCTTTTTATTTTCTGCAAATAAATGCAAATAGAAACAATAACATTAAATGAAAATAATTTTTGTTAAAATATATATAATTTTACCCAAACACACAAATAGTAAATTCAGAATAACTGCAAATAGTTTCTAGTTTTATTTTTAATTTCAAATTATATTGTTTCACGACTGCATATGCCTCTTACAACTAGTCATATGTAATATTTACATAGTCTGAATTTGTAATCTATTACTGTAGTTAACCATGGTTTTGCCAATAATCAATACACAAAAACATGGTTACTACACTTTTACAACAAAAAAAACTATGGTAATTTTCGTAAGGGTTATCATTTAAATAGATAGGAAACAACCTGAAATCAGGTTTAATACTTTTACTATTCCTTACTTTTATTATGCCTAATTTTCCCTTATCTTGACAACCACATGTCTAATTTTACCCCCTCCCTCATTAGTATGGAAAGCCAAATGGTTCAGAATTCGCCTGGTTTTCATCGCCGTGTGATTATTAAAACGCCGTTTTCATAACGCCGCAAGGCGTTAAATAAGCGCCGTTAGGCGCTAAGTTAACGGCAGACGCCACCACGCGTTAAAATAACGCCAGGCGCCGACCGACGTTAGGTTAACGCCACACGCCACTTAAGATGCAGATTTATTCGCTTATCTACATGGACACACCTCTCATGGCTACGAGGAATCTACGGCAAGTCTGAGCATCCAGTTTGCTACGCGATGGAAAAAATTGTTTTAAACACTGTATACTGTATACTGTGAAGTGTAAATGCACATGAATTTTGTTCAATAAAATGAAACAAAATATAAAACAAAATAAAAAAAGGTGCATCTTAACAAATACCTTTTGCACAGCACAAAATGTAATTGAAAGAAAATATATTTATTAACCCATGACATATGATAATAAACTAATAGTAAAGTGCTCAGAAAAAATATCCCTTTTATAGCACCAGGCTCTGTTTTTAAAATTAGCACTTTATACGGTCTTTAAACTAATAAACTAATAGTGAAATTTTCAGATACTGTATCCACCCTATCTGCCCTAAATAGTATTGAAATTTACTAAATTTACTAATATCACAGAATTCACATAAACTCAGGTATCTAACTAAATATTTTTGGAGAACATAGACACATAGAACATAGACACATAGACATAGAGAACATGGACGTGTCCCCCCCAAAAGTGGAAAAATACCAATCTGTCCCCCCCAATAATAGGCCTATTATATTGTAATATGTGACATATGATATGCCCTCCTTTTATGAACCCTGGTTGTAGCCTAGTGGATCTGTTGTTATTTCCGATTTACTTTCAATTTAGGAAAAACAAGGGAACCAAAACTGTGTGACCACCCCTCGATTGTACACTTGGTTGAGCCCGTAGCCGTCATGCGGCATCGTTTGAAAAACCGCTCAGTCCGACTGTCACTGGTGCTTAAATGAAATGAAGGTAGGAGCTAAAGAAAGCAGGATGAACAGGCGGACATTTGCCTTTTCAGGACGGTAAGCAAGTGAACACCTAAAAAGTAGTGCCATGGTCAAAAATACCGCAGCAATTTTGAATAAATGTGAAAAATATCACGTTTAAATGGCTCAGTATTGTAGCAAGGTAGCTAGCATGATACCCTGAAAATAGGCTGAATAATGAACTGCTGGAGTCACAGACCAAGGGTTCCGCACTTCCACTCCATTGATAAGCCTCTATTCGTTGATGGCCTGGCCTGTTTGTTTTACGATCTGATCCGCGACTGAACTTAAAAAATATCTGGGGAGGGCTCACATTTGGACCCCCCCAATATCTATACCATGGTTGCGCCCCTGACTGAAAGACATCAGGCGCCGGATTATCAGACAGCAAAAAGTGAGTGCAGTCATTTACAGTGTATTTACACTACAAAACGCTCCGGTTACTATGGTAACCTCGGTTCCCTGAAAGCGGGAACGAGACATCACGGAGATTACTCCGTTATGGGAAACTCCTTCCCTCCAACCTTTCCTGAAGACCTATTGGCTCACGCCAGTCAATGACTGGCCAATTGTCGCGAAGCATGCAAATATGACGAGCTCGAGAGGCAGTATAAATGCAGCGCCCGCGACAATACGTCAGAATCTGAACTGAACGCCGCTTGGCTGAACTAGCAGCGATCACGGCGATCACCGTGATGTCTCGTTCCCGCTTTCAGGGAACCGAGGTTACCATAGTAACCGGGCGTTCCCTTTCAAGCTGTCACGAGACATCACGGAGATTACTCGTTATGGGGAACGTTATTCAATCCCGCCGTGAGAGAGGCTACGGACAGCCTGAACCAGTTACACAGCGCGAAAGCATTCCACCAATAACAGAGCTCGTGGGCGGGCTCACAGCTGATAGATGGAGATAAGCCAATGAGCGCCTACACCTCAGGTATACAAAATTTGCATATCTGGCAAGTGACTACATGGGCTGCGCTGAGAGCAGGGCAGAACACATCCAGCCATAGCAGTATTATAGGAGCTATACAGAGTTAACTGTGTTTGAGCAGCATACCATAACATGACCATGTCCGCACTGAACTCAGGGCCGACAACAACACCTCATAAGGGCTGCGTAATGTACTGTACAAGCAGCACCTCCCACAAAGGTAACTTAGCAACATGAATTAGTTACTCACCGACCGCTCTTGGGAGGCTAAGGACTGAACGTCCAGCTTGTAAAACCTGGCGAAGATTCTGAAGACCACCGGCTGGCAAGCAATATCTTGAATACACATACATCTCAACCACGCTAGGTGGAACGATAGCCCTCAATGCACAGAGGGAATTTCCAAACCTTGGGTTGTATATGCCTCCTTGATAGCGTCCACAATCCATTGTAACAGACTCAGCTTCGATATACGGCTCGGCCGTTCGTACACCCACCATAGCATCCAGAAACTGGATCGATTGCGAAAACTGCTTGAGCGGTCAATGTAAAATCTCAAAAACACTGGCGGGCAAACTGCAGTCTGGGCGTCCGCACTCTGTGAGGGCGATGATTTAGTAGCAAGGGCTGACGGAACCGTCTCCGTCCTTTCGAAGGGGGTAGACAGTGATTTAGGCACGTATTCCAATCTCGGCCGGAGAGTGACACTGCAGTCCCGGGACCGAATCGAATGCAGTCGCTGTCCACAGAAAAAGCGTGTAATGCTCTATGCGCTTAGCGAGCGAAGGCCAGAAGGACTGTAGTTTTAAGGAATAGCTCCTTCAAACCTACGGATGTTAAAAGCCCAATGGCTGCAATGAGAGAGCTCTTACCCACTTCCTGGTCCCAGGCGGAAACGAAAGTGGACATGGGGATGTAGTCTTTTACCGAGCGATTGCCCGCTCTGCGAGAACGGACACGGCAATGGCGCGACATAGACTTCAGTGTCGATGGTAACGATCCACTATCCAGTCTGTGCAGCGGAAACTCAGAACATACGGTGCAAGTAGTCAGGTCGATATGAGCCGGACTCCTTCACAAACACTCCCATTTGAAGCATACAAACGTTTTGTACAGGGTTTTCGCTCCCATGAGCGTGCGAGACTGTAAGGCGCCCTCTCTGATACCCCTGAGCGATCACACATGATGGCTCTATAGTTTCAGGTTCGACCTGGGATAGCATATATTTCCTGCCGGGAACGGCAAGGCGGTGCCTCCAGCAGTTCCGTCAAGTCTGGGAACCCAGGCTGGATTCAGGCGATGAGTATCCTGATGCTCGCTCCACCCTGATCTCTCATAACACCAGCGGTAACATTCCTTGATCGGAGGAAATGCATACGGGCTAGCTGCTGGTCAGCGTGATGTCAGCGGGGAGTGAAGAACAACAGGCAATGCGTGTTCTCGCTCTGGCGAACAGATCCACCTCCGCTCTCCCTTAAAGATTTATGTATGAAACCACAGGCGTGCTGTCGGTGCGAATCAGTACATTTTGCTGGTCCAGCTGTGGCTGAAAATCCTTTAGAGCTAAGAAGACTGCTTCCAGCTCCAGGCGATTTAAGTGCCACTGGCTCTGAGGTTCCAGCTACAGTCCCAGCTGGCATTCCCTACACTACTCCCCAGCCGCTGTAATACCCTCAACTGAACAGAGCTGCCCTGCCTGAAAGGCGCAGGCAAGACAATTGGCAGCGGCTCGATCTCGCGAGAGGCTGGATTCATCTCCACGCGATCTCACGAGGCAGGCTCTCATCCCACGCGATATCACGAGAGGTAGGGTCTCATCCCCACGCGATCTCGCGAGGCGGGTTCTCATAGCTTAGGGACTCTAAGTGAATAAACAGAGAGTCTATGTGGCTGATAAGCGTATCCAGGGACCGAGCTAAAATCAGCCAATCGTCCAGATAGTTGAGGATCGCCTTCCGCTCGATCTGAGTGGGAAGTGCTGCATTGATGCACTTTGAAAGTGCGTGGGGCGGAGCAGCCCGGACGGGGAACAGAGTATTGGAACGCTGTGCTTCTCCTGACAGTTGACAGCTATTCAGAAAAACCGTCTGAGTATGCGGTGCTATCCGAATGTAAAAGTAGCGTCCTTTAAATCACGGACGCAAACCAGTCCCGGGCGCGGTCGCGCCAGGATCTGCTTAGCGTTAGCATCCTGAACGGACGCTTTCCAAGCGCTCTGTTGATGGGTCCGAGATCTAGAATCGGGCAGAGTCTACCCTCTCTAGGCACCCCAAACAGCGGCTGGACAAAAACAGCCGTCCGCCTGTTCGCTGAAAATTGCTCTATTGCTCCTTCCCGAGCAATTGTATAGCTCTTGTTAGGATCAGGGCATTTCGAGTCAGTGTTAGAGACTACGCCACATGCCATTGAAACGGGGTGGTCTGTGTCTGAATTGAAGGGTGTGTACCCGCTCTTATGCAGAGCAGCCAGCGTGAGATTCTTGGAATCGCTTCTCACGCTCATGAACTGACACAGCGGCTACAGCGGCTGGCAGCTATAACCCGTGTGGGCAGTGTGTCCGGTCGCTAAGGGGAGGGGCGAGCGGCGGTGGTGACTGAGCGAGGAGGAAGCTCCTCGTGCAAACGTATGCTTTAATGAACACACTTCGTCCCACACATTTTACAATTTTGAGACAGCTTGAGGGCTCCTGCACTGGTCGTGGTGCCTCTTCCCAGGTCTCTTAACTTGTCAAAGAAGACCTCGATCCCGGGGTCTTCTACAACATAGCGGCTGTAATAACTACAGGCTGACTATGCTATACGACCTAGTTGAACACCACGTGAAGGGGCGTAAACAACTGGCGTAATAGTCCGGCGAAATCTGGGAGGCTGATAGGATGCGCCCTTTCAAGGCATCAGGTGACTCCTCGCCTTCGCGCAGTCTTCCACAATATAGCGGCTGTAATAACCACAGGCTGACTGCTATACGACCTAGTTGAACACCACGTGAAGGGGCGTAAACAACTGGCGTAATAGTCCGGCGAAATCTGGGAGGCTGATAGGACGCGCCCTTCAGGGCATCAGGTGACTCCTTGCCTTGGCCTCTGCGGCTGTAATAACTACAGGCTGACTGCTATCGACCTAGTTGAACACCACGTGAAGGCGTAAACAACTGGCGTAATAGTCCGGCGAAATCTGGGAGGCTGATAGGATCGCCCTTCAGGGCATCAGGTGACTCCTCGCCAATATAGCGGCTGTAATAACTACAGGCTGACTGCTATACGACCTAGTTGAACACCACGTGAAGGGCGTAAACAACTGGCGTAATAGTCCGGCGAAATCTGGGAGGCTGATAGGATGCGCCCTTCAGGGCATCAGGTGACTCGCCTCGCCTTGGCGCGACTCCTCACCTTCGCGCTTTTCGCGCGCAGGGGTGTCATGTGACTCCTCACTTTCGCTTTCCGGCGCAGGAGCATCAGATCCCATCGCCCGCGCTTTGTGAATTAGAAAACATGTCCTCTACACACACAAGGCGCCCGATGTTATCATGTGAATTATAAAAGTTCACTACACACTGTAGCCGCTGACAAGGGCTGTTACCATGTGAATTATAAATGTCCTCTACCCACTGTAGCCGCTAATAAGGGGCTATTATCATGTGAATGAGAGGTTGTCCCGATCACACGGTAGCCGCTAATGAGGGGCTATTATCATGTAATGAGAGGTTGTTCGAACACGGTAGCCGCTAATGAGGGCTATTATCATGTGAATGAGAGGTTGTCCCGATCACCGGTAGCCGCTAATGAGGGGCTATTATCATGTAATGAGAGGTTGTTCGAACACACGGTAGCCGCTAATGAGGGGCTATTATCATGTGAATGAGAGAGGAGCGATTGTGCTTTGCAAACAGCAGAACGCCGCTCTGAGGCGGGGGCTGCATGCTTACACAGTGGGTTCTTCCGTGCAGCATCTGCGGCGACGTGAGATCCCTTTGCTCCCGCATCTGCCCTCGGCTCTCCGCACTGCCATGGAAGGGGGGCGTGAGAAGCCGGGCTGATGTCCTGTCCTGCAGGTTCGACGGTGAGAGGAATGCGGACATTTAGTCTGCATGAGCTCATCACCTGAGTCCCGAGGTCCACCGCTGATCAGAGGGCAGGACGGACTACCTTAAGAAATGTCATACTCACCTGAACGCTGCAGAGGAGCAGCCATGAGGCCTGCCCTCGAATGAGCGAACCTTAACCGTGAGTTGTAACATTTTAAGCCATAACCTAGGTTCAGCAAAGTGAAGAAAAAGATTCTGACGTATTGTCGCGGGCGCTGCATTTATACTGCCTCTCGAGCTCGTCATATTTGCATGCTTCGCGACAATTGGCCAGTCATTGACTGGCGTGAGCCAATAGGTCTTCAGGAAAGGTTGGAGGGAAGGAGTTTCCCATAACGGAGTAATCTCCGTGATGTCTCGTGACAGCTTGAAAGGGAACAAAAGCTCTCCTTGCCATCTTCGCGCTGTAGCAAACTGGATGCTCAGACTTGCCGTAGATTCCTCGTAGCCATAAGAGGTGTGTCCATGGAGATAAGTGAATAAATCTGCATCTCAAGTGGCGTGTGGTGTTAACTTAAGGTCGGTCGGCGCCTGGCGTTATTTTAACGTGTGGTGGCGTCTGCCGTTAACTTATCGCCTAACGGCACTGCGGCGTTATGAAAACGGCGTTTTAATAATCATACGGTGGTGAAAACCAGGCGAATTCTGAACCATTTGGCTTTCCGTACATTGGGTATTTCACTAACCGCGTCATTTTGCGACCACTTGGCGGTATTTTCTACCACTCGCCTAATCAGGAGCCCTCGTGTGCAGCTAACGACCTGCAACTAAGGTGAGTACATCATCTTTCGTTATATGATGTGAAACTGTATTAATAAACAGTCTGTTATAATATTACATAGAATGGATAGAGGAAAGTGATCAATTTGTTAATAACGGAACTAATTGGATTCGTCATTTGAATATTGTGCAATGCTAAAAAGAAAGTGCACATTAACAAAACTTAAGCCATCTGATGCAGAGAAAACAGGTCAGAGAGACAAGCAAATAAAAATGTAAATATAAACCATTGTATATCATGAGAGTAATCAGTGGACTAGCAAATCAGCCATCGCGTTTCAAAGTGGAGTGGGGGATATGCCTCGGTTGAGGTCGTGATTTCCATCCTCTCGTATGAAATCACATTCATTGCTGGGATCTGCCTGGTTTAAAATCGCGTTATTTCTTATGAGCATTATTTAGCCAGATACATTTTTGTGTGCACGCTGTTTAATCAAAGATCTAACGTTAGATATAATCAAAAAGCAGATAAACATTTGACTAGATGAACATTTAGCTCCGATAAGGTAGTTTGATTATTTTAGCAATAAATGCCGCTTTTCTATGAGCACTAAAGTTGTGTTCTGTGATGCAAACTTGTTACCGCGCCGTTTTGGTTCCAAAACGGGTCATTATTGTAATTCGTCTATCCTATGAGTTTTTGAAAATGGGGTGAGGGGGTCTGTGAGTCTTTGGACAGGTTCGCGGTTAATGTAATTATGAGAATCATGTCCAGATGTTGTGGGAACGATGTCGAATCACTCGAGAGTTTGCGGGTTATGTTTTAAATGCTGACCAGATTGAGTGCATAATGTACTCAACTCGTGAATCAGATTAGATTTTACATGTAGTCGAATTGCGCAGCACATGTGCATTTACTTTAGCTTAATCCCGGCCTCGCTCCATTTAGAAATACGATTGGCATCATTGTCACCTTTTTCACCCCGATGAGTTTGCATCCCCATCTTCACATGTAGAGTTATTTTGTGTACAAAACAATAAAAAAAGTACTTGAATGGTGTCCACAGGCATGGTCACATATTACAAAAGTACTAAAGTACAACAAATAAAAAAGTGTTAACAAATTTACTTCATGTACTTTTTCTGGATTTTTTCAGATCCTGAATAGCTGTTCTTCTAAACCATGTAAGGAATTGGAATCGAATATTTAGCAAATAATATTTTTCCCTACAAATATTAAAATAAGATGGGTCATGTTATGTCTCATTAGAAATGTACTTGCATGTCTGAGGTGTCAAGCGTTCCAGAAAATAAGAAATTAAAAATTACTTGGTATTTATTCAAAAATGTTTTGCTCTTTAGCCCAATGTATTGCCAGCCCCACTGCCCAAGGTGCCAGCCCCACTTGTGAAGCCATGTTCACTAAACTTCTAACAATTTTAGAAGAAGTGAAGGAGACCCAAATTGTTCATGGTAAGATGTTGAATGTCCTGCTAAAAAAGCAAGATGGATCAGTGGTAGAAGTTCCTGAAGGAGTAGTCTTACCTCTGAAAACCCAGGCTGACCTTGAGGCCCTTGATCAGAAGCTGGGGGATCATACTGTCATGTCTGCTGTTGTAAGTTGACATTTACGCCTTATTCTTCTCCTGATCTTTATCTAAAGGAAAAAAAAAAATAGATACCCTACAACTTTCTTTATAATGGGTTTTTGTGGTATCATCTTATTTAGATATATTTGTATTTTACATTTCTATGGACCCATTTGTTAGTCTACCATTTTTAAAACTGATAAATGTTAGTAGACAGATTACAAAATACTATTTGATAATATGTGTATTGTAAGGTATCAACCTACAGCTTTAAGGAATTGATCTGTGTAATGTTAGCTTATTGAAAACGACCAGTAAACTTCTGCAAACAATCAATAACAACAGTGAAGTCCCTTTAGAGTATTTTATTTATAATAATAAACCATATAAATAACAAGTAAATCATAGATTAATGAGAGAGAGAAGTTAGCTAAAAAGTTAAAACTATGTCTTGCCAATATGTTTTTGAGTTGCCAGTAGATGAAAAAAACGTTACTTCGCCAAACTTAAATGCGATGAGGTTAACGTTACTCTACCAGACCCGTTCAACAAAATGTTGAGACAATAATTTTTTTCTAAAGACCTGTCTGATTTACCGATAGTTGCGAAGAAGTCCAGAGTGGGCATTGCACCTGTATGGCAGGTTAAGTATGGCTGGCTAGCATTTAGATAAGCTTTTTCAATACTGCCATTTATCCCGTTGATAAAATGTCTATCTGGGTCTATGCAGCAATGGAGAGGTGTGTAGTTATGTGGGTACAATTTTGGTTACCGGGGAGCAGTGTGTCCAGGATGGACTCCAGAGTTGCCCATCTGGCACTTCAAAACCAAGTGTTTGGTCACGGGTAACTAAGAAGGGGAGTATTTTTAGCAATTATTACATTGATTAATAATAATAATTGTTATTAAACTGGTCTTTTCACATTTCATTGTGAAATTGGTGGGTTTTGTTATACATTACATATATCATGTCTATTTTCCTTAATTTTTGTTACTATAATGTATATTGATGTATAGTGTATATTTCAAATATCTTTTTAGGCTGATCCACAACCAGTAGCTCAGTGCAATTTCTTGAAACCTGGCAAGAAGATCAAACTACAAGCTCCCCTCTGCCTTCCCCTACTAAATCCAGATGGCTCATCAAAAAAGCTTTTTAAAGCCCTGAAAGTAAGTTGTATCTCTAACAAATCAACCAGTTGGTCTAATGTAAAAGATTCAGTACTATGTATGGCATCTAGGTAAGGTATTTTCACCATTTATTTTAGGAAGTTGTGCCAGACTGCGCTCTCTGTTTTGTCATGTGTGACAGCAGTGAGACAGACACAGCCTCTGAGTCAGGTAGTCAGGATTTCACCAGCAGTCAGGGAGAGGATTTCAATGTGTTCAGCAGCTTAGCTCAGCCCCACAATGAACATGGTAGTGCTCTGAGCTGTCTAAAGTGCACAACATTTTATGATGCATTCATTAAACTGAACCCAAATCAAGTGGTGGAACTAGAGAGAAACACAAGGAAACAGAGCATAGAACCACTCTGGCATGATGCACGCAAGCTGCGCATAACAGCAAGCACAGCCACCAAGGTGCCTCAGCATAAGACAACTGACCCGGCTAAATTTCTCAATGAACAACTCTACCCAAAGTTCCAGGGGAGTGTGGCCACAAGGTATGGTAAGGAAAGCGAGGGAATTGCTAAGGAGCAGATTAGAGAGATGGGGCTGCATAGTGATGGATTGAGGGCTGGTGGTGTGTGCAGGAGACCCATGGCTGGCAGCAAGCCCTGATGGTATCATTGATAACAAGTTGCTAGAAGTAAAATGCCCCATCACACTCAGTGCTTGCACATCCCTTAATGATGCACTCATTTCCACAAACCATGACATCAGAGTGGAGGGTGGGCAGTACATTGTGAACCCAAAATAGGGCTGTGTGATTAATCGAAATCGAAATAAAATCGCGATTTGAGATTGCGATTTCTAAATCGCTTTATAGCTCGATTTTTTTCTGCGCCCCTGCCCCAAACTCCCGCATATGCTATCCGAACCAATCAGAATGCAGCAGAACAGAACAGACCGGGCATAGAGACAGATAGTATGCTAAAGAAACAGGGAAGATGAGTTTAGAACAGGATAAGGACTTGGTGGCCAAAAAAATGCATGTTGCATGCAGAGCACACAGCGGGGAGTAGCGATCATATTTCCTTCAGAGCAGAGAGAGTCTTTCTGAAGATTGCGCTCCGCTCGCTCAATACACTCAGCGCCGCTCGCTCAGCACAAAATGCCCCTTTGGTAATTTGTTAATTCCAGAATCTGTGGAATAGGCAAAGCAATGTTTGTCTAAGCTAATGTTTCTAAAAGCAAATTCAAAAATCCTGTGAAGATTGACACGTTTTAATAGACCGCATTTCCCCGCAGTTTTGGTCTATTTTTAATTTTAGAAAGTGTTTATTTTATTTACTCCACAAAATAATTATTTGTCAAGTGCATTTCATCTTGTGTGTGCTTTCATGGGCCTGATAAGTATTTTGTGAAATTCTATATCTGCTTTTCATCTTGTGTGCGTGTTTTGAATATGAAGCGTTGTTTTAATGGATACTTTTTCAGTTATTTATTTTTTTACGCAAATGTTCCAAGTGGCTTCAAAACAAGACACGTTTTTAAATTAAGATTTTAAATGTTATACATTTAAATTAGGGATGTTCATTTCGGTTATTTTTCCTAACCGTTAACCGACAAAGAACTGAATTAAATTAAAAAGAATAAGTGTCTGTGACCCGTTAAAAATACTAGCATCTGTTTTTCGGGGATTAATTTCACATGTGCAAAAAGCAGCAAACAACAGAACATGAGGATTCACCTGATCATATCATTATTAGGCCTACATCACACACCTGCAGAGCAAGATTCGCGGTGCAAATCACTAAACGAACGTCACTCGCGTCTGTCTTATTGAATGTTAGCGTCTGATGCTTAAAAATAAACGATTATATTTATAAAGATACAGAACACAAATTCTTTGAATTTTAAAATATGTCCTCAGAGCTGTTTACTGTTTGTTTTTGGGCAGGTTATGAAGGCAATCGCAGTAGGCTACATCTCGTCCATGAGTGAAGCGCAGGGCGGCGGTCTGATCCGTGATCAGTACCCGCGAACACGACTCCAGCTCGGCGCGAGCCAGCGCGTTACGGTGGAAGCACAATTACAGAGCGGTCGATTTACTCGTGAATTACATCGGTTTAATGTTTAATATTTACTTCTAATGTTTGTTAGACGAGATTAAATGGGCAATGTGTAGGCCTATAGCTTATAAAAACAAGCAAATTAGAAATAAAGGAAGTTACTTATCACGTCTGGAGTATTTTACAGAAGTTTAGAGGATTTAAGTTAATCTGTAAATATTATTTCATGCATAAAGTAAAAAAAAGAAAAAAAAAGCGAATATTATAATAGAAACGAATAAAGCCATTAGCTGAGTTAAATCATCCATTAATGATGGGTTCAATAAACAATCAAATGTACTGGGTAAAATTAACCCCAAATGTACTCTTTTACCCAGCCCAAATTGGTT
The DNA here is from genome assembly GCA_027564155.1 of Gymnocypris eckloni scoliostomus. NCBI lineage: Eukaryota > Metazoa > Chordata > Actinopteri > Cypriniformes > Cyprinidae > Gymnocypris > Gymnocypris eckloni. Next base: position 30,454,878 of record CM050417.1, read on the forward strand.
TGTTTTGAACCCAGTGTTTTTTAGAGTATGCAGAGTTTGTTCATTATTGTGCTGCGCGAAATTAAAGCAGACGGCAGAAAGATGCATTCTATTTTTTGTCTTATTTTACAAAAAAGCTAAGATAATTTTTTATTGAATGTACACAAATAAAAGCAGACCTTTTACAATTCCGATTATCTTCATGACCGAGCAGTTGCTTCCACTGTTGGAAGGGGAATAAATCCAGTGATTGCTCCAGCGCCGCATGCGCACACATTTAAGCATTCTACCTTCACAATACAGCCTGTTCATTTATCATTATAAAAAACAACCGGTCAAACATATGGAAAAACACATACAGCTCTGTTTAAATACGTAGTAAAATCTGTGCTGTTTAGCGTTATCACCGTACCGCCGTGAAGTTATGCAAAACATTTTGTTTTACGTGGATATTGTAAGGGTAAATAAATAAAAGGTAAATAATATTTTGGCATTTAAATACCGCGAATACGGGAACATTTGATTTTGTGTTGAAGGAGAGACCCAACATTGGTTTCAGTTTTGTTTTAGCCTAAAATAATTAGTTTTGGTTTGTTGTTATAGCTTCTTATTTTTAATTATTGTTATTTTCTAGCCTACTGTTAATTGAAAGGATTTGTTATGGAGTGAGGGGAACTAAAATAGCCTAGCTATGTTTACAGTGTTTATTATAATGTTTGTAATTCGCGTTGGCCTATTTCTGAATGAAATAATAAAATGCGACTTATAGGCGACTTTGTTTTTTCTCTCTCTCGCTCTCTCTAAAAAACGTGTTTTTGTATACGTGTAGCTTATTTTAACCATGCAGCAAACCTTTTAAAATATTTTTATAAATTACTAAAAATAAATAAATAAGTGAATTTAAACCGTTTAACTGATTGTATTAATGGGTCAAAATTATTATTGGTTGGTTAAAGGTTAATTCACATCCCTAATTTAAATGAACAATTTCACTCTGAAACATAACCATTTCTTATCGGACTACTGCTTTAATTGAGACATTTATTCAATAATGTCACTATAAACAGGAAAAAATAAATAGGCCTAACGTTACTGGAGACATTTAATGTGAGCGCGTCATTTGAGCGGGATTCGGTTTACCGGTGAGCGTGAGCGGAACATTAGCGGAGCGTTTATTTTGGCCGTGAACGACTGAGCGGAGCGCACACACACACAAAGCGGAATATTGAACCGCTTCGCTTCGCTTCGCTCACATGCTCTGGTTGCATCTTGTTTTATTGGATTTGATTACTCACATATACATATAATATATATATATATATATATATGTATATGTATTTTGCCATATGTCTGTTCTAGAGACATGTTCTAGAGACATTTATTACATTTCACTTCTAATTATACCCTGTATAACTATTATGTGACAAATAAAGAAACCTTGACCTTGTTACAACTTTTTGGGAAAGGTCTAATTGGTTTCCTTTGGAAATATGTTTCAAATTCACACAGAATGCATTTATAACTGTAAAGGTTCAATGTTTCTTTATTTGTCACATGATAAATTATACAGGGTATAATCAAAAGTGAAATGTAGGTCAAATCAGGTCCGCTCAGTGGACAGTGCAAAGAATAAAATTATATAAAAGTAACACCACACAAGAGCATATATATATATAGGTAAAAACAAGAAATAAAGAGTAAAATGTGTAATAGAATAAAGAAAAGTGCAAAACAAGACGTGCAAGACAAGTAAGATGTGCAAAAACAAGTAAGATGTGCAAGACAAGTAAGATGTGCAAAAACAAGTAAGATGTGAGATAAAGCATGTCTGTTTGTGTCAAAATCGTGATTAAAATCGAAATCGAAAAAAAAATCAAAAAATCGTGATATATATTTTTTGTCCATATCGCACAGCCCTAACCCAAAAGGGCCCAGAGGTTACTACAGGCAGTTACAGTTAGGGATGCACTGTCTCGGGCTGAAAACATCCTGTCTTGTTATTTGGACCCCAGTACAGCACCTGGAGCTTGACGTGCCTTATGACAATGGTTTTGTCACCACATATATTCAAAGGCTACATAGCTTTTACTTTAAACACATGCTACCAAACGTTGTGGATGAATTTTGAGGGAAGACTACAGTTGAGTGACCGCTAGATGAAAATGGTCTCAAAATCAGCTCAATAATGGTGATCTGAAATCAGTCTAACAAGAAAAAGGGTGTGTTTTTTCTTAAGAAAGCATTGGTTGTTCCGGCCTTTTTGAGCTTTTTACATTAAATACATAAATACATTAAAAACCACAGAAATCGTATTCTACAGTACTTTATTCATCAATCAGTAAATCAGTTAATCAACAGTTGTTAGTGTTCATTGTTAAATATATACTCCAAGATGTCTGCAATGATTCTAGACTCGAGCTCACGGGCTTCTCCGTGCATCGCTCGGACAGAACGAAAGAGCTCACAGGGAAAAGCAGAGGTGGGGGCGTCTGTTTCTATATCAACAACTCGTGGTGTGATGAAAGGAACGTACACTATTAAATCCTTCTGCTCCCCTGATCTGGAATTTCATATGCTTCTGTGTCGACCATTCTGGCTACCGAGGGAATTTACAGCGATCATTATCACAGCTGTTTACCATAGATTAACAGCGATGTTCGATCAGCCTTGTCAGCGCAGACATCTGCCTTTAAATCCGGAAACAGTGACGATCGAAAACAAGCCAGTTACAATCTCAGGAGATCCATCAAAGCTGCCAAACGACAATACAAAAACAAAGTTGAAGAACAATTCAACAACAACAACCCAAGAAGCATGTGGCAGGGCATCAACAACATCACAGGTTTTAAAGGGAATAAACCAGCTACTGTGAACATTGCCGTCTCTCTCTACCGGACGAGCTCAATACTTTTTATGCTCATTTCGAGGCTCACAACACCGTGACTGCTGCAGAAGAGGTGAGTCCACTCTCCATTTCTGTCGCGGATGTAACCCATAACGGGTGAATATCCACAAAGCCGTGGGTCCGGATGGCATCCCAGGTCGTGTGCCAAAAGCATGCAGATTCCAACTGGCTGGGGTTTTTACAGACATTTTCAACCTTTCCCTCTCTCTGTCTGTGGTTCCTTCATGCTTCAAAAAATCCTCTACAAATGAGGCCTTCGTAGACTGCGGTTGTCACGATCCGGTTCATGATCTTACGCCCACTCACCACCAGAGGTCACCCGCTCACCACATGGACTCTTGCACTACACTCACTGTTGCACTCCACCTCAGACTACAATTCCCATCACCCATTGCACTGACGACACACAGCTGATTGCACTGAACTCACTGCTGATTACTCTGAACACACACAGCTGATTGCACTGATCACACAGCTACTTAAGCCTGGACTTCCTCTCTGTCATTGCCGAGTATTGTTTGAGAGTTTAGCATCCTCCAGATGTTAGCCACATACCAAGCCTTTCAATGTTTTGTTATAGTTTCTGTTTAGTCCTTCTATGTTGTCTGGTTCCTGACCTTCTGCTTGTTACCTGGATTATCTCTCTGCCTTGCCCTCTGGATATTGTTTGCCGATCGTAGACCACGCCCGTTTACCTGAGTACTCTTCTGCCTTGCCCTCTGTATACCTGTTTGCCATTTGCTCGACCCTGCCTGTGTTTTGACCATGTCTTCTAATAAAAGCCTGCAGATGGATCCGCATGCCTCTCATCTTGTCGGCCCCTTTACAGCGGTCTTAGATTAGAAAAAAGACGACAATCAAGAAACTAAGTAAGAATATCTATCAATTTTACAGTGACCGTTATTCATCCAACTTCTCCCCAATAGAGTGTAATAATTTATTTGATAATATAATACGATATAATTATTTATAATAATATAATGAGTTTGAATGTAAGAAAGTAGTACATTTTTGTTTAACTTAAGGTTTTGAACCACTGAATCAAGTACTTCAATATGCAAATCAGAATCACAGCAATCTCTCCAATTGTTGTCAATGTGGGGAATACAATTAATTATATTAATTTAAACTTAATTTACTTTTTAGGTGCTATAATAAGCAGTGTTGGGGAAAGTTACTTTTAAAAGTAATGCATTACAATATTGCGTTACTCCCTAAAAAGTAACTAATTACGTTAGTTAGTTACTTTTTATGGAAAGTAATGCATTATATTACTTTTGTGTTACTTTCGCGTTACTTTTTAAATATGAGCAGTGCTTGATTGTTTGTTTTTAATAAAATAAGTTCTATTTTTTTAGCAAAAATAAAAGCCTTTCACACCTAAAAGTGTAATGAATAAACCTCGGACTGAATGACGAGTAAATCACGTCTGCACAGAAGAACACAGGAGAAGTTCAACACTCTTCAGCAATTAAAAAAAACAACAAAGCACAATTGTTAGTTTATCTAAAGTAATTTTTGCTCATTATTATGTTGAACTGGATCAAAGATCAGCAGCAAATACATCGGTTAATAAAATGAGATTAGATATATTTGTGTTGTTTAACATATTTAATTATTGCAGGTTTGCGTCATATTCTGACTTTGCATTTCACTGTTTTCATTAATTTTAATGAATACTGAATCTGATTTTTGTGAGTGGGATGAATTAATACACATTCACATTTAGTCTAGATTAGATCTACAGTAAGATCATGTTCACACAGCGCACTCAGTCAATAAATGGAAAAAAAGTAACTCAGATATTTTCTAGTAAATTAAAAAGTAATGCGTTACTTTACTAGTTACTTGAAAAAAGTAATATTATTACGTAACTCGCGTTACTTATAATGTGTTACCCCCAACACTGATTATATGTAATGAGAACATTAGGTTTCATCACAAAAGCACATCAGTATGATCCTGCAGTTTAGATCTTCTAACAGTTAGTTCATTCATTCAAGATAAATGTTTCAAAGCTGATATATGTTGAATAATGATGTTACAGTAATGCAGACTACAGCTGTCTCATTAGAAAATACACTTACATTACCTAAAACCCATTATAGTATCTTTCCAGTTTTGTGTTAGCTTTGGAATTTTCTGCATGATTAAATGTCATCTTCATTAAAGTCACAAGCACAGACAAACACTAAATACCTAAAAAGTTGTTGTTAAATTAAGATTTTAATTAGTGTGATATTTTAATCATAAATGTAATGTTTACGATTATATCAATAATTAAAATATTAAATAAACAACAACATGTAAATTATAATAGTTTTTTTATTGCAGAAAGGGTAACATTCTAATAATAATGATACAAAGTACAAACAAATAAGAAAACAAAAATAAAAAAAATAAAAAGCATAGCTCATATTCAGTTTTAACGAATAAGGATATTACAAAATACCAGGGGGATTGAAAAATGTGTCATAGGATTATAAACATTTCACAGACTATTTGTTTTTTAACAGTCTTATTGAAGAAATATCAAATTCAAAGTCAGAACAAAACTAATTTAACGCAGGATATGAATTAAGATATTTTTGTTTATGTATGTGAAATTTTGATAATTAAATAAAAAGGTTAACAATACATTTATAGATCCTATTTGCTGTAATTTTCATAATAGAAGATAACATCCTTTAAAGTAAAGCAATAATTAATATTCATTAAATTAAATATAAAATCTGCCAAATCAATCCAAAACTTGTTTACGACATTATAATAAAAAAATAAGTGAGTCAGTCTCTCTTTATCATTATTACAAAAACAGCATATATCATCAATATAAGCAAATCTTGATATTAAAGATTTAGAAGGGTAAATAGTGTAATGCAATTTAATATAGAGCTATTGTTTCAGCTCCGGGAATTATTTATTAAATATTCAATATTGCTTGATCGAAGTAATATTAATATTTAACTTACGATTCATACTTTAAGTGCTCGTCCAGCGATCACTACATCAGTATATTTCTATTAAATCTCGCTTCTATTGCCTCATGGCCACGGGACAATAAAACGAGATTAATACATTTCTCAAATTCGAGCTAGGTTAGCGTCGTCTTGGCAAATAAGGAAAAAAATACTTAAAATCACATTCCAGAGACAATTCTTTATTAAATGAAACGAGGTTTATTCGTTATACTGCTATTCTAACATAAATGGATTAATTAATAATACACAAACATACACACATGTATACGGGATTTTGGTGAGTAAACTCAGGAAGTTAAAATAGCCCTCTTAGCTGTTTTAACACTTAACCTAACCAGAAAATATCACGAACAACTGTGTATGCTTTGTTACTGCCTTCAGATCAATTTTACCAGTTCAGTCAGAACTAGGAATGCTTAGTTTGTTACTTGCTTTTGTTGGTTTAAGCAGGATGGATGTTTTGGCTTCGTTTTCCGCGTGAGTTCAACGTGTTGATTCGGTTCTTCGTTTCGGGTGTCACGTGGTCAGTTCGGGTTTCTTCGGGCGGCTCTCGGTTGGAAACACGTTGTATCGCTGGAACTGCCGCGTGACGTCACGGGAAAGCTCCGTCTCATCTGCAGGCGTTGAATTCGTTGCTCCGTGATGTTACGCTTTGGCACGGTCTTGGACTTCTTCAGATGGTTGGTTTCAAGGCAAGCGTCCAGCGGACCGGCGCGTTGGGCGCGGTTTGCGGCGGAAGCGTAGCTTCGAGGAGTTCCAGAGAGTCAAGAGATTCGAGAGCGCGAGCGCGCACACAGGCACGTCGTTTTAAGCTGTCCGGTTTTGGACATCGCCCACAGGCGGCTGGTCCAATCAGAGCATCGGTACGGGGCGGAGCCCCGCCTGCACGGCTGCTTTTGCAAGGCACTTTCATGTGACGACAAATAAACTTTTTACCCATGTATTAAAACTCTTATAAGGTTTACACATTTATAATATCACCACATTCGTTATCTTACTGATTCATACATTTTTGCAACCGTTCATGCAAGTCTAAACACTGTAACCTACACATTCCAGCTTAAAGCACGATTTCCTAAGCCCACGTTTTCCTAAATAATTCATATTCCACAAGCATATGAGAGAAAGAGTACAACATTAATATCCATATGTTTCTTGTGTGGATGTTTTGAAAGTCATGAAACGAACAAATGTCTTTTAGAAACGTTCCCGTCACATTCCTTTGTTCTGTAATAGAAAGAAAACGCGCGCTTTTGCGCTGAGGCGGAGGAGGGGCTTTAGAGGGTTGCTGATTCTTTAGCTGCCCCCCTTCTGGTGACGTGTAGAACCAGTTGAATTCCTGCCGACATATGTTACAATAGTGTTGAATTTGTTCTTCGCCGAACAGTTTTGCCAGAAATTGTTCTTCCGGCGCTGCGCTGTACAGTTGACGTTAGGGATGGCTCCGCTCAATTTGTGCTTTAATATACTTTTTTACGTATTTTTACTTTCTCTTTTTACACGCATAACGTCTGCACTGTTTATATACGACAGAAGAACACTTTTGGACATTGGGCACCACTGCACTAACCTGCTTCAGGACACTTTATCCACGGACCCAGCGTGGCCATTGGAGATACTTCGGAGCACCGAGGTTAACGATGGCCGCCTCAATAATCCCAGGCGGCGTAGGAAACATCGCGGGAGACGCGCTGGAATACGCAACAGACTGAGGAAAATGGCTCACAGTCCTCCTCTACCGAGTATTCTGCTCGCTAATGTCCGATCCTTGGAGAATAAGATGGACGATCTTAGAGCCAGGATAAGTTTCCAACAGGACATTAGGGACTGTAACATCCTTTGTTTGACCGAAACGTGGCTCACGCCGACGGTCCCGGACACCGCTGTAACGCCGTCTGATAACTTCTCTGTTTTACGGATGGACAGAACAGCCGAGGCTGGAAAAACCAAAGGTGGTGGGGTGTATTTCATGATTAACAAGAAATGCTGTGACCCCAGGAATATCTCCATTCTGTCGCGTTCCTTCCAGGCGTCTCTTGATGACGTCGACTGGGACATGTTCCGGGCGAGTTCATCTGACGTCAGAGAATTCACGGATGTAGCAGTAAGCTTTATCAACACGCTAACCGAGCAAGCCACTGAAACCGTAACTATAAGGACATTCTCCAATCAGAAACCGTGGGTGGACAGATCAATCCGTAATGTGGTTAACCATCGCACTGCCGCATACAACGCTGGTCTTTTGTCGGGAAACATGAGCGAATACAAAACATTGTGTTACGCTCTCCGTTGGGCAGTTAGAGCTGCTAAACTCAGATACAGGGAGAGAATTGAGTCACAATTCCAGCTCAATGACTCTCGACGCATGTGGCAGGGTTTGAAGACCATCTGTTCCTCTGGAAACAACTCTTCCGCAGAGGTGAGAGCAGATCCGTTGCTGGCCGAAGAGCTAAACACCTTCTACGGCCGCTTTGAACGTAATGGCGGCTCGACTCTGCCGATCAGCGCATCAGAAAACAGCAGACAGAGCAGCAATGATTATGCTATCACCTTTTCAGAGGACGACGTTCGGAGGGAACTAAAGAGAGTGAACGTCAGGAAAGCAGCAGGACCTGATGGGATTACTGGCCGCGTTCTGAGGTCTTGTGCTGATCAGCTTGCTGGTTTGTTCACTTCCATCTTTAATGAGTCCCTCGCTACCTCTGTGGTCCCCACCTCCTTTAAAAAATCTGTTATAATCCCTGTGCCTAAGAACAGTAAACCCTCTTGCCTGAATGACTATCGTCCAGTTGCCCTCACATCGACAGTCATGAAGGTTTTTGAGAGACTCTTAAAGAAACACATTTGCTCCTCCATTCCTGCTACTCTGGACCCTCTTCAGTTTGCCTATCGGCCAAATAGGTCTACTGACCTGAGGTCTCCCAGGTACTGCACTCCTCCCTCACTCACATTGACAGCAAAAATGGCAACTATGTCAGGCTGCTATTCATAGACTATAGCTCTGTTGTGAACTGCTTTCTTCTAAAGTGTAGAAAACTCAGAAGAGAAGACTAGGAGACTTCGGATTGGATCGTCAGCAGGATTCTTTTATTGAGAACACAAGCTGTTGGTATCTGTAGTCATCGAAATCTCAATCTTAAGTAACTTTACAAGGTTATTTTATAGGCATTTTTGGAGGAGGGATTCTTGGAGGTGGAGCACATGAGGGAGGCGTTAGTTTTTGTTGCTAAACTTCCCGTGGTTCTAATCTCATCAACATAATCAAATGCATAGACACTAATCCAATCAAACTAACGATTCCACGTCTGGGCCAGGGGGCTCCGAAAGATAGACACTAATCCAATCAACCTAACGAATCAACGTCTGGCCAGGGGTTCTTTGAATCAACGTCTGGGCCAGGCGTTCTTTGAATCTCTGAATCACTTGATTGAGACAAAGCACAGTTATACATTGAGTTAAAAAGTGGATAATAAGAATCTAAATTAAACATTTAAATACAATTTGTAATCCCTCAATTCCTCCTTTGAGAGTTCTAATAACTCTCACAAAATACAAATTTAGACACTTAAAAGTTAATTCTTGTAACTTGTAATCATTACAGGCCCATTGTACATGTTCTGTGTTGCTTATATGTAATTGCATGCTGACACAGAAACAAAACATGCAATTAGGGTCCGTGAAGTTCTTACGGGTAATAATCTTTTCTGGTTGGAACTGTCATTTCCTCGTGAGAGGCGGGCGTCATTTGCTGAACGAAACACTTGATACTGTGGATGCATAGATAGTACGCAAGTAGGAGAAACAACAGCAGAATTGCTATTTCCTTGATCCACAGCCAGGGTTTACCTAACAAGTTTCTGAACTATGAAGAATTATCTTCAGTCATCTGGTGTAATTTTGCTGAAAGACCAAGAATGTCTTGTTGGATTTTGTTCAAGTTCTCTGTTGGATCCATTAACCCGGTGCAGCATTCAGGACCGATAATGGTACAGGCTCCCCCTTGTGTTGCAAGAATGTAATCCAAGGCCACTCTGTTCTGTAAGATCATCATCTTGTGCGAGGCGAGAGTGTCCTTGATGTTGCCCAGGGCCAAAACCGTATCATTGGCCAATTTCTGTACAGAATCCGACAGGCTTCTGACTTGATCATGTTGATGGATGACTGAAGTTTCCTGTATGTGAGTCTCTGCGTTGTGTATTTTTTTTTTCTTCTTCTTTCTTTTCTCTTTCTTGTGTGATAGTTGGCTCGGCAATGGGTCTAGTTGTTTTCTAGAGGTTGTGGCTTCATCCGCAGGTGAGAATGGCGGTGCATATGGATCTCAGGACAGCCATCAAGTGGTATCTGCACAGAGGAAGAAAGAAAAAAACAAGAGAGACCAACGGCACAGAGCAGTATTTGTTGTAGAGTCTGCAAACATTAGGGTTGTATCCTCTGTTCAAATATAGTCTGCTATTGTTGTTCCTTCTTTCCCTATTTCTCAATTCCTGCGACACCTAAAGAACAGTGAGGAAATGATGGACTATTGGATGGGGAAAGGCCTATGAGGAAATCTTCACCGCAGGGTTGGCCCCCGAAGCCTGTTGCTTTCGGTTCTTCCCTGGGCTCCTCACTGGTTCTTGTGTCTGTCCTATCCTATCCCTGCAGGGGGAAGAACAACTTTACAGTGTGACACATGAGTCCAAGTTTTCCTTCCCTGACACAATACTGCAGCAGCTGTAATCAACATCACTTGATGTGGTCCGTACCACTTAGGCTCTAATGACTTGTTTCTGAACGCCTTTATCATGACCCATTGACCTGGGATGATTGTGTGTCCACCTTCTGGTGGAGTCTGCCAACACGACTCAACTCTCTTTGGCACTCTGCACTGCCTTTGTGAGGTTTTCACAGTAAGCGATCAGGGCATCTGAAGCAATGTGCACATCAGCATTTCTAAGATCAATCACACCTGGCATCTGCATTGGGCGTCCAGTAATAATCTCATGAGGGCTCAGTCCTACTGATCTGTTAGGTGATGCTCTCATACTACACAGTACTGCGGGCAGTGCTTCAACCCATGGTACTCCTTCCTGATGCATTTTGCTGAGCCTGGTTTTGATTGTTCTGTTTGATCGTTCAACCTGTCCTGATGCTTGTGGCCTATAGGGACAGTGAAGGTTCCACTTAATCTTCAACATTCTAGACACTTCCTTGACTACCTGTCCTGTGAAGTGGGTACCTTGATCTGAGTCAATGCAATCTGGTAATCCCCATCTGGGAATGAAATCAGTGACAAGACATTTAGCAGTATGTGCAGCTGTAGCACGCCCTGTTGGATAAGCTTCTACCCATCTTGAGAACTTGTCTATTACTACCAAAACGTCAGTTTTTCCTTTACAAGGGGCAACGATATGTAATCAACTTGCAGGTGACGAAATGGCCCTGGTGGAGCTGGGGTATGTGCTGCTGGTGTAGTGGCTGCTGGTACATCATTATTTTGCTGACACATCTCTTGACTGTTTCAGTGGCTGCGTTTCTGAATTTTGGATTCCACCATTGATTTGAGAACCTGTGATTCATCGTTGCTGGACCACTATGACCCAAACTGTGTATTTGTTGAGCCAAATATGGCAACAGTGATTCGGGAGCAACATACTTTCCCCCTTTGGTCCAGCAGCCGGATGAATCCACAGTGGCTCCTTTGTCTAACCATGTCCATGCTTCATATAGAGGAACGTCTTTATACAGATCAATGATTGATTCAGGAGGTAGTATTGTCTTCTGTGCTGTACTACCTGATCACACTTGTACAGTTGCATAGAAACAAGCCTGTTTAGCTGCTACATCCGCAAGAGCATTACCTTTAGCTTCCGTAGTATTAGTTGTGAGATGTGCTTTCACTTTGATCACCGCTAATTTCTTTGGGAGTTTCATGGCAAACATTAAATATTTCACTAATCCAGCATGCTTAATGGGGGATCCAGCAGAAGTTAGAAATTTTCTGGTTTGCCAAATGACACCAAAATCATGAATTACCCCAAAAGCATACCTGGAATCTGTGTATTTGCAACCGATCCTGAAGCTAGCGTGCATGCTCTAGTTAAGGTTACTAGTTCTGCATCTTGAGCTGAAAAATGATCTGGAAGACGACCTGAAGCAACTACTTCAGTAGTGGAAGTTACTGCATATCCTGCTCGTCTGTTACCTTCAAAAACTTGAGCTGAACCATCAACAAACAACTCCAATTCTGCGTTCTCTATGGGAGTTTCTGCTATTTCACTTGTCGCTGCATATGTAAGCGTAACACAATCATGAGTCATTTCGCCTTCATCCTCTAACACAAATTCAGTCATTGCAGACATCATACATGAGGATGGGTTCGTGACTGGTGCACGCTGTATAACAATATTCGGGGCTGTGAGAGTTGCTAACCAATTTCCCCAACAGGAGGAGGTGACAGAAGTGACTTTTGCTTGATTCATTAGTGCGGACACTGCGTGAGGGCATTTTACGTTTACAGTCTGACCTAACACCATTCCTGATGAAGTCTGAAGCGCTAGATGAACTGCCTGTACTGCTCTGAGGCATGGGCCCATACCTTGCGACTATGTCAAGTTTACCGGAATAGTAATGAATTGGGCGTAAGCTGCCCCATGATCTTGCATTAGACATGCAGTCATAAAGCCTAAGTGTTCATGGACATAAAGCACAAAGGGTCTATCAGATTGGGCAATTCCTAATGCTGGTGCTTTACATAGCGCTCTCTTCAAATCATTAAAAGCTTTGAGATGAAGTTCTTCCATACAAACAGTATCTGAATCTTTACCATGGCCTTTCAACAAATCATAGAGAGGCTGAGCAATCGAGGCATAGTCTTCAATCCAAGGTCTACAATAACCTGCTGTTCCTAAAATGAGCGGAGTGTTTTAATGGTAGTAGGCGGAGGTATGGCTTTGACTGAAGCTCGATCCTGTGTAATGGATCTATTTGCTGCACCAATTGTTTGACCCAGAAATGTGACTTGCTTTTTAGCGATTTGAGCTTTGTGAAAGCTGCATTTGTGTCCTTTTTTATGCAAATAGTCCAACAATGATGCCAATTCAGTTTGATGTACCTCATGATCTGTTGAGGCAATCAAAATATCATCGACATATTGGATCATAGTGGACTGTTTTACCGGACATTCTGGGTCACACTAATCAAGTCTGACAGCCTGATGATATATGGTTGGGGAGTTTTGAAATCCCTGTGGCAATCGTGTCCACTGGTATTGTTCATAGTCAACTGTGAAAGCTAACCATGACTGGCTGTCAGAGTGCAACGGTACAGAAAAGAATCCATTAGACATATCAATTACTGAAAAAATCTTACAATCTAATGGTAAGCCATTACAAATTGTAGATGGATCTGCCACTAGGGGGGTGATTTTATCAATATGTTTATTGGCTACTCTGTAGTCTATTGTAAGTCTCCATGTCCCATTAGATTTCTTGATGGGCCATATGGGTGAATTACATGGACTGTTGGTTTTAACTAGCACTCCTTGCGTCAGCAAATTTTCTACAATAAGTTTGATTCCCTGTATAGCTTCCTTATTAATCGGATATTGTTTGGTGACCGGAGGTGGAGTTCCTGTCAATTTAACTGGTTCTACACCTGTCAACAACCCACAATCATCCTTGTCTTTAGCCCAAATTGGATGATTCTGTAAGAAAGCATACTCGGGAGGGGTTGCATTATTGGTAGAAATCTGTGCTGAGGAAATTTTTATGCTAGTAGATTCTGAGGACATGTCTAAAGTTAGATTTATTTGTCTCAGAAGATCCATGCCTAAAATTGCACCTGTATTTAATGGAGCGCATAGCAATTTTGTAGTCGGAGTTTTTGGGCCAAATTGTACCTCTATGGGCGGAGTTTCATACAAAACAGAATCTTCACCTATTACGCCAGTTAAACAAAGTTTGGTTTTCTTGTATGGGATGTTTAAAACTTGTGCCAATTTTGTAGGAATCACTGTAATTTCTGCACCTGTATCAAGCAAAAAATCAATCTCTTTCTCTTTTATGCTACCTTTAACAAAAATTATTTGGTCATTGTGTTGGATTACAAGGGAAAGGTAGCTACTCACAGCCCAACAATCAGTTTTTTTCCTGGTCTTGTTGTGCTCTTAGAAGAGCCTGAACTAGCTGACCTACAGTTTCAGTGGTCACTGGCGGAACTACTTCAGGGTTGTCGGCAGGCTGAAAAGGAGCAGAATTATGCATAGCATTTCTTTTACTATCTTGCAACTTCTTTCTCCCAATATCCTAATTTTTCACAGTATTTGCATTTGCTTTCTCTTTTAAACCATCTATTGTCTTGTTTCGTTGTGTTAAACGTAGCTGCTGCTACTCTTACTTTTGCCTTGACATCAGCATCTCTTTCCCATGTAGCTAACCTGTCTAGGTTACTTCTGAGAGTTCTGTTAGACCAAGTTAGATCTAAGAATGGTAAAGCTTTTCTGTATTCGGCTACAAGGCCATCTGACCAGATACGAACCAGGGGTCCCTTGTCATCTAGCACACTTTCAGGGTCATCAACAATTCCACTGTAAATTACAGCTGACTGACAAAATCTCTCAGTATATTCACTCACAGTTTCTTCTTTCCTTTGCACACAGGTAGTAATTCTAGACCAATCTATTTTGGGTCCTAAGATATTCTTTAGGATTTTCAAAATACCTTCTCTTAAATCACCCTTACTGGCATTTCGCAGTTCAGAAGTAACAGCAGATTCAAAACTGTTGAATTCAGATTCAGTTAAAATTTGTGACATCAGCTGCGTGACTTCTGCCAACGACATGTCATAAAGACGCATTTACTGATCAATGTTCTTCTAAATTCAGAAAAATGTGTGCGTGCTGGTGTAAACTCTGAGATAGTCTCTATATCTTTAGGACATAAAGCTTTGGCAACAGTTTGTATTTGCACAACAGAAGAATTGAGAGGAACACTATCAGTTTCCTCAATTCCCTGAGATCTTCTCCTAGCACCACACACATTGACGGAATTTACAGGCACATCAGTTACTGATTGGAGAGCTACATCTGTTTCAAAAAACGCTTGTAAATCAGGGTAAATGTTATCAGGCTGACTAACTTTCACATCAGTTTTTGCTGCAGCTTTCTTGAGGTTAAATTTCTTAGTCAAAGTGGATACTCTAGCACGGACTTCATTGTTCTGTTTCTCTAGCTCTGAGTTACGCTGAGACTGTTGTGTAGCTAGTGTTACACTGAATTCTCTGTGACACCAGATAATGCCTTTCACATTGTTCTTATGAATACTTGCTCCTAGTACCTTTTTACACTCATCTACCGACCAAGTCTTGTCTGGATGAATCTCATATTTCTGTGTTAGTTCTTGTCTAACTTTTTCAGTGACTATTAGGTCCATTTGTTCCTCTAACAGCGTTTTGAATTCACTATCTGACTAAAAAGGAGTCGCAAGACCACTCTTTTCTGTGGTTGGAATCAGCCTAGCATTCCTTCTAACCATTTTGTAAGTTTCTTCTGTACCACACTAAACAAAAAACAAACAAAAAAAACTTCTCTGATCAACAGAGGGTACACTTGTTAAAAAAAGCTTAACTATTGTTAACTTTCCAAATTACCAACACTTCACACTTAACTTCCCTGCCTGCAAGAACAGAGGATAAACCAAACTTATTAGCACGAAAATGCTAACCTTCCCTGCCTGAAACAGAGGATAACCAATTATTAGCACGTAATGCCAAATCTTCCCTGCCTGAAACAGAGGATAACCAATTATTAGCACGTAATGTTAGCTCAACACCTTCTAAAATAAATTTTGGGTTTGTCACAGATAAAGAATTATAAAAAATATGACTTTTGATAAGCTGACGAAGTGTTACAGGAATAGCTTTAATAACCAAATTAAATTCTCTAAACTGTACAGGAAAACTGTAAGCTGATATAAATTGTTCGTAAGTGAAAATATTTCCAGAATTGTCTTGAAATTATAATATTAGTTGTTTCTTTTTTTATGTTTACACCCCTTTTTTTTTTTTTTTTTATTGCTCGGAAATACAAATGTAACAGAACATATGCAAGGAAAAGAGCCAGGGGTTCAAAGATAGCCAAGCAATACATAGCGATTACAAATCAAAAGAGAAAGAGTGAAGACAAAAATATGTTAAATGAAAAATAAAGGAGATAAATAAATAAGAAAAAATAAGACAAATAAAATGGATAAACATATCACATAGAAACTAACATACTCTAACCTCAAAACACAAATTATCAAATAAAAATTATATAAAACTTCAAAAAGTGATCTGAAAATTATAATAGGACTCGTAACGTAACGCGCGTGCGACGTCATCAGCAGGCGACACGTGACAACGCGGACTCGCGCACAAGCGACTGCAGCTTTGTAGGTTTGTGGGGTTTAATAATCGTTGTTTGTGTGGTGCAAAATTAAAATAATCTAATTATCGCCAACGAGAATATAAAAGCAGAGCACATTTGATCCGTTATCCAGGTATAAAGGCTCAATGAAGACGGCCGACGTTCACGTTTAATGTGTTCATAATTTTCTCCATTGCTTGAAGAAGCTTTATTCAGTAACGTATACTTAACTTAAGCAGCTTTTTACATCCAAAACATCTCTTTCTACGATAACACTGGCCGCAGTTCTCTCAGAAAGCATACAATGCCAAATAGCACAACGACTGATAATGAAGCACCTCGTTAAGAGCTGCTCAAATAGAGACATTTTGGTCAATGTATAATTCTTATATCTCCATTTGTGCTATTTCATATTTTTTTCACGACTTTATTATTATTATAAAATGTGCAAGAGTCATAAAGATGCTGACTATGGCAGCCTGATATAATGGCTGCACTGTTGCATCACTAATCTACACAACTATTAAGCTTTTTAAGAGTCTTGTTTGTTTGCAACAACAAAAAATCAAGTCTGAGTTTCATTAAATATTAATAAATGTAATATTTAAAGTCATTGTGCAAACAGTGTCCCACCAAAAGTCTCTTTCTAGTCTTTCCTTGATATGTTAAAGTGATAGTTCATCCCAAAATAAAAATTCTGTCATCATTGTTTTAACCTCAAGCTTTTATATTTTGGAAACCAAACAGTGTTGTTTGTACACTTGTTTTGTTTTTAGATTTATATCTCGTTCCCCAGGCAATACATACAGGTTTGGAATGACATTATGTTGAGTAAATTATGACCATTTTATGTTTAAGGCAAATATTCCAGCATATTTAAGTTGTACAAGCATACAACCGTGACATATCTGTGTTATCTAATTAGAGCAGCCAGACTAAAACTGTATTTCCAGAACTGTAATTTGATTATAATTTCAAAAATGGACCTTGAAATTGATTTTTAATATTTCCCCCATCATATTCCAATCATAAACGTGACACTGGAGCACAAAACCAGTGTTAAGTCGCTGGGGTATATTTGTAACAATAGTCAAAAATACATTGTATGGGTCAAAATTATAGATTTTTCGTTTATGGTAAAAATCATTAGGATGTTAAGATCATGTTCCATGAAGATATTTTGTAAATTTCCTACCGTAAATATATCTAAACTTAATTTTTGATTAGTAATATGCTTTGCTCAGAACTACTTTAAAGGTGTTTTTTTTTCTTCAATATTTAGATTTTTTTGCACCCTCAGATTCTAGATTTTCATCTCCTCCAAATATTGTCCGATCCTAACAAATCATACATCAATGGAAATATTATTTATTCAGCTTTCAGATGATCATACATCTCAATTTAGAAAAATTGACCCGTAAGACTGGTTTTGTGGTCCAGGGTCACATATGCACAAAAATCTTATGCATCTCGGCTAACCGTAATCTCCAAAAACACATCTAGTACAAACTGGAAATAAAGCCCAAGAGTATTAAGAGATACTTTTTATGCATGACTACAAAGCAGATCTCCGTTCCTTTTTATCAGTTTAAACAGACAACAAGGGTAAACTAAATAAATTGATTATAAAGTGATCATTTAATCTGCTTATGGCCATCAGACGTTTTACACATTCATTACATTTACATTTATGCATTTAGCAGATGCTTTTATCCAAAGCGACTTACTGTGCATTCAGGCTATACATTTTTTTTTTACTGTACTGTGATTATTCTCCTGCACCCCTTTCTTTCCTCCATAAACATGATTGGCTTGCATGCCTCGTTTTGTTGAGTCCAGTCATATTAATGTTCATGAGCGTCATGTCACAGTTGATTCCCTAAGGGTCATCCCAAATCATTCAGTGCCACTTTTGAGTATCATTTACATTAAAACATTGACTCAGAACACTACTACAGGCTATTTAAGTTTAAACACAAGTCTTTTTTGAAAGGAACACTCCACTTTTTTGAAAAATAGGCTCATTTTATGACTCCCCAAGAGTTAAGTTTTACCATTTTTGAATCCATTCAGGCGATCTCCGGGTCTGGCGGGAGCACTTTTAGCGTAGCTTAGCATAGATCACTGAATCTGATTAGACTTTTAGCACCTGTACCATCTGTGCAGCAGGTGCAATGATATCACGCAGCGCCTGAAAGTAGTCCCCAGCTAGGTAACTAGTTATGATATAGCCGGGGAATACTTTCAGGTGCTGCGTAATATCATTGCAGTACGGCAGCAAAGCTCCTTGATTATTACGCCGGAGCGAGAGTATAGCTCCTCGCCATATCTACCTAGAAAATCACAACTTTTCATTTTCCGTCAGTCTTAGTACACAATGTAACTACAGAAGAGTCAAGTTTTAAATAGTAAAAATGTCGAAACTCTTTGGTCATTTTTGAGCGAGATGCTAACGGTCTAATCAGATTCAAATGTCTATGCTAAGCTACGCTAAAAGTGCTACCGCCAGACCCGGAGATCGGCTGAATGGATTCAAAAACGGTAAAACTCACCTGTTACTTTACTAGTTACTTGAAAATGTAATCTGATTACTTGTAATGCGCTACCCCCAACACTGTGTTTGTGTGTGAACTGTAGGATGTCACGCTTATGGACCGGCGGTCATGCCACACCTGTGCTTTGTGCTGGAGCTTCCTCTGAATCAGAGCATATGGTGGCGACCGGAGCAGAAGCAGGTGAGCTGACCCTGTGGAGTCACGACGGATCGCCCGTCTCTAAACTGCACCTGAGCGCTGATGATGATGTCACGTGCGTCGCATTCTCACCGTCGACCCCCTGCGTGCTGTACGCCTCTCATGGACGGACGGTTAGTGTACTAGACTCCAGGAACCTGAAGACGGCTGTGACCGAGCTGACAGACGTGGGCGAGGATGAGATAAACTGGCTGTCTGTGAACGAGAGCGGTGCTCTGCTCGCTGCGGCAGATGATTCCGGAGCCGTGAGAGTCGTTGATCTACAGCTGGAGAAAGTCATCCGGACGCTGCGGAAACACGACAACATCTGCTCGTCTGTGACTTTCCGACCTCACCGGCCTCAGAGTTTAGTGTCTGCAGGACTCGACATGCAGGTACGATACAGACGGTGATTGATGAACAGCAGTTTAACCTTCATGTAGGGGTGTAACGATACATCGATATGGATCGATATATCGATACATGATGATACGATGCATCGATGCGACGCATAAAATATCAATATCTGTAGTATAAAAAGGCACCTTTATTATGGCACTGTCCACATTTTCACATAATGTCCGTCTGTGCATTACAGCCAACGCATGCATTCTCGTTCAATCTCACGTATCAATCAGGACTCGATATAAGGACTGGCCGAAGGCATAAAAGACGCTCGGGATTGTTGGAGTAACAGTCGAGCGCTTTCCCGCGCACACATCTGAAGCGAGCGTACACAGACAGCCGCGTCTACACCGTGCGAATACTGAGCTCTCCTCCGCTTTTGTGAGCATGGATGAATAAATACAAACAAAACGATCTCAAAATGCATGTTTTGGCTAATATCCTTGTAAACAGTCGGTTAAGCATAGCATATGTCTTAATGTAAACAGTGGAGAAAGAAAAGGCATGTGTATCAGTTTATTAAATCTGTGCTTTTGTTCTTAAAGTGAAAGCAAACTTGTGTCTGTCTTCTATTGTATTTATTTTCTGCTATTGCTTGTAATTTGGTTATCTGTAGAAAAGATGTTCAGCACTGAGCCCATAGCAGCATTTTTAGATTTATGTTCATGTTATATATTTTTGGTTACATTTGTGAGTTAATATAAATGTAGATGGTTGTTTAAAATAGGTATATAATATCATAATATCGATCGATATACTCCTGTATCGAATCGTATCGTATCATTTTTTGAGGTGAAAATTAAGTTTCCTACATAACCGCTGCAGTGTCCTTTTACTAATTATAACTCCGTGCTGATGCGCCAAAAGACAAAGAATTTCCTTATTGCTAAATCCTAATCTAAAGTAGGATTTAACCAAATCCTCCACATCCATTGTTTCTAGCAATTCTGTGATTTTTCTCAAAATATTAGGAGTTTAATCTCGTATTACTACGAATTTATTCTCGTAATATTCCGACTTTATTCTCGTAACATTACGACTTTATTCTCGTAATATTACGACTTTATTCTCGTAACATTTCGACTTTATTCTCGTAGTGTTTCGACTTTATTCTCGTAATATTTTGACTTTATTCTCAAAGTGTTTCGACTTTATTCTCGTAACATTTCAACTTTTTTTCTCGTAGTTTCGACTTTATTCTCGAAATATTACGACTTTAATCTCGTAATCTTAGATTTTTTTTTTTTTTTTTATGTGGCACTAAAACGCCGTCGTATATAGAGGACCAATTCTCACTATTAATTACTTATTAGCAGTGGTGGACAAAGTACACAGATCAAGTACTTGAGTAAAAGTACAGATACATATAATACAATATAACTCCAGTAAAAGTACTGCCTTTTCAATTTTACTCGAGTGAAAGTACAAAAGTACTAAATTTTTGATGTACTTAAGTAAAAAAGTACTGATAGACAGATTTATTTTGCAATTTTATATAGACTACTTTATTAAATTTTATAGCAAATATTTGTATAATCCTACTGCCCAAAATACCTGGGTTTTTCCCAAAATAACCACTATATAGAGTCAAGATATATATTTTGTTGATATGGACTACGTTGATGAGAGTGATGTAGTAGTTCACTGTGAAGCTTACACTGTCATGTACCTGAGAGTAAACAGATTTCACCATCTAATTTTCACCAGTAAGAAAAAAGTGTTTTAGAACTTGTTGTTTTGCAGAACGTCAGTTATATATGACATGAGAATTAGGCCTGAAATTAGGAAGAACATTTTAAGGAAAATATAATTATATTTTCATAATGATTTTTCTTCTGAAACTTTGTCTGTGGTGTAAAACACCCTGGCCAAATGCCAGAGGGCATCACTTCCCACTCTGATAATTACTGTAGTTACTATGTTCTGAACATCACATCCTTTCTTTTTCCCTCAGATGGAATCTATCTAGGTGGCTGAATAAAGATTTTTGGACTTTATATCTAAAAATTTCCTCAACTTAGCACCAGCAAGCTTGTTAGCTAGACAGTTAGCATCAGCTAACAATATTTACTTATTTTCAGTATGGTTATGAATAAACATTCATATCTCTCTACTCGGCTAGTTGATCTAAACAATATAAAAATGTATACTGTTGATAAACAATATAAAAACAGACGTCACATAGGTCTAAATGCATGGCATTTTAATAAAACGGCTAACGTTACAGCAGCGTATGAACATAAGACCGTTACATATGAACGTGCATGAGTTATTTTATTTAATCAGTGTTATTTTAATGTTTTGTTTTTTGATCTAAAACATAACGTTAGAGACTGATGTTGATCTGTCTGCATTCAAGCATTTCAGTGGGCTTAAATAGATCACCCTTTACAGCAGATTTAGTTCACAAACAACTGACAGTTTTGACCTAAATATTATTTTCAGTTACAATAATTAATCCTAAAATTCGACATTAGTAACTTACTTTTCACAGCATCAGTAGCGCGCGCTCACGAGATCTCCCGGTTCTTTACTTGTGAGTTCAGTTCACTGAAGAAGACTCGCTCTAAACGGTTCGTTTGAATCAGTGAGTTTTCGACTGGAGAACAGCTGCAATCGGATCTTTCCAATTCGTGAATGAATCGTTTGTTGCGATTTGCGAACCGATTTAACAGGTTCATTGAAAATAATCAGTTTGTTCATGAATCAGACACCGCTTCTGCGTCTCGGAGCACGTGATGTATTATAAGGAGTAACGATATGTTTTATGAAATGTAGTGAAGTAAAAAGTACGATCTTATGCTTTGGAATGTAGTGAAGTAAAAGTAAAAGTTACTCAAAATAAAACTACTCCAGTAAAGTACAGATACTTGAAAAATGTACTTAAGTACAGTAACAAAGTAGTTTTACTTCGTTACTGACCACCTCTGCTTATTAGTATTTATAAAGCACATTCTGCATGAGCATATCCAACCTAAACTTAACAACTAGGCTATCTTATTATTAATAATCCCAAAGATTGCCTGAATGGATTCAGAAACTGTAAAACTTTTACTCTTGGGGAGACGTAAAATTAGCCTATTTCCAAAAAAAAGTGGTGTACCTTTAAATGGCTACAGGTACTCATATTTTCTCATATTACTCATGCTTTCATTCTTAGTGAAAACATTTATTAAAAAAAAAAAAACATACACGAGTATCGGAATAGGCCCATTTGCTTGTAAAACATCTGCTATCGAACCAGCCTTGGTGAATGAAATCATTAGTTTGGTTTGTGCTTCCCGTCTTGCAGATATTGCTGTGGAGCTTGCCAAAGGTGCGTCCGCTCTGGACCCTCAGTCTCTCGCAGGAAGAAGATGCTCATCCGCAGAGAGCGGGGCAGATGTTCAACCCTCCTCTCGCACACTGTGTTGATGTCTCGTCCTGCGGTAACGTGTTTGCCTGTGCTGCTGAGGACGGCTACATCCACCTCCTGCGGGTGTCTGAGGACTCCAGGCTCAGGGAACGAGGGATGTTCAAGGCTCATTGTCAGGCAGCATCGCAGGCTCACTTCATCAGCTTCCTCTCCCATCCATACTGGCTGGCCACCGGAGGAAATGATGGCCTCGTGGCTCTCTGGGACCTCAGTGAAGAAGCTCTGGTGGCCAATGAGAGGAAGCGTAGGAGCCGCACAAGGAAACCTAAAGCCAGAGCGAAGGCGGTCTCTCAAGGTCAAGGAAGTGACAAAAACAGACACAACAGATGAGTGAGGAAGCAGAAGCTGGCGGTGGAAAAACCCTGCCAAAACTGTCTTTCAACCACGGGGAGAAGGTGAACTGGGTTTGTCCAGCTGTGTTAAAGGGAAAGCCCAGTCTGCTGGTAACAGACCAAACTTCCAGTCCATCTGTGTATTCGCTGGATGAACTATAATGTAATCTGTCTGTAAAAATCTCATTAAAATGGTGTTAACTTAATGCTAAATTATGCCTTTCTCAGTAGGGGTGTGCGATATATATCATCTGCGATTAATATCGTAATTGTTGTTTTAACGATGTGCAATTTGACATTATCGAGTATTTTGCAAAAACCAAACAAAGCAGCTACGGAGTGCACGCAATTAAACAATTCAAGATATGGGGGCAGAAAATGTATATCTTTACATCATTTCATATAGTTAAAAATCACACGAAGAGTGTCGTTTTTTCTTCAAAAATAAGCATTATTACTAATGCGATATTGGTTTTATATAAACATTGGTTTTAATATTAAGAGACTTACGTTTTGGACGCCATATCGCCTGTTTAGCTCTATTTCGCCGCCAGAAAATTATTCCAAACAGCATAATGCATAATCCAATGTGCATGCTATCCATCCTAAATTCTATGTGAAAGTAATTTTCAATACTATAATTATGAACAGTGCCACCTATTGGCAGCTTTAATTTCAAATTTAAAGTCCATTTTCATTTTTTTTATAATTTCACAAATCACTCTATTCAATATTTTATGTTTAAAATGTCAAAAGCTATTGCATGTGTAACTGGTTAAAGCACTCCGTGTCCCTCTGAGCGGCATTAAATAGTGTGTAAATACATCTAAACACCTTCAGATGCAACTTCTGCAAAGATTCATTTTGATGACACTGGTCTCATTTGTTTGGTAACAGCCTAAATGTCTTATCTTAATTGACTGATTAAATGCAACAATTTGACTCACTTTTAGAGAAAAAAAAAAGACTTTATTAAGGTTAAAATCTATTTAAACTTGTATTTAAAGATTAATTAATCACTTATGTGAACTGACCACACAGAATATGGAGAATATCCGATATCAGCACAATAACACACTCGTCCAGTTATCGAACCCCCCACCAAAAAAACTGATTTTTTTTCTATTATCGCACACCCCTATTTCATTATCACACACCTCTATTTTTGTAATTTATTGTTCATCTTTTGGTCTTATTTTGACAAATGCATTTCAAATGAGTTTATTTTCTGCTCGTTTGACCAAAGTTAGCTCGAGCTGAACTGAAGAGTTTGTGAAGATGAGTAGACATGTCAACCTGGAGATGAGCAGTATATCTGAAACTCGTGTTCATAAAACTACTTTCGCAGAGTAGCTGTCATGTGCATTCGAGAGATACTGTACTATCCCATAAGGCCATGGGAGAGAATTTGTAAATGGCGGGAAAGCACAATTGACGTTGTAGGTCACCTGACAATGATAACATGGCAGATGCATTATATTCGGATGTATGGATACATCGAAGAAAAAATTGTCAATTTTCATAAAAAAAAAGAGAGCATTTTGGTTTTATATTCTGGGGTGATTTTGTGTTATAATAATGCTTTATAATAAAGACATATGAGCCTTGTTTATAAGTGTGCATATATTTAAAATCCAAGCCAAAGCTTATATTTATAAAAGCTGACTTTGAAATGGAAAAGTGCTTAGCGCCACAAAATGGTTCTAAGCAGATGGACACTGTTCAATGCAGAGATCTGAAACCATTCAGCTGTGAACTATTTCAAGATCCTTTGTGAAGATGTGTGCATTTTAATTTCTCTGAATCACATATGCACTTTTGAGACATGACCGTAGATCAAATGTAGGATGGTTTCTATGTAACATTTGTGTCCCTGGAGCACATTAAGCAGCAAAAGTATATTTGTAGCAATATCCAACAATACATTGTATGGGTCAAAATGATACATTTTTCTTTTATGCCAAAAAATTATTAGATATTAAGGTCATGTTCCATGAAGATATTTTGTAAATTTTCTACCGTAAATAATCAAAACTTAATTTTTGCTTATTAATATGCATTGCTAAGAACGTCATTTGAACAAATTTAAAGATGATTTTCTCAATAGTTAGATTTTTCTGCACCCTCAGATTCCAGATTTACAAATATTGTCCAATCATAACAAACCATACATCAATGGAAATATTATTTATTCAGCTGATGCATAAATCTCATGACTCACTTGTGACTGGTTTTGTGCTCCAGGGTCCCATATGTTGGGTGGTTTCTATGAAACATTTTATAAACAAGGCTCTATGTAACTATATATTGTCATCTGTACCCTTATGTCCACTGGAGTCTCATCAGTAGGGTTACGCATACAGAAAATACTTCTGAAATAAACTGACCCTGGTTCAGAGAGTAACTTGTAATGTCTACTTAACCTGAAAGTCCAAACATTGTATTTATCCATCTACTCTGAATAAAGTTGTCTCCTATGAAGTTGCTTAACCTCATTTAAAAGAAAATACTCGAGATCCTCGGCTTGACCGAGAAGTCTAAAGAGCCATTTCAGTGCAAGTCAGTATTGCTTTGAGTCTTATTACCTGCAATATATTGCATGCACTTATCAAATGACTTTAAATCAACCCCATGCCTCACAGAGCTGAACCAAGAATGCTCCTGTAGCACAGAGTTTAAAGTACAGCTTGAACTTTTTAGCCACAAAACTTTGGAAAAACACCATGAAAACAAGCCAGCTTTAATATAATTCACACTCGCCTCTAACAAAACAAAATACAACACCATTGAATAGAAGTGAAATGTTGACCTGGCTCCAATTTTAACTCACAGTGCCCTGAAGAAGTAATAGAAATGCAAATGTTTTCATTCAAACAATAAACATTGATTCTGGTTGAACACTCAATGTGCTGTATATGTTAGGACATGCTGTATATTCTTGGATTGGTGCAACAATACTGAAGAAATATATAAATGCTCTATCTCTGAATGAGCTTAATTGTAGTCGTCGAGATTGAATCCCTTCAGAGCTTGGCCAGGCACTTCTCTAGAGCGTCGATATCAGCGTCTCCATCTCCTTTGCTTCCGCGCGCGCTGCACTCAATGAACTCCACTCGATTGGCCAGCTGAGAAAACTCGAAGTCTTTGCCTTTCTTACCCAGATACACCGAACCCCCGACAGCCCCATCCTGAGAGGAGAGAGCTGCAGAACGGGTCAATCTCAGCGTGTTCCTGGAGAAGAGATGCACCTGTAATCAGTCTGTTACAAGTAACAGCCAAACATATGACACCCAGTGCTGCGGAAGATACTTTTAAAAGTAATGCATTGCGTTAAAAGTAACTAATTACGTTACTTTTTATGGGAAGTAATGCATTACGTTATATGTTCAATCTGTGCAGGGCTTGTTTTTAATGTAAAAACACTATTTTCGGCAAACTTAAAAGCCCTTTCACACCAAAAGTAAAGTGAATGAGCATCAAGGAGAGTAAATTAACATCTGTACAGTAGAATGCAGAACATGAAAGTTCACACAAATATATATATTTTTTAAACTAAAGCAGAAATGTTTTTCAATTTGCTTATTGTGGTTGAATTGGGTCATTTAAGACATTGGTTATTAAAATGGGATTACATGCATAAAGGATATTAGTGTTAACATTTAATTATTGCAGGTTTGCATCACATTCTGGGTTGCATTTAAGGGTTTTAGTCATTTTGAGGAATACTTTTTTTATGCATTAAATTTAAAATAAAAATGTTTAATCAATACTCCTGATTTCTCTCAATATGGGGACAGGAGAGCTGTCAATCAATAAATGGGGGAAAAAGTAACGTGTTACTTGAAAAAAGTAGTCTGATTACATAACTCGCGTTACTTGTAATGCGTTAAGGTCATTGCACAGAGTCCGAATGTTCTCATGTTAAATAATAAATACGACCTCACGTTGTGTCAATCATGTTTACACACCTCCGAAACTTTCCTCCGGCATACAAAAATTCAGACCAGGTTCGATTTTCTGCGTTTTCGCATCTGTAGCATGCACTTTAATAAGAACGAGGAATATGAAAAAAATGCACGTGACAATTTTGCACTCGGTGTGCAATGACCTTCACCCCAACACTGCTGACACCAATGCTACTAGATGCTTCACAGAGAAGAGCCTTGCATATAAACCATCTGCAAATGTACATGTTCATCTCTCCAACACAAAACACCTCGTTTCTAATGCTGCCTTTATTTCATGACTTGGCTACGTCACGGTGGTACACATTTATAATGCACCCCCTCAAATAACAATTGGGTAAGAGATTACACCGTCGACGGCATAATTATTTGTATTGACTTATAGACCTAATGTGGTATTACAGTTTTAGTGACCAATCAAAGCAGACGGGGCTTTTTGGAAGTACAGGATTTAAAGAGACAGGAGCTTTCATACCGAGGCCGCAGCTATGTACAGTATTACCGGCTGTCACTCACGTAAATGCAAAGAAGTGTGCAAGTAAATGTATTTATATAGTACCTGTCACAGACAAGGAGTCACAAAGTGCTTATAAGAAATAAAACCCATTTAAGTATCAGCTGTACAAATACCACTAAATTGAATAACAGCCAAAGCATAGTTAATTAAGAGCTTGTCAAAAACTCATTTTTTTTAAAGAGCTTTATATGTAATAAACAAAATGCACTCTAAAAGCAATAGGAAGCCAATGAAGGGTCTCAAGCTAGAGGTCTGCTACCCGACCCCGCGGGTCCCGAAATACTTTCGGGTTTCGGGTTAATGTTTAATGGATAGCTTCGGGCTCGGGTCGGGTCGGGTTTGTAGCTAAACCAAAACTATATGCAGAGGCTTCGCTGCTTTCATAGACGCACGCACGCACACACATATCAGAGATCGCGCACAAACAGCACGGAAACTTTTATTAGTAAAATAGCTTCGACAGGCTACTGACTCGCAAGTCACAACATTATATTTATCTGCAATGAGGCGGCAAAATCGCTGTTTTTGAAGTAACTAAGCCTCATTGCTTGTAGAGAGAGACGCGCAGACGCAGGTTCACATGCACGCGCAACTTTCCTCGGTCTCTCGCTCGGTCTCTCTCTCTCTCTCGCTCGCTCGGTCTCTCTCGGTCTCTCTCTCGCTCTCTCTGTCTCTCTCTCTCTCTCTCTCTCTCTCTCTCTCTCTCTCTCTCTCTCTCTCTCAAATAAATGATTAAGTCATTCAAATAAATACAATCTTATTTAAGAGCTTATGTCTGATTTAAAGTAGACAGAATGCTAACGAGCCTTAACTGACAAAAAATGACCATAATTTGCACGGTCATCATCTTCTTGTCCAAACAAAATTAATAAACTCGGCAGAATGTATGCGACCGCTGCACCTGATGTTCACAAACTTTCATAACTGGTAAATGTTTGTGAAATGGCAGAGCCTTGATTAATCCGTTTCTTTGCATGCAATCGTGAAATGCAATCTTTTTTTTTTTATTCGTTATGGGCGGTGTGGGTGATTTCGGGTCGGGTTCGGGCTCTAAATTTAACTGTGCCGCTCGGGTCGGGTCGGGTCAGACGATCTCGGGTACGGGCCAGGTTCGGGCTTCAGTTTTGAGCCCGTGCAGACCTCTATCTCAAGCACACGAGACCTCCTGCTGGTCCCATTCAAAAGCCTTACAGCTGCAGTCAGTACAACGGTCAATACAAGTGCACAGAACATTGGTCCAATTGTGAAGAGATAAAAGGCATGAACGAGCATCTCCATCTCTGTTTTTGAAACCTGCATCTGCTAAAAGGCATTCTAGCAGACCACCAAAATAATATTATGAACTTGAGCATAATCATTTACATCACTGAGACGGAAATGAATGAATACTCACATCTCCTTCTCCAACTGCTGCTGAATTAATTTAGCTGATTTTGCCATAGTGATATCTATAATAGAGAAAACAAACATGTACTGCAGACATATGAAATCCCTCTATTCTCATACATGCGTTTTATTGAAATACATTTTTGCATAAAGAACAACTGGTGTGCAGCATTCAGACTTACTTATTAAAGCAAGTTTGGTGAAATAGATACACAAAACTTGGTGCATGGGTATTTATTGCATAGGCTAATTCTCACTCAAGATGCGGTCTATCACATATTAAAAGCACCATGGATTGCATTTCATTGAGAATGTTAAATTCAACAATAACCTTGTTTGTTGCAGGCTACCACGAGTGTCGGGGCATTTCTTGCCACTATGTTGTCTGTGAGGATGGAGTAGAGAAACTCGGCCACATCTCTGACATCCTTCTGGAAGATGCTGCTGTCCACCACGAACACAACGGCTCTGTGACACAACGGAGGAGTGAAAATCAATGAAAGACGTCTCAGTGAAATAAAGTGCTACCTCTGATTTAGTAATATATGCACCACATACATATATATATATATATATATTTATTTATTTATTTCAAGGCTAATTTATAAAGAAAACACAGGCTCGTAGTTTCAGCAGATTTGAAATTGTGGGAAAATTTTATTATAATAATTTCATTTTTGCATTATTTGATGCGGTTTCAAATTCTTTGTTTTTATTTGCATGAGATAAAAAGCACTGCATACACTTCTGACCTCTGCATTATATTTGTGCATTAAGTATTTATGGACATTGTTTCAAGAGCGAGAGAGTGAAATTAAGGGCTTATTGATGCACTGTCCTACACTAGCTGACAACGAATACTCTCATTGAGAATGAACAGGCCTTCATGCACAGTCAGAATTCAATCAGCTAATAGTTATCTTCATAACTCACCGAGCCACGACCTTGTACTTCTCCACAATCTGAACTCTTAAACTTTCATGCCCAGGAACATCGATAAGGGTCCAGATGCCAGCCTGCGAGATCAAAACATTCTTTCATCAAACCAAAAGTGTGTCACTTCGGTGCCTCATAACCTGAGCTGTAATATTAAATCACTTACTCGGTCGTTTTGCTCTTGTATGTGGCACTGTTCTCAGTGATGGACGTCTGAGTTCTGACATACTTCCCGAGTAATAACTGGAAAAACACATTCCCAATCGAATGACCGTGTGGTGGAAGAGCAAGCAAGCGTGTGTTGCGTAACTTTAAATGAAATTGAGTTTCTCACTTGAGTGAACAGAAGAGTTTTGCCAGAGTCACAGAGTCCCAGCAGCAGCACAGCAGTCCTCGCTTTACCGGACCCCCAAAAATTCCCAAAGAACACTGTTTCAGAAAAACAACACGTTAAGCATAAAAGCGGTTTGAACGGCTTCTCTGTATCGTATCAATAGGTCACTATAAAACAGTGTTCGGTGACAGAAAGGTCTCAGTTGTTTGCTATGCTAAATCATCTATTGTTTTATTGTCAAGTAATCCAAGTCAGGGACTACATTTGCATTGTTGCTCTTAGAAAATCTGTTATAGTTCAGGCCTGTCGCGATTCGTCGATTTTTTTAAATCATGCTTTTTTGCTCGTGTGTCATATTCATCAGATTTGTAAGATTAATAATTTATACATCACGATTTCAAAATAAAAGCTTAAAGCCTCACTCTGAGTTAACACATATTCATCTAATTACAGCGGCTACAGCATTTCTGTCATAAACAAATGGCCAAATATTAAAGATTAAGTGGACATTTGAATTAAATGGTGGTTAATATTAAACAAGGACTAGATATTAGGGATGGGTCACGATTTTCGAATATTCTATTTAATTATAGAATATCGATTAGGTTGTGCGATTATTTTCTAAAGGTGTACCAGGGCTTGACAATAAAGACTGTCCGATGGCGTGAAGGACGCTCGGATTTGTCACTTGCCAGATCGGGCCACTGCAGGTGGTCACTAAATTGTATCATTTGCATGCGATTTTAAGCCTTGTTTGTTTAAAAATGTAAGCGATTAAAAAGCATTTGGGCGCGAAAGACAACTCCTTTCAGT
Source organism: Gymnocypris eckloni scoliostomus (assembly GCA_027564155.1). Lineage (NCBI taxonomy): Eukaryota > Metazoa > Chordata > Actinopteri > Cypriniformes > Cyprinidae > Gymnocypris > Gymnocypris eckloni. Next base: position 30,485,962 of record CM050417.1, read on the forward strand.
ACATGCGCGTTGTTTTGTTCTGTTCTGTGTGAACAGCGCGAGCACCGACAGCCGCGTCTCTGACACCGCGAGACGCCTGAACGGGCAAACACATGAAGTATGTCAAACTACCCCTCTTGGCAAGTAACTTTAGCAATAATTCATCTATATTGAATTTATATACTGAAGTACAGATGCACAGATTTATTTTAGAGCATGCGTGCTTGAACACAAACTGCACTGTCGGCACTCGGGCGCGGCACACATACATATGTGTACACATACATACACACCAGTGGCGGCTGCTGATCTTTTAAAGAGGGGAAGCTCATTTTCGGCCTAAATCATAAAAATTGTCCATTTATTTATATGTAAATTCTGCCCTACGTTCCTTTTCAAGAAAATGCTCTGTAACCCTGTCGCGTACCAACTAGGCGCCTTTTTCCAGTGACTTGACCAGTGTCCTCTCAATGGCCAGCAGAGCTAGGCTGCTTAAACGGCCTTGGCCCATTGTGTTACGGGTGTAGGACTTGAGCCGCTTTAAACAGGAGAAGCTCCTTTCTACACCTGCAGATGTAGCTCCAATTGTTGCCACTAATGAGAACAGTTTGTAAAGCTGAGGCATTGCACTGTCCAACTCCATGTCTTTAAGGAACACCAAGTAATCACACAGCTTTCCCTGTTACTCTGCAAGTCCTGATCTGAATACAGGACTTGAAGTTCAGACCTCAGTCTCCCTGAATCAAAGTGATGGCCATAACTTTTCAGGACACTTTGGAAGGCCTCCTCTGGAAATGCTTGTCTCATGTCATCAAATTTCCTGGATTGACTAATTCTAAGAAAAGCACACTTTCCAAATTTGAAAACGCCGAGGAATCTGCTCCAAGATGCTCCAAGGATGGCCATGTACAGATTTCTGTAGCGCTCTTGGGGATCCTGCAATTGGGTCAGGCACGGCGCTTTCTCATGGGCTCATCTCTTGGGTCTGATGTGAGATCTGCTGCTTTGGCATAAACAGCTTGAAAGCCCCTCTGACCTCTTCTCTTTGACAAATGCAAGAAGAGACTCAATTCTTTTCTTGCAGTAAAGAACATCCATCTCTCTGCTGGACAATATCAAAGACCACATCAGTCTCAGAGAAGATTTGTTCATATGTGTACAACATGAACACAAACTCAAAATCCTCCAGTTTCCTCACGAAGCCTTTGGCACAATCCAGTGTATCATCATCCATTGTCGTATCTGCAATGATGTTATCAAATGTCTGCAGGAGGCCATCATAATTGTTTGCCACAGTGCTCACTATCCGTGATGTGAAATTCCATCGAGTAGGAGCGTTTCTGGGCAACCTTGAGCAGCCTGCAGACTCCAGAAAAGACGTCCTCTTTGTGGATTTTGAGAAAATGCGGCAAACCCAGAGAGTGATGCAAAAAATTCTGCACTCAGGCAAGCATTTGGCCCCTGTGACAGCACCAGATTCAGTCTGTGTGCATAGCAATGCACAAACATTGCACTGGGGGCTATTGCTTTCACTTTGGCCTGCAGACCATTGAGAGCTGAAGCCATGACAGCAGCCCCATCATAGGTCTGTGCCACAAGCTTATCCTTAAAATTGTAGCCCTGCATGTTCTCATTTAAAACATCAAAAACGGACTGAGCATCTCGCCCCCCAGAAACATCAAAAAATCCAATGAAGCGCTCCTGAATTTTACCTGCACTATCCACATAGCGAACAATGACAGAGAGTTGGGCACGGCAGGATATATCAGTGGTTTCATCCACCTGCCATCCGAATTTCATCTCTGATCTGATCAGAAATGGTGGCTGCAAGAGCAGAGATCAAGTCATTTTGAATAGTGTGTGACATACCAGAAAACACAGTTGAGGACTCGAATTGTGTGGACAGGACAGAGTCATATTTAGCTAATGTTTCTGTGAACTCTCTGTAATTCCCCTTGTTGGATGATTCACTACTCGCATCATGTCCCCTAAATGACAGCTCCTGCCGGCCAAGCAAGGATGTCACATCAATAAGGCGGTTTAGGAAGGCCCTGTTTTGTTTAACAGTTTCATTATGTTTAGCCACTTGAATGCGAGCACCTTCATTGATTGCATGCTCAACCCTGATCCTGCCCATGCAACTTAATCTGCACTCACATGTTCATTGCTATTTTCATGCCTTTTATATGCCCTGTCAAAGTTTGACAGATCTCCAAACCCCAATTTTGACCAAACAACACATCCATGAGATGGCTTCATCAAGAGACATGGCCAGCAGTACATTTTCTTTTTCACAGCACTTCCAGTCAGCCAACTAACTTTGTCATACCAGGAGAGCTGAAAAGACCTGTTACTTTTCCCTATCTTTTGCACTAAATCAATCTTAGGTGTTGATCTGCCCTGCTGTTTAATTCTAAGTTTCTCCTCGTAAGGAAGACTTTCTAATGGCTTTGCCAAAATCAGGTCGACAATATTAGCACTGTCTGCCATCGTGTGCAGTTTGCTAGCTGGCTAGTTCAGACTATATGAATTAATGAACAAACGATCTAATATATATATATATATATATATATATATTTAACTCAACGGGAGGAAATGTGGGAATTATGTTAAACTGAAACAATGAATGTGGTGTGAAATTGTGTGAAATATACGATGAAGGTTGCAGCAGTTTGTCTTTCGACTACACATGCAAAATCCGCGATGGGACTGAGTTGGAAATGGAGACACAGAGTGATACGCGTCATAATCTGAAGACCACGCCCACACCAACCGTCTCTTTGCATTGCGAGAAGCTGCCGCCTCCTTGTCATTTATTTATAACAACAAAAAAAAAAAACAATGTCTAAAAGCTGCTTTGTGACAATGTGTATAGCAAACAAGCTAAAAAAAATACAATACATACGTTTTTATAAGCTGTCGACCCCAAAAAACGAGCGTTTTAGGACATAAAAGTGGATTAAAAAGAGATGACAGACCCTCCAATCATCACGCAGACGCTCGGAGTCCGGGCCAGCCCACTCCTCCATTCATCCCAGAGACGCTGAGCGTCCGTGGGCGGGACATAATCGCAGCATTATCCAATGACCGTCTTGTTTCTAAGCACTGAAAAAAACTGTTTAAAGCAGCCCCATTGAAGTCAATGGACGCTGGGCTTCAACAGAGTAATGCACTGTACGCTACGGAATGAATGAGAAGGAAATCGAGTCAGCCGACCTAAGTAGCTGATTCTGAACGAAATTGTTTTCGTTCGAGATGAACGTGTTTAACGCATTTTTAGTCAATAAAATGTTAACATAATAGTACATATATTTGACCATTCATTTTTTGACAATTATAGGGGAAGCTGAGCTTCCCTTGCAGTCTTAAAGAAATCGCGTCTGATACACACACACACTATAGTGTGAGCGCTAATCATGCTAGAGAACGGAACTTCTGATACGTGCAGGCTGATTGCGTGATCAATAGATGTTAAGCATTATATTGCGAGAGGGCCGTTTGTTACAGCGTCCCAAACAACTCAAAATAATAAACCAAAGTTAACAAAACGATGCACTCCACAGAGTGCTTCTCTGCCGCCTTCACGTCCTGTTTCACATTAATGAAGCCGTGACGAGCTCCCTGCATTCAAATTATTCGTTTTTTGCTGAAATAATAACGTAATATTCCACTGGTTGATATATTATATTTATATGCAAAATATTTGTGTTGTTTTTCGTGTTAAATGTGAAGAATGACAGGTTGGATGCCACACTTATTATTATTTTGGCAGAGTATACAGGTGTAATTTTCACTTTAACTTCAAGCAATGTAACATGATTTTATGATCGTAATTTTGACTTTATTCTTAAAATATTATGACGTTAATTATTTAGTTATTTATTTGAGAAGTATAAACTGATCAAACTTGCGCTGGCCGCTTGGTATTTAAAAAAACAAAAACTTGAATTTAACAAAAATAAGATGTTCCAATCATATATCTAAATTAAATTAATAAAGAAAGGAAACAAAATAATGACCAATTTGCTATTAAAAACCAAAACTGAACTATTTAAATGGCTCAGCGAGAGAGAGAGAGAGACGGGCTCAGACTCAGGCGGGGAATTCTGAGAATATATTCTGCTCTATATTCGTTCCCTTTTCAATTCAAAGTTCACCGAACTAATTGTGAACAACACTCCCGTCTTCTTCCCGAGCATGTGAACATGTTCATTTAATATGTTTATATATGAAATAGGTTATTGTTGTGAAGATAGACGTTAAAATTAATGTTCCCATAATAAGTGCCGTCATTCAGGCGGTTCACAATGTTTTAGCGCGAAATATGTTTTAAGAATGATATTCTGTTTAGCGCGCAATATGTTTTACGCCTAATATTCATTGATGCATTAATCAGATTTAAGATTTTCTTTTTAATAATATGAATGTTCATGCTCATTTTTAAAATAGAAATGTCCTAGCCTTATGAGCAGTTGATAATCGACGGACTGTTCTGTTAATAAATGCCGTTATTAGGTTAAGTTATATTAATATGTTTCAGCACTCATACTCTACAACCATTCATTTTCTTGGGTTAAGATAGACTATTCTCTAATTAATTAAACAGTTTATCATACAGATTGAAAGCCTGGATGGTCTCTCCCCCTCTCTCTGTGTGTGTGTGTGTGTGTGTGCGCGTGGGTGGGTGGGCGTGTGCATGCGTGGGAGGGGAGCGATTTTCGAATAGTAATCGAATAATACCCAGCGATTATCGAATATTACTTTTGCTTAAAATGCCCATCCCTACTAGATATCGCAGTAATGTGTAATAAATATAATAATCAGGCCACTGGCACCCCTGCAGGCCTTTGCTGTTATGTGTAATCTACATTAGCTCTATTGTTTATTATACATTATGTATTTTAACAGGTTTGTTCAATAAAACCATATGATTTATAGATTTTATACTTTATTTGAACATTATTATTGCATCATTGCTATTATATATGTATTTTAAGTCATTTAAAAAGCTGTTGTTCACTTACATCTATTGTTTTTACCACACAATGTTTTTTATAATTATTATAATTATAATTATAGGGGCCTATGAAAATAATATTATAATTATAGGGTCCTATAAAATCCATTTAATTTCCAAATTCATTTTTTTTTTCATTTTCATATACATATTCTATTAATCAAAAAGCCTGTCTAATAAATTGTGTTTTAATCAAATTCGGTTTTCCATTTTTTTCTGGATTCCATTTTAATGGTTCCATAAAATGTTAATAATTAAAAGCATCAGCTATTAATTGATTTTATATTTAAAAAAAAAAGTGTTATATATATATATATATATTAGTGGTGGGCCGTTATCGGCGTTAATGTGCTGCGTTAACGTGAGACTCTTATCGGCGATAAAAAAAAAATATCGCCGTTAATCTATTCTCAAAGTTGGGTTGGGAGCTGGGTCTATACTACGCAAGCTATGATGACTTTCACCCTGATATTTTAGCGCGGATGTATACCTAGCTAGCCGAATTGCACTGTAGGGGCGAGAACGAGTCTTCGAACTAGAGGCTCGCAGTCCGTGATGGACAGATTGTGGCTGGTCTATGTGGTAATACAATCGGCAGGACATCCAAACGCCACCTATCATTCATCAACCTCAAATATGGCTTTTCATCTGAAAGATGTATGTAGTAACAACTTTACATGGCAGCTCAATATGATGTTAACCTAGAGAAATGTGCGCTATTGAAGTGTTTGTGTGGAAGCGTGTTTGCTGCAGGACAGGCTCTGGTGCGCTCACTTGCTCTTAAAATCTCCGTCATTTTGGTCATACAGATAAAAGTAGCCTAATACATCTTTCGAATCTGTAAAGACTCTACGCTTATTTGTGTGCACTCAGAATAACAACGAAAGCGTTGCTTTTAAGCAAACCGGATGCGCTTTAGGTCTCATGTGAACTTGAGCAAGAAACTTGAAACTCCGTTTGAAAAAATATATCTATAGAGAGAAATGTCTAAAAAATAAAAATAGAAGACGTGTGTGTTAGCATGGATGATTTACCTGAAATTGAATCTGTGCAACACTGTGCATAAGATGGCTTTCAGTTCAATATAATAACAAAAAAAACATTTTGGGTTTTTATTCAACTAATAAGGTGGGCACGCTGTGATCTGTACTATATTTTTACTGTAATTGACAGTTATCTGCAAAAAAAAAAAAAAAACAACAACACGGGAGTGGGAGGGAACGGGATTTTCCTCCAGTTTTTTCGTGGGATTGGGACGGGAAGAGATTAAAGTTTGTGATGCATTTTGGAAAAAGGAGATGAGCCCCTGGTCTAATGCGCCACCTGGCTTGAGAAGCCAGTTCTCAAAGACTTACTTTTAGTCATTATTTGGGTAGCACACATATTCTGAATGCCTTCGGCAGAATTCAAATGAGCCATTTTAATCTAAAAAAATTAATCTATGCCCAATTCTCACTATTAATTACTTATTAGCAGTGGTGGACAAAGTACACAGATCAAGTACTTGAGTAAAAGTACAGATACATATAATAAAATATTACTCCAGTAAAAGTACTGCCTTTTCAATTTTACTCGAGTGAAAGTACAAAAGTACTAAATTTTTTATGTACTTAAGTAAAAAAGTACTGATAGACAGATTTATTTTGCAATTTTATATAGACTACTTTATTAAATTTTATAGCACATATTTGTATAATCCTACTGCCCAAAATACCTGGGGTTTTCCCAAAATAACCACTATATAGAGTCAAGATATATATTTTGTTGATATGGACTACGTTGATGAGAGTGATGTAGTAGTTCACTGTGAAGCTTACACTGTCATGTACCTGAGAGTAAACAGATTTCACCATCTAATTTTCACCAGTAAGTAAAAAGTGTTTTAGAACTTGTTGTTTTGCAGAACGTCAGTTATATATGACATGAGAATTAGGCAGAACATTTTAAGGAAAATATAATTATATTTTCATAATGATTTTTTTTCTTCTCAAACTTTGTCTGTGGTGTAAAAACACCCCTGGCCAAATGCCCCCAGAGGGCATCACTTCCCACTCTGATAATTACTGTAGTTACTATGTTCTGAACATCACATCCTTTCTTTTTCCCTCAGATGGAATCTAGGTGGCTGAATAAAGATATTTGGACTTTATATCTAAAAATTTCCTCAACTTAGCACCAGCAAGCTTGTTAGCTAGACAGTTAGCATCAGCTAACAATATTAACTTATTTTCAGTATGGTTATGAATAAACATTCATATCTGTCTACTCGGCTAGTTGATATAAACAATATAAAACACCCTTTACAGCAGATTTAGTTCACAAACAACTGACAGTTTTGACCTAAATATTATTTTCAGTTACAATAATTAATCCTAAAATTCGACATTAGTAACTTACTTTTCACAGCATCAGTAGCGCGCACTCACGAGATCTCCCGGTTCTTTACTTGTGAGTTCAGTTCACTGAAGAAGACTCGCTCTAAACGGTTCGTTTGAATCAGTGAGTTTTCGACTGGAGAACAGCTGCAATCGGATCTTTCCAATTCGTGAATGAATCGTTTGTTGCGATTTGCGAACCGATTTAACAGGTTCATTGAAAAGAATCAGTTTGTTCATGAATCAGACACCGCTTCTGCGTCTCGGAGCACGTGATGTATTATAAGGAGTAACGATATGTTTTATGAAATGTAGTGAAGTAAAAAGTACGATCTTATGCTTTGGAATGTAGTAGTGATGCACCGATCATGATTTTTCGTGGCCGATTCCGATACCGATTTTTTTCGAGCAAACTGGCCGATTCCGATACCGATTTTTTTTCCTTTAAGCAACCAACAAGAAATAATGAAAGATTCTAACACAAATAAAGTGGTTATATAGTGAATATAGATTTGATTTAACATGTATACTATTTAATTGTTTAAAAAATATATATATTTCAGAAAAAAGTTGCCCCCCAAATTCATGTCTGTGGTGTTACAACAATGGATGTCACCCCTTTAAGAAAATGGAGAATTCTATTTGGACTACTTCCTGTGTGTAAGGGTCACTGCAGGTGCTGGTTGATCTGAGGGGAGCATGGGGAGTACATTCTTTCTTATACATCTTGAAGCTAGCTAAATCTCTGACAATTTCATGTGTTGTCATTAGTGTATGTGGTGTTATGTTGATAACTTGCAGATCTGGCATATTTTAATAAAAAAAAATAAAAATACATGTTGATATTTCCAAAATGTCCCCTGATCTTGAAATCACCATGATGGTAGCCTCCATTTTAGAAAAGTCTAAGCTGATTTGTATGTGGTGTTACTGTCTCTGGTGTTAATGCATTTTCTGGTAACACAGAGCCTTTAGTAACTTGCATTATAAGGTCTGTGGTGTTATAATTACGTCTGTGGTGTTACTTCAATATGACATAGACATACGTGGCTGTGTCACAAGTTTTTGATTAAAATTATTTAAAATTCAAAATGTTCTTACGCTTTTATTTTAATGGATATAGCATATTAAACACATTTTAAATGCCTATCAATATATTTTATTAGAAAAAACAAACAAGCATCTTTACAAATTCTGCCTCTCATGTTCAACTGGTCAACCCCAGTTGAAGATGGACCAAGATGGTTTTTAAATTGGGTTGAAACTACATAAAACTGGCCTTAAATGAAAACATTAACAGTAACCATTTGAAATGAAAGGCAACGTTTGCATAGTTACAATCTAAACAACACAACCAACACACATTCAACAGTCCAAACAAAGATGTTACTTAATCAACATTTGTTGTCATTTTTAAAATTGGTGTAAAGAAAAAAGGTATTTACCAGTGAAACTAAATAAAACCAAAGTAGGCTATATAAATAAATTATTCCAAAATGTTAAATCAAATAATGTTTAGTGCAACGAGCAAAAACAAAGATGCTACAGCTCGTGCTTGTTAAATCGAATTAAGTCAATGTAATTTTAAGGTAAAATAAAAATAATAATCTTGTACAGAACTGACGCTTTGAGCTTTTATTCTTTACAAAAAGTAGCATTTCAGCTTTGTCACAAGTTGGTCTGTTTCTTTTCTCATCCAACACGTGAGAAGCTGCGCTGAACAACTGTTCACGGTCTATTCTTGTGCAGGGCGTGGACAGATACGCTCGCGCAAATTCTAGTGATGGGAAGTTCGGATCATTTTACCGACTCGGACCTTTGAGTCTCGTTTAAGATGAACGAACGACTCGAAAAACCCGAAGACTCGAAACAGGTGAACTAATTCCAGTACAGAAGCTTTAGGATGGTGCGCATGCGCGACTGAACGAATCACTCCCCGAAACGACTCGTTCTTCTCGAGTCTCATTAAAGATTCGTTCAAAATAAATGAATCGTTCAAGACCGACCCATCACTAGCAACTTCAGCTAGAGCAGCAAATGAAAGCGGCTCTTATTTGTGTGCAGTAATGTTACACCAACGGTTGTTCGCTTCATTGTATCTGTTTTTCTGTGTTTGTTGTGCTCCTGCCGAATGTCTTCCAAACAAATGACAAATGACATGTTCGCACTTTCGGAAAAATCGGCCGAAAAAAAGACAAAAACCGGCCGGTTGCCGATCGCGCATTATAAGCAAAAACCGGCCGGTTCCGATCTTTGGCCGGTCAACCGGTGCATCCCTAGAATGTAGTGAAGTAAAAGTAAAAGTTACTCAAAATAAAACTACTCCAGTAAAGTACAGATACTTGAAAAATGTACTTAAGTACAGTAACGAAGTAGTTTTACTTCGTTACTGACCACCTCTGATTATTATTATTATTATTTATTTTTTAAGAAATACTGCACATTTACATTTTTCACCTAAATAAATTCTGGTAAACACTCCTTTAAAAAGTGTTTTTGGATTATAATTGTTTTATTATTACACTACAACACGGTTAATACAATAGTCTTAAGTAAAATTGTTGATTTTTTTTTGTGGAAAATTAATTAATCAATAAATTAGTCTAAATAAAATTTGTCGTTAGTGACAGCCCTATTATAATTGTGATTGATTACATACAGAGAGCGAACAAAGACCTCTTTATATAATGGATATAATCAAGTATCATTTAAGTTTAAAACGAGTGCACTTAACAGACATAAGTGTGCTTTAAAGTCTTACAGTGTTTAATCAGGTGGCTAAAATCAGGTTAAACAGTCTTTAGTTTCTAAAACAATCCTGCTAGCATTATAAATGTATCTCAGAAACAGTAGGGTCTTTTAAGCAGTTCATTCCTCTTTAAGGAGATAATGCGTTTTAACAGAAGGGGAAACAATATTGACACAAAACTACACAGTTCATATTGAAATGTCAGAGGTCACGGTGTTATTATGGGATGCCACTCGATTACAGTAACTTACTGGGAAAAGGTGTATTTCAAGTATCTGTCAATGGACTTAAGCAATGGACTTAAGTAATGTTACTGTACGTTGATGAAATGATGCTGAGATCAAGTCAAAACATCTGTTACTGTTCATACCCCTCGTTTATGGGGGTTTAAACCCTGGTATATGCCTCAAATATTACAGAGAAACATCTATCTAAAACATGCGCATAGTCTAGATGCAATCAATAGTAATAGCTATGCTGACTAATGTCTTGATTGCGTCCATTATGCTTTTTCTTACCGACGGTGAGAACCACGAGCAATAACGCCACACATATCCCGATGATGAAAACGGCTTCTTGACTCTGAATCTCCTTCAAGAAGCTCTCCATGAAGTTCTCCTCGGAGAAGTCCTCAAGATCTAGATGCACCTTCTCGTCCATGTTGGAAGCCAGCGGAAGTGAATGACACGTGGACTAACTTCAGTGACGGCGTTCCTTATGAATATTAATTAGCATCCGCAGCCGTTACTGGCCAATCTGTCTGAAGGGTTGAGTTCATATTAATGAGCTAACCTTTACCATAGCAGCATTCGTTCAGCCGAACGTGGAAATAAAATAAGTATACACAAGATAAAATGTCAAATTAGCATAAAATGGGTCGGCCCATAATATATATTTTTAGAGAAATATACATATTGTGTTTCCTCATTCTGTATTTTCAATCCAATGGTAATGCGTTGACGCTATGTGTTACTTTTCTAATCGTTTACCAGGATGAACCAATCGTAGTTGTTTGTAATTAGCAATCCTTTGGCATATATTATTTAGCACCATGGATACCGAGGCTAATTGATCATTTTAATAGCACATTTTTTATGCATAAACGTTGTGAGTTTAAGTGTCCGGTAGGAAACGGCATCAGTTTGCAGTGTTGCCAAGTCCATGGTATTAGCGCGAAACTGGACTACTTTAAACAATTTAGGGTTATTTGTTTGTTTTTATTATAATTATTATTAATACTTAAGCTTTACAATCAAACAAGGTACACAATCAAATTCCAGAATAAATCCAATATTATTCAGCTGGCTGAGCATAATTAAAAATAAAACAAATAAAAGAGTCAAAATAAACCAAACTAAACCTGGAAGAAAATTAAAAGCTAAATAAGTACATAACATGCTACAAAAATAAAACTGTCTTTACGGGTTGAAGCGACCTCAATAACGTGATATTTAACCCCGATACGTGATTGAAGGCGGGTTTTAATGTAAAGTCCTGGCAACCCTGTTTGTCGTCGTGTCGTGTGAGGACTAAAGATGGCGGCGAGCGGCGCGGCGTCGGTGTGTCAGTACTGGAAGCGCTTTAAACTGCAGCAGCTGCAGGTCTGTGGAGCTCTATTCCATCTTCTGTTTCATGTCTTCGTGTGTGTTTGGCTCCCGCATCGACTCACTGATCATTGGTAATCGATTATCTTTGTTTGTCGATCAGCTTGCCGTGATGTAAACATTGTCAAAAGTAGTCGCGGAACAGACGCGAACTTTTATTTAACGCCAAACACAAGTTCGTTAATAGTATCAATAATTTGATGCTGACTTCGCTGGGGTCATATCTGGATTAATCAATAGTTATGAGTTAGTCAGTCTAGACCTGTGGCTCTCAGTGTAGTGTGTGATGATTTCTTGTTTACAAGTCAAGAGACGCCAACATGTCAATCGTCACAATTAATATAATTGATCAGATTCGCATTTAAGCGCACGTCTCACTTTTCATTGTGATTGTTGGTGCTTTTAGCATTAAAAACACAACTTTTATTCAAACTGTTTAGCAAAGAGTATTAATGATTTTTAAGACGTCCTGCAAAATATGAAAACAAATATGAATTTAGACTATGCATTGTTTGCAGTGTATATGTAACTGCAGGTTATAGAGCAGCGGTCTGTATGTAAATAAACACTGTTATTTAGACACGTGAGAGCAGTTTTCTTATCTGATTCTGCCAGGGATAGTTTTTATTAATATTATTTTTTTTTTTTAGGAAGAGCCAAGAGAGCCAGTGCCTCCTTAAAAATTAATTACAGAATAAACCACAGTAGGCCTACAAAAAAAATTAACAATACAAATATTATGAAATGACAGAATTGTATGCATCACTTATCAGCACAAAGATCCTTACAGTGTCTTAAATGATATAAAAGTATTAATTTTATCTTCATTTAAGAGGTGTTAAATTTGAGGACAAAGGGTTTAATAAACAGAACGGTAATTGATTGCATTGTTAATGTAAACGTAGGAGACATTGTTGATGGTGTAAGCAATGCTTCTGTATTTAAAATGAAGCATGAGTCTGTAAATCTATCGGTTGTGCCTCGCTGTCATTCAGAGAGAGCTAGACAGCACCGCCACACTACTGGCCAGCCGGCAGGACGACAGCGAGCGGTCCAGGAGAAACCTCGTCGACCAGAGCCGTGACTTTAAGAAGAGCACGCCAGAGGTGAGCTCTTTCATTCAGGTGTTTCACACACGCTCCTCCTTCAGTATCATCACACTAGCAGGTGTACAGAGTCTGAGCCTCAACGGATGTTCGGTTTTAATTCTGTGTGAATATTTAGACATTGGGACTGGAATGTCCAAAACATTTAATATCCTAAAGCAGGGGTTCCCAAACTCGTTCCTGGAGCCTGCCCAACACTTCACATTTGGCATGTCTCCTTTACAGGGTTCGTACGGTCATGAAAAACCTGGAAAAGTCATGGAATTTTAAAACCGCAATTTCCAGGCCTGGAAAAGTTTTGGAAAAATAAATAAACCCAGAAAGTTTTGGAAAAGTCATGGAAATCTATTTTACAAATCTCTGTATAATACAATTATGTTTATTCAGGTCCTGAATTTCGGTACGGGATTGTGCATGGGCTATATCGCATATTTCTACTCTTTCCCGCAACTTTCGACTTTAAAATGATGGATATTCACACATTTATTAAATATCCTATAGCTTGTAGGCTGATGAGTAAATAGATCCACACAGAATATAAAATCGGTCATTTGAAAACGGATTCATCAGATGTGTTTTCTCTCATTGACTTTCTCTTAAAACACGTAATCAGCGCATCTCGTCTGCACTAGAGCTGCACGGTGCGATACAAGTCTTTCTCTGGCATTTTGGTACAGTTGACAGAATTGTCACCTGCCTAATCGGGTCATTGTTGCATTGTCACTAAAATGTAACCTATTATTTGTTTGCACGTCTTTTTAAACCGTTCTGTACTCGCACGCTCCAGAGGCGGTTCCGCTGCACTCAGTCGTGTCCAAATGGCGTCCATGTCTTTCTTTCTCTCTTCCCCATTACACAGCTGCTGTTCTAGCCATTAAAATAGTTCAGTTTCGGTTTTAATGGCAAAGCGTATTTCGTTTCTTTATTAAGTTCATTTAGAAATATGTTTGGAAAATGTATTTGTTTATTAAATTCAAGTTTTTGTTTTTAAAGTAGCTTTTGAGCAATCGGCCAGCTGCAGACAGTGAGTTTGCAATTATGTTTGATCAATTTAGCCTTCTTAAATCACCACTTGACTAAAATAAAATCTATATATAAAATACTTAAAAAAGCACATCACAATGTTAGTTTAAACGTTTAACCTAGACAAATGTGTGCTATTAGACAGGTCGAGCTGCTCTTGTTAGTCGCGGTATGGCTAATCCTTTTCATCACCATAATCATTTATGGATTTCTAAAATACAAAATTAAGGAGGAATCCTAAAACAAGCCCGATGCCCGGCCCGCGTCTGATGTGAAAATTGTCCCGAAGCCATAAACTAAAAGTCGAGGCTGAAATATGGGGCTCTAAAAGTGCAGCTTGTTGCGTTTAAGCGGCAAAATTACACACAAAATGACGTTAAAATGGCCATCCTGGTGAGCAAGGTGCAAACTACGGGGGAGCTAGGGGCTCCCCTTAATAATACATGAGCTCCCCCTCGATTACGCAGCGCTCTTGTTAGGATGACAAAAAAGCTTTAAAAGTCTGCTCTGCCTCAGCGGGCAAACAGCGCTCGTCAATGTCAAAGTAATAGAATTTCAAATCAAATCAAAGTAGGCGGGGTTTAGCGTTCACAGATGCTGAGCGCGCGACGAAGCGTCAGATTACTAAAAGAGAGCAAGGTAAGATGTTTAGTCAACTGTTTTACGAAAGAAATGTTAACTGACCGACAATTATATTCAGTGAAGCAAACTACTCGACTTGTTTCTCAAATATGCCCATTTTGAGAGTGACAGAGAAAGAGATGAAATGTGCATGTTTTAATTATCTGCATCTGTTTGTCCCTACAAACAATGAAATGTAGTTCTACGTCAAAAACACGTCAACTACTAGTGTTGAAAAATAATAAAACTTTATTTTATTAAGACATAATCACAAAATATTTTTTTTTTAAGAGTAGGCTAAATTCCCTTTATTTTTCAACATGTAAAGGTTTAATTTTCATTCATTAAAATATAAATTAAATCGATGTTTCATGCCTTAATCTGATAACCAGTCAAATTTAAATACACAACACAGAATTTCTGAGAAAAAAAAAACAATTCATAAGGCTACTGTAAGAGTAAAAAAAAAAAAATGTTTGTATGCATTCAAATAATCAGAGGAGCTAAAACAGAATTTGGCAACAATAAAACATAAGGTGAGAAAAAAATATAAAATTTCATACGGCGCTAAACATGTCATTTTTGTTACACTTTTAATAAATTAGTGTTAAATTGTATACGTTTCATGATTTTAATTAATTAGACATGCTTTTTGATAAATACAATTTAATTTGATCATTAAAAAGGAGTCCATAAAATGAAAACGGAAAAAAACGGAATCTAGAAAAATTGAAACGAGAGAAAAAAAAAAAAAAAATGGAATTTGGGAAAAATTAAAACGGATTTCATAGGGCCCTACATATATATATATATATATAATTGCACCCCCCATAGCTTTTATGCATCTTTGTAAGCCCATCGCAAGCGCACAAAATTATTTATAAAAAATTTGAAAGAAATGGTCTCCCCAAAGTCATTGTAATTATTTTCTTAATGTAAACACTTGCGAAAGAGAAAAGTTTCCAAAACGAAATTCTGGCCCTGCGTTTAACTGAGTTAAATAAATGATAATAGTGATGTGATATGTTCTCTGTGTGGAGTAAAGGTCCTTAAACACCGAGTCAGAAATTTTTGTATGCGTTTTTGCGTGCTAAAATTTCGGACTGCAAGGACCTTCACATCTGGCGCAGTTTCAGCTTGTACTAAAACAAAAAAGCAAACAATAGTATTAATAGTCATTAATTTTAGTTAACATGCTATGATAATTTGAACAGATTTGTATTCTTAGGGTAAAATAATGTAAAATTAGGTCATGAATATTGTCTCAAAAGTCATGGAGAGTCATTGTTTTAATTATGCAATAATGTAATTATTGAAATTACTAGTATTTTTGTGGCCAAAATATAATTGAAGCACGTTGCAAACAGAGACGCTCAATGAAAAATATATTTGAAATGGGAAATATATTTTCATATACCAAAATATTTCTGGGGCAAGAAATGGCCTTTTCTTGGACTGAAATATATAGAATATGCATTTAGAATATTTAGAATTTCCAAATATACACCGCCGTTTAAATGTAAATCTCTGTTTGCAACGTGCTTCAATTATATTTTGGCCACAAAAATACTAGTAATTTCAATAATTACATTATTGCATAATTAAAACAATTATATGTATTTTAAAAGTGCATTTTGCTGTATTATCGTCGATGGAAATCAAGTCTACTTTGCATTTATTAAAACACCCGAGTAACGTGTTATGTTCCGCTCTGTGTGTGGACGAAGCAGGCTAACATTAGTCTTTATAAACATTATGGGCAATATCATCGAGTTCAGCATGATATTAGGTCATGTGCACACATAACAAGGGGATATGATAATGCTGGGCTTTTGCAGAGGCGTGGAAGCGAGCTTGATGTCGGTGCTAGAGGAGAATGCACTGATGCTATAGTGCTTTGAGTGCCGGATCATGTTTATTTCTGCATGCTAACTAACAGTGTTTGTGCTCTTCAGGATCTGAGGAAGCTCGTGGCTCCGCTGCTGAAGAGTTTCCAGGCTGAGGTGAGTGACACTGTTACAGGACTAGGGCGGTCAAATTGGCTGAAAAACTACATTTGAATTTTTTACTAAAATATTATCACTATTTGAATTTAAAAGGCATAAATTCAGTTAGGAAAAAACATATTTTGGCTTCTCTCCTGAGGCCACAAGAGGGCGCATTGAGCGAAATATTACCAGATGCACGTTTCTTTAAAGTAGGGCTGGGCAATATGAGCAAAAAGTCATATCTCGGTATTTTTTGGCTGATTTGCGTCAGCAAATTACAGTCACTTCACAGTTAGTGCTATCATACAAATACACTTGTAGGTTTAAAATGTCCAACTACAAACATTTCAGCTAAATGTATATTTTAGTCTGAGTTATTAAGTATAAGTATCGCTTTTTATTGATCTTCTTTCTTACTAGTTTCACTTCTGTTTTAGTACTTCTTACTATGTGTAAGTTGTTGCTTGTTAGCATGTGTGTTTGTTATTGTAACAAAGTTCGTAAGGAAGGAAGGAAGCAGACAGGGTTGGCTCGTGAAGACTTGGGTGAATTTTATTTACAGATAAACTTAAACAGGTGCGCACTCTGCGCGTCCTAAAAACATAAACTCTCTCGGTTGTCTCCGCGATCACTCTCAGCATTCGTTCCGGCTGTCTCCCTCTCACAGACCGTGCGCCCGAGTCTTCACTCCGTCTCTCCCTGAACTCCTGTTCCACAGTGGCTTTTATCTGGTCTCCACGCCAATTACTGCAATCAGACACAGGTGTTCCTCATTTTGCACTTGACCCACTTACTTACCGCTGTCTCCTGAGTCCTTCTCCGCTGCAGACTTCGCTGAACCACGCCCGCCACATACCCCACCGCCCGACTCAGGCCAGGAAGCCCGCCTGCAGCCCCCATTCCTGGAGAGGAAGTCTACAATCATCTGCGCCCCGGCCTGTGGATCACCTTGAATTTGAAGGGCTGTAATGCCAGATACCAACGGGTGATCCGCGTTGGTATCCTTCATGCGGTGGAGCCACTGCAAGGGCGCGTGGTCCGAACAGAGGGTGAATTCCCGTCCCAGGAGATAATAGCGGAGGGTGAGGACCGCCCACCGGATCGCCAAACACTCCTTCTCAATGGTGCTGTACATCGTCTCTCTCTTAGAGAGCTTCCGACTGATGTACAGCACCGGGCGCTCCTCACCCTTTATCTCCTGGGTCAGGACAGCTTCCAGCCCTCGGTCCGACGCGTCCGTCTGCAGCAAAAAAGGGAGAGAAAAGTCAGGAGAGTGCAATAGCGGCCTGCCACACAGAGCAGCCTTCACTTGGGTAAAAGCCTGCTGGCACTGCTCCGTCCACGGGACCGTATCTGGGACCTCCTTTTTAGTGAGGTCAGTCAGCGGGCTGGTGAGCTCCGAATAGTCAGGAATAAACCTCCTGTAATACCCCGCCAGCCCCAGGAACTGCCTCACCTCCTTTTTGGTCTTGGGTCTCGGGCAGGCCGCAATAGCTGCCGTCTTATCAATTTGGGGACGCACCTGTCCGTGGCCCAAGTGGAAACCCAGATAACGAACCTCCACCCGCCCAATCGCACACTTCTTTGGGTTGGCCGTTAGCCCCGCTCCCCTCAGCGCTCTCAGAACCTCCCGCAGGTGCACCATATGCCGCTGCCAGTCCTGACTGTAGATGATAATGTCATCTAGATAAGCAGCGGCGTATGCGGTGTGCGGTCGGAGGATTTTGTCCATGAGGCGCTGAAAGGTAGCGGGGGCCCCGAACAACCCAAAAGGAAGTGTGATAAATTGGTGCAATCCAAACGGCGTTGTGAAGGCTGACTTTTCTTTGGATAAGGGCGATAAGGGGATCTGCCAATATCCTTTGGTTAAGTCCAGTGTCGAATAAAAACGAGCGGTACCCAGCCGATCAAGCAACTCGTCAACCCGCGGCATTGGATAGGCGTCGAACTTCGACACCGCATTCACCTTGCGATAATCCACGCAGAACCGGACCGAGCCGTCTGTTTTCGGTACCAAAACGATCGGGCTTGCCCAGTCACTGTGGGATTCTTCTATTACTCCCATCTCTAACATTGCCTCTAATTCTGACTGAACCACTTTTTTCTTGTGTTCCGGTAAACGATACGGCCGGCTGCGCACTACGACGCCCGGCTCCGTCTCAATATGGTGCTGGATGAGATTGGTTCGCCCGGACCGGGGCGAGAACACATCTGCAAAGTCCTTTTGCAACCTGGCTACATCGGTGAGCTGGGAGGGCGAGAGGTGATCTCCCCCAGGGGCCAGAGTGAGTGACTGGATTTTGGTGATCACCTCTGGCCCGAGATCGTCCTCGCCACTTACCGCCGTCGCCAGCATCACCGGCTCCACCTCGCTCCATTTTTTAAGGAGATTGAGGTGGTAGATTTGACGTGCCCCGCTCCGGGCCGTTTCGAACCACCTCATAATTGAGATCCCCTACCCGCCGTGTGACCTCGAAAGGTCCTTGCCACTTGGCGAGTAATTTAGAGCTAGAAGTGGGGAGCAATACAAGTACTTTATCTCCCGGTGCAAACTTGCGTAATCTGGTCCCCCGATTGTATAGCCGGCTTTGCTTGTCCTGGGCCTGTAACAAATTCTCCATGGAGAGCTGCCCCAAGGTGTGGAGCTTTGTTCTCAGGTCCAGCACATGCTGAATTTCGTTTTTGCTCTCCGAAGGTCCCTCCTCCCAAGTCTCCCTCAGGACGTCCAAGACCCGCGGGCTGGCGCCCATACAGGAGCTCAAGGGGAAAACCCGTGGAGGCTTGCGGGACCTCCCGCACAGCAAACAAAAGGGGTTCCAGCCATTTGTCCCAATTTTTGGCGTCTTCGTGAGCGAACTTTGAATCATTGTTTTCAACGCAGATTAAATCGCTTCCACCAGGCCGTCCGTTTGTGGGTGATAGACGCTGGTGCGAACCGACTTAATTCCCAACAATTCATAAAGTTCGCGAATGGTTCGTGACATAAACGCTGCCCTCCCTGATCGGTGAGAATCTCTTCGGGATTCCCACCGGAGATCATACTGAACAGAGCCTCCGCTACACTCTTTGCGGAAATGTTGCGGAGCGCCACTGCCTCCGGTATCGGGTTGCATAATCCACCAGAACTAATGCAAACCGATGCCCTCGTGCTGACCGTTCAATGGCCCGATGAGGTCCATACCAATTCTTCGGGGACCTGCATTAGCGGAAGGGCGCAAAGGCGCTTTTGGGGAGGCCGGGGATTCACTAACTGACATTCACGACAAGCCGCACACCACCGGCGTACATTCTCGTGAATGCCCGGCCAAAAAAAACGGGCCATTAAACGGTTCAGTGTCGCTGCCTGACCCAGATGCCCTGCCATAGGACTACAATGAGGTACCAACAACTGGGTTGTATCTTGTTTTGACTGAGCGTCCTGCGTCACTCGATACAACCTATCTTTTAATATAGCAAAATAGGGATAGGAAGGGGGCCGTGCGGACTGGAGAGGTGCAGTTGGCGGCGCAGCAGCTGCCAGTCCAGAACCTTCTGGTCTACGACGACCTAAAGCGAGCCATCCTCCAGCGGGTCGGCCGGAGCCCCGAGCAGCACCGCCAGCGTTTCCGTTCGCTGGAGCTGGGGGAGAACGGCCGGCCCTTCGCGATGGCTCACCAGCTCCGGGACGCCTGCCGCAGATGGCTGTTGGCCGGGGAAGGCGGCGTCGAACAAATCATCGACCGTGTGGTGCTGGAGCAATTTATTGCGCGGCTCCCCAAGAAGACCGCGCAGTGGGTCCAGTGCCACCACCCGGCGTCGCTGGACCTGGCCATCCAACTCACCGAGGACCAGATGGTGGCGTGCCACGGGGTTGGCAAAACCCTACCGTCCGTCTCTCTCTGAACTCCTTTCCTGGTCTGCCCTCATGTCCAGCAGCGCTTTGTGATGTTCCTGGTGGAGTCCCGCGAGCGACTGGATGACTTCCGCAAATGGCGATCCCGTCGGTGAGGACATGATGGCAGCGGCGTTCCGGCTTCCTTCCCGGGTTTCGGCACCAGTGTAACAAAGTTCGGAAGGAAGGAAGGAAGCAGACAGGGTTGGCTCGTGAAGACTCGGGTGAATTTTATTTACAGATAAACTTAAACAGGTGCGCACTCTGCGCGTCCTAAAAACATCAACTCTCTCGGTTGTCTCCGCAATCACTCTCAGCATTCGTTCCGGCTGTCTCCCTCTCACAGACCGTGCGCCCGAGTCTTCACTCCGTCTCTCCCTGAACTCCTGTTCCACAGTGGCTTTTATCTGGTCTCCACGCCAATTACTGCAATCAGACACAGGTGTTCCTCATTTTGCACTTGACCCACTTACTTACCGCTGTCTCCTGAGTCTCCCGCTGCAGACTTCGCTGAACCACGCCCCCCTCGCCACAGTTATGTTTAAGGATTACTGATAAACTACTGCCGTTTGATTTATCTATTTTAATTTGAGATAAAATATGTATGAATTTATTATGTCTTTATAGGTATTTTCTTTAGTTTTAGTTTTAATCAATTTGAGTTATTTTAATACCGTTACTTCAACATAATATATGGAAATTTTATATATATATATATATATATATATATATATATATATATATATATAGGGTGTTTGGCTTAGTGTCATGTTAGAATAATTTTTATACTCGTACCTTTTGTTGTTTTTATATTTTGAAATGTTTTTAGCTTTATTTTTTGTTTTCATTTAAATGTTTAGTTTTGAAATGTTGTTGTATGCATTTGTCATTTTATTTCATTTCTCCATTTTCTTAAATGTGTATATATAATATTTATAGAGTTTTAACTTCAGTTACTTTGTCTTATTTGTAAGTCGCTTTGGATAAAAGCGTCTGCTAAATTACTAAAAAGTAAAGTTATTGCACTCTGTCTGTTTGATGCGCGTGCGTTCAGAACCAAGTCTGTGGAGTTTATCAGAGAATCGTAAAGCAGAAGCTCGTGCTCTTCTGACAGCAAAATGGAAATATTTCCATGTCTTTCTAACATTTACAGATGGAGAATATACTGTGAAATCTAAGTTATGCGTTTATGAAAAGAGCCCATATCTCAAACAGCGCGTCTCTGTCAGCGGCACACGCAGCCTTTCTGTCAGAGCTGCTTTATACTAAAGATTCATCATTGCTTATACATGCAATTTATTAACATTTGATTCATGAAAATATGATCACAGTTTACGCTGTTAATATGCACATTCGCTAGCAAGCTCATTTCTTAATCTAGTATTAACATGTTTATTTTTTTAAGTTGAACTTGCATTAATTGTAACATTGTGCTCTCTTGTGTGAGACGCGAGTGCAGCGATGCTAGAAAATGCAATAAATATGTGTTCTGTGTGAATGGCTTGGTTTCAGTTTTGAGGTAAACAACATCTCCACATTGATGTTCTCTCTTTATGCAATCTTGTGAACGTGTAGCACCGCATCGAGTGCGTTCAGGCTAAAAACAAGCATTAAAATGGAACTACACCTCGTAATCGCCAAGCTGCCCGACGCACACCTAAACTTCGACTGCAGCGTTTTGCATTCAAATGTGGATTTTATTTTAAATTCGACGATATTCGAATTTATTGTGACAGCCCTAAACAGGACAGTCGTTATGAGTCGTTATGTTTGAGGGACAAGCGGTTGCTTGTGTTTGATACGCGTCTGTGATATTTCTCTTCTAGATTGATGCACTGAGTAAGAGGAGTAAAGAGTCAGAGACAGCGTTTCTAAACGTCTATAAACGACTGATTGATGTGCCGGGTAAGTATTCATATGAGCTGCATGATTAAACATCAGACAACTCCTTAAATATTGAACTGTACGGTGCAATAATAATGCTAAGAGCTGTAATATTCACGTCCAGTCAGAAGAGCTGTATTCCCTCAAGACTTTATTATTGTTTATATAACACAAAGTTGACATTGATCCTCTTATGAAACATAACGAAGACCCAAGAAATCCCATGGGCCCTTAATACAATTAGGTTTTATGAAACTTAGGGTTATAAAAAGTCTCACATTTCTTAAATGGTATAATAAAAGTATTAATTATCATTTAAGAGGCCTTATGTTTTGGGGTGGTTTTGAAGTTTATTACCGTGCAGATTGATCAATCTGTGTGACGTGCATCTTTTTTCGCCTCATTAAAATTAATCAGTGAATTGCTGGTTACTATATAATTAAAAGTCATGCATTATGCATAAAATCTCTCATTTCTGGTTATTATTGGTACAGAATAAACAGTATCTGGTATTTAATTTGACGTAAACTCTTGTAGCTTCTCTCTGGGCGGCCGTGTCATAGGAAGAAAATACATTATTGAGATATATAGATTTTTCTAGTATCTGTAATATTTCTGAAACATTATTATTGTATTAGCTAAATATAATTCTGCTTGACTTATGATTTGCATGTGTTGGTATAAAAAATGCACCAAAAATAAAAATTATTGGCAGAAGCTAACAAAATGAAACACTGGGCTGAATACCAAACAGGTAGTTTTTTGCCCCCCCCCCCCCATGCATTTTACAATTTTTTTTCATCATTGCATACATTTGCTAAATAGCCAAACTGTGCTTTTTATGGTTTTGTCTTGCTTTTAATAAAATAAATTACAAAACAACAATTAAAAATATGTATTTAACATTCTAGCTGACATTTATACTAACAAAACATAATTTCACTTAAAGCTAAGTTAGTAAAATAATATTTTTGCGTCCCCTTCTTGAATCAGGCATGTCTTTTATACTGTACAGATAAATGCTGAGCAGAAGAGACTTGTTTTAAAACATTAGAATATATTACAGATCTCAATTTGAACACTGCTGTATGTGTGAATGTTATTATAATATAATGCATTAATGGAGCTGTTGTAATTATTATTATTTAGTTTTGGCAGAGACCTGCGGGAAGACCTCAGTGCTGCTTAGATTTATAAATTATTCTGATTATGAATTTGAAAATATGTTTTTCACACTTATCACACTGTTGCATGCCTTGTAAAAATTCATTAAAATGTTACTAAGCACCTGACGAGTATTTGATCGCGTCACGTCATTGTTCGGAGCAGTTTATTCAATCTCTTTGCTTATTCGGCCAAACCCAGAAAGAGCTTTTTGTCAATTACGGCCGAATAATTTCCGTTGCGAACATTCGGTACATCCCTAATTGATATATTGGTACATAAACCAATTTGAGTGCATATTGAATAAAGCGTTTTAAACTTGCAGATAACCTGATTTGCAGATTGTCTGGGTCCAGATGGGTCATTAAATGAAAAGAAATCAAACTTATAAGAACCTGTGTTTATCATCTGTTCGAGAGCTTTGCTGAATGCGGTGTGTGTGTGTGTCCTCTCTCTCTCTCTCTCTCTCTCTGTCTCTGTCTCTCTCTCTGTCTCTGTGTGTGTCTCTCTTTCTTTCTCTTTCTGTGTGTGTGTGTCTCTCTCTCTCTGTGTGTGTGTGTGTGCCTCTCTCTCTCTCTCTGTGTGTGTGGATCTATTTAAACTAAACTGAGCTGGATAATGCCATCACTGAATTCAATAATGAAATTGAAACTGAAAAATGGGCGTTTAATCTTATTATTTTACATTAGTGATGCACTGTTTTCCTATTTTGATATTGTGCAGTTGCTTTGACACAAATTGTATTGTTAAAAGCGCTATATAAATAAAGGTGACTTGACTTGACTAGATCCGGTGCCAGCGTTGGAGTTGTCGCAGCAGCTGCATCTGAAGGTCCAGAGGATGCACGACATAGACACGGAGAACCAGAAACTGCGTGAGACGCTTGAGGAGTACAACAAAGAGTTTGCTGAGGTCAAGAACCAGGGTGAGCGATGCACACACATAACACTGGAAACACTGTCATCTTTTCCCCATGATGTACGTAGTAGAGATGAGGTTAGGCTGACACTCAAACGGCAAGGCCACGAAATTATGATATTGTACTCTGGAAGAAATGGTATTGGATCAGCGTTACATTACATTGCTCTTTTGAATATGTTAAATAGGGCTGTCAAAAAATTTGAATTTCGAATATTCATCGAATTTAAAATAAAACATAATTTTACCTGTGCATCAGGCAGCTTTATCAGATGTGATGATGATGCATTTTAATGTTTTTCAGCTAATACAGTTGAAGCCACTGGATGCAGCGCTGCTACGTCGTTCATTAGAAATATTGCATAAAAACATAAAATCAAAAAGTGTTCGCACAGAACTCATATTTATCATTTTCTATAGAGACGTCTATCAGCGCTGCACTCGTGTCTCACACAAGAGAGACGCATGTTTAGAAAGCATGTAACATTAATATAAGTTAAACTTTTAAAAAGAAGTTTTTTCTGCATCTTGTGTTTAAAGGAAGAAAGTCCTGTTTGTGATTGGTTTCGGTTCTTTGTATTAAACTACACATGCATGCATTTATTAGTTTTGTTCCTAATGTGTTTAAGCAACTTAATTATATATGTTTTTAAACGTGCACTTTTTTTCAAAGATAGTCCTGTTATTTTATTGCATGCATTAGTAATATTTTGCTCGATGTGGCCTCAAGAGAGAAGACAAACGCTTTTTTACCCGCTAACTGAAATTATGCATCTTAAATTTGAATATAATTTGAATATTGATCATATTCAAATTGAGCTTTTCAGCCATTTTGACAGCCCTAATGTTAACCGTGCACATCCGGGGCTTCGGTATCGATCTGCAGCTACGTGAGCATCACCTCCAGTGCTGTGAATGGCATGCCGCAGATGATGCACATTGTTTGAACTGGTTATGTAGTCATGCAAACAACACATCATAGCAGCACAAACCCTCTCCATCATTTCTCAAGGCTGTTTAAACACAGTTCACTACAGGCTCCACTTGGCCTGGCTAAGAATCAGAGGAGTGTATTAGCACAGGTTGTGTGTTCCTCACAGCTTCACTGAAATGTGCCGTCTGTTTGTAGAGGTGACCATTAAAACGCTGAAGGAGAAGATCAGAGAGTATGAGCAGAGCATGAGGAGCCAGGCAGAGAACCTGGCCCTGGAGAAACAGCAACACATTCATAAAAGCTATGAGGAGAAAGAGAGGTCAGTACCCACCGTGCTCATCTCATCTGTATATAATCCACTGCTAAATCATGAGCCGTCACGTTTACTGTCATCTGAGCATTGAATAGCATTAAAAGCCCTATTCTGCCTCTTCAGATTGGGCATTTCTAGCAGGTTGTTAAAATCGATTAACTTGTAATTCAGTCTTTAGTTTTCAACCCTAATCAAACTTTTGTGATTTTCAGGCCTGGAGATTTAAAGAGCCCTGATTTAAATAACAGTGGCGTTATGTAATTAGTGTCTGTTTTCACTAATGACTCATGGGTTTGGATGCGGTTACATTCATGTGCAAAAGTGAAATAAAAGCATCGTTTCCATCCAACGAGAACAAAATCGTCACCTCCTGATAAACTGCCACTAAATATCACTAAGAAAGCATGAATATACTAATTTCCATATATAATACATTACTTTATTTTGACGGTACCTTTTGGACATTGTCTACAATACGGAACTTTGCACCTACACGTCAACAAACTCTCATTAGAGTATTAAGGCCTAAGTATACTACTTTTTTTTCAAGAAAAAAACATTTTATGTATATGTTAATATATCAAAACATAATTAATGCATGTGTAACTGCAGGTTAAATGCATTCATGTCCTGCATTAAACATTGTAAATACATCTAAATGCTTCTTCAGACGCAGCTTCTGTGTTTCTCTGCATTGCAACGATTCATTTTATTCATACTGCTTTTTATAAATAAACTTTTTATAAATCACTGACTAAATGTAAGAATTTGACTCCAAACATAATGCATGCTTTTATAAAATGGCTTTATGAAGGTAAAAATGCCCATAAAATATTAAATTAGAAAATATTAATTTCTATCAGTGTGAACAGAGCACTGCACAGAATATGAAGAATATCTCAAACTTTATCTGTTCACAGTAAGATATCAGCAAAGCAACACACTCAGCTAAATATCATCTAATTATCGCTATCGATAAAATACCAGGAGATACTGAGATATTATGTTTTGTCAATATCGCTCGCACACGCCTAGTGCAACATTATAGTCAGAATCTGTTAATCAGCATCTCAGACGCTGTGGAACGAGATCGGTCCGCGGGTTACTCAGGTTATCTCGTCCCATAGCACAAAGACTTATCTGATATGCATGGAGGAATTTATTCTGCAAATGCATTTCAATCTCCCATTAATCATATTTACCCTTTTCACACAAGTCAACAAACACCTCAAGCGAGCGGGATTTGTATTCGACATCTGGCGTTTCCTTCGCTCATTCCTGATACGATACTTCAAAATGTGCAGAAAACCAGGGCGATGGAAACATAGCTGTGTGCCGTTGTTTTCTCTGGTGAGTGAAGCGTCTGTTGTTGTGTTCTAACAGGAAGCTCCAGGAGTCGCACATGTCTTTGGCTGGTAAACTACAGGAAGCTGAACTCAAAGCCCAGACCCTGCAGACAGGTACCAGAGAACCGCTCTCAGTACCGTCTCTGCTCAGAGGCCCGACGGGTTTCATTTGTCAGAGCAGTTCATCTTTAGTCAGTTATTCATTCAAACGCTTTTCTGCATGTACTAATAAACAGGAGCTCTGCTAAAGAGTGTGCGCGTGTGTGTGCGCATGTGTGTGTGTGTCTCTGTGTGCGCGCGTGTCTGTGTGTGCACGTGTGTGTACTCGTGTGTGTACTCGTGTGTGTGTGTATGAACGTGTGTGCATTTACGTGCGTGAGTGAGCGTGCGTTTGTGTGTGTGTCTCTGTGTGTTTGTGCGTGTTTATTTGTGTGTTTGTACATGCGTGTGTTTGTGTGTTTGTACATGTTTTTTTGTTTGTGTATGTGTATCTTTGTTTGTGCACGTGTTTGTTTTTGTGTGTTTGTTTGTTTGTGTACTCGTGTGTGTGTGTGAGCGCGTTTGTGTGTGAGCGTGTGTTTGTGAGTTTGTTTGTCTGTGTGCGTGTGTGTGCGTTTGTTTGTGCATTTGTTTGTGCTTGTTTGTTTTTTTATGTGTGTGTGTGTGTGTGCGCGTGTGTGTGTGTTTGTTTATGCATGTTTGTTTTTGTGCATTTCGTGTGTGTGTGTGTGTGTGTGTGTGTTGTTTGTTTGTTTGTTTGTGGATGTGTTTGTTTGTTTGTGCTTGCGTGTGTGTGAGAGACACTAGAGGCTATATAATATATTTTAGATTATTATATAAAGCATTATGTTGTTGTGTGTCTTTGCAGCACTTGAACGAACTCAGACAGAGTTTTTTGACCTGAAAACCAAATATGAAGAAGAGTCGACTGCAAAGTATGTGCGAGTAACTTCATGCATTCATATTCATTTGTTAACCAGTTTATGATTAATCTCGCCTATGATAAACTCTTTCATGTTTAACTAGCTTCTGGTTTTAAGTTGATCAGTAAGATTTACTCAATGCGTAATACTTTTATTTAGCAAGAACACATTCAAATCACAAAAATGATGGTAAAGACATTAACATTAAGAAAAATCTGCTTTAAATAAATGCCGTTCTTTCTATTCATTAAAGAAAAATGTACAGTTTCACAAAAATATAAAGTTTTCAACTTTGATAATGAGAAGAAATATTTCTTGAGAACCAAATCAGCATATTAGAAAAATTGGGAAAATTAGCATAGATAAAATAATAACCAGAAATGCTGTTTACCAAGTTTATAAATGGTTAAAGGGCACAGTATACATTTAAGATGAATGTGACTTGCAGGTCTGGGCCGGTTGCATTAAACACCTTAAGTGTAATTGTCCCTTAAGATCGCTCTTAAGTTTATCTTGCACTTAAGGGCGTTTGCATGAAATATCCCTAAAATGTCACTTAAGTGTTTCTTGAGGTCATAAACCTTAGAATATCTCTTAAGTATCCCTTAAAGCCCATTAAGTGTTGCATAAAGCCCCTTAACCGTCAAGCATAACATAAGGTATGGAAAACATCACTTAAGTGTTTCACAGCGAGTAGATTCAATCCTAAAGTCTTCTACAAGACACGATCGCCTGCTTTATATGTTGATCAGATTTTAATTTATGCATTTATTCACGTTGATTGAATCACATACAGCACATAATATCTCAAACATGAGAACACATTATATTCTATAATATTTTCCTACATATTACCTGGAAATGACTTGGAAAAACACACATAAACCATATATTGTCTCAATCGTGTGTTTATTGTGATCGCTGCTGTATTGCATCATAAGATGCTCTATGAGTCCGTATTGGACTTTCAGCACCCTCCGGCTTGAGTATGAATTAAACATACAATGCATATGAGAGTTACCCGCCGAAGTTTATTAGGTCTGTCTGGTCATCATCGTCATAATCCAAATGTTTTCAGATGTGTGTGCTACATTAACACAATGTGAGCGCATGTTCTCATAGTAAGCATTGAAGCGCATGGAGTTCATCTGTGTTTGTACTCGGAGAGATAATGGTGAATGTCTTTGGTTCTCAGGGGTGATGAGATTGACATGGTGATGACTGATCTGGAGCGAGCCAATCAGGTACCTTTTATCAAAATATAACTTTCCAGATTGTATTTATGACAGTTTTTTTTTTCATCCTGGTTATGCATTTTTATATTGAAAATCATGCATACAAAAGTCTACACACCCCTGTTAAAATGCCAGGTTCCTGTGATGTAAAATGTTTTTATTTTTACTCCACCTAAAATATTTCAGTGTTTTTTTTGTTTTGTTTTTACAGGTTATGGTTTACATTAAAGGTGGAAAAAAGTTCTCATTTGTTTACATCACAGAAACTTGGCATTTTAACAAGGTTGTGTAGACTTTTTATATCCCCTGTAAACTGTTAAGATGCAAAAGAAAACCTAATTTTGTTCATCAAATAATTGTCATCGTCATATTGTTCCAAACCCATAAAATATTAGTTAATCTTGAAATAATATGTATCGATTTGGAAATATAGCTTGTGTTGACTTTCAGTGAAAGGACATAAAATTGGTGTTTCGAAGATTAATTATGGGTTTGGAACGACGTGAGGTTGAGTAAACGATGACAGATCCATTTTGGGGTGAACTGTCCCTTTAAAAGCTAAGATGATGGTGTTGTGAACTCTATTGGTGATGTTTTTCTGCAGAGAGCAGACGCTGCTGAGAGGAAGGTTGAAGCTCTGAGAGAGCAGCTCACTTCAGATAATAAATCATCCCCAGCACAGACACGGATCGACTCGACGCCATACACGGTACCTGCTCTCCCTCCGCTGCTGGTCCATACTCTACTAGAGAGTATAAGACAGGATCTTAAACTCCTCTATATGGTTTCAACAAATAAACTAAACCACTGCTATAATCTCATAAAGTATAGAATCATAAATGTGTCCCTGGAGCACACAAGCAGTCATAAGCAGCACAGATATATTTGTAGCAATAGCCAACAATACATTGTATGGGTCAATATTATACATTTTTCTTTTATGCCAAAAATCATTAGGATATTATGATCATGTTCCATGAAGATATTTAGTTAATTTAATTTTCATTAAATTTACAAAAGTACATTAATAATGTAACTAAAATACTTACACTACTTATTACATTTTATATTAGGGTAACTTGTAATCTGTAACCTATTACACTTCCAAAGTAACCTTCCCGACACTGGTGGCATAGTAAGTCCTAATTCTGACTCTAGCCGGTGCTCCACTGTGATTTTGGCTAGCATTACTGTTAGTCCACATTCACCTCTTTCAGCCGCAGAACATGAGTAAAGCTCTGTGTGAGATCGGACCCATCCGCTGTGTCTGTGTGTGTTTATACGGTGCTCAGTGTCTGGTGTGTGTGTGTTAATCAGGATGAGAGTGTGGAGCTGGTGCTGCGCTCGAGTCTGGAGGCAAAGGAGCGTGAGATGCTGCAGCTGGTGGAGGACGTCCAGAGACTTCAGGCCAGCCTCTCCACGCTCCGAGAGAGCTCAGCCGCACACACCAGCCAGCTTCAGCAGCAGCTCCAGAGACAGACCGCCACGCTCGAGGTAGACAACCTCACTCACAACCTTACATTACTCTCCACTTTCAGTTTGCAAGACAGACGTGGCGTCCTGGATAGCTTTCTAAATAAACACCAAAAGTCATGCAAGTCTGGTGCATGCTGTAGCTAAAGCTGCTTAAACGTTTAATGTTAGATTTTTTTTGCAGTTGATGTGACTACTAGGTATGCACAGAATTTTTGGCCTCTTTAAGGAGAATTGCTAGATGTATTTCCCAATTGTAAGTCGCTTTGGATTGAAGCGTCTGCTAGATGTCTAGGTTGTCAGGTCTAAACAATCTTACAACATTTATTTATATTACTTAATAAAATAATAAATAATCATTACAAAGCAGTTTTGGTTTTCGGGCCAAGTGCATCCAGAATATTCAGTTTGTGTGCATCCCTAGTTACTACAGAAATAGATACCATGCCTGTAAACAAATGTACTGAAGAAATGATGGGTGCAACAATCAATAAATGCAACTACTGACAATAAACTCTTAAGTAAATGTCATAACAGTATCACATTTTTCATGAAATCTTATTAACAGTTGAAAAGGGTCAGACTTTATTTTAAGGTCCAGTTCTGACTATGCCTTTTGCATTAATAAAGTCATATTTAGCTGCTTATCAATAGTTAGTAAGGTTGTTGTTGTTAAGTTTAGGTATTGGAAGGATTAGGAATGTGAAAAATGTCCATGCATAATATGTGCTTTATAATAAGTATAACAGCTAAAATGTTAGAAATAGGCATGCTATTAAAACAACTAATTAATAGAACTGGCCCCTATACTAAAGTGTTACCTTAAAATAAGATGTATTTTATTATTGAATGCAATGCATGCTGTGACGGTTTCCAAATTCAGATTTTCATGTGAACAACCGGTCTGGAAACATTACCGCCCAAGAGCATCTCATGGCCTTGAGTGTGCAAAGCACAGAAATAGTGTTTTTTTTTACTGATAACGTGAGATTTAGTAGCTCTGACTGATTTGTTAAAGCAATTGAGAATGATGGGAACTGCATTACTTTGACAGACTCTGTTGTAAATCTTATGTAACCCATCTAAACCGATCTGTGCTGGGCAGAACTGGTTGCACAAGTGGTTTTAGTGGTCAAGCTGGGCATTTGCATCGCCTAATAGTCACTGAAGCAATGCATAGTGATAAAAATGAAAGGGTGTTGATGTGCATCATACGGTTTGATCTTATACTTCAGTGGCCGTGTAACAGGCAGTGTGTGTGCGATTGAGCTGCTCCGCTGTTGTGCATTTGCCCTCATCTGGCAGCCATATCACCCTGCAGCCCAAGACCGGTTGCCCACTGAAGCTAAGCAGGGTTGAGCCTGGTCAATACCTGGATGGGAGACCTCCTGGGAAAAACTAGGTTGCTGCTGGAAGAGGTGTTAGTGAGACCAGCAGTGGGTGCTCACCCTGTGGTCTGTGTGGGTTCTAATGCCCCAGTATAGTGAAGGGGACACTATACTGGAAAAAGCACTGTCCTTCGGATGAGACGTTAAACCGAGGTCCTGACTCTCTGTGGTCATTAAAAATCCCAGGATGTCCTTCGAAAAAAGAGTAGGTGTTACCCCGCATCCTGGCCAAACTAGCCCACTGGCCTCTGACCATCATGGCCTCCTAATCATCCCCATACACTGATTGGCTTCATCACTCTGTCTCCTCTCCACCAGTAAGCTGGTGTGTGGTGGGCGTTCTGGCGCACTATGGCTGCCGTCACATCATCCAGGTGGATGCTGCACATTGGTGGTGGTTGAGGAGATAGCCCCCTTACTATGTAAAGCGCTTTGAGTGTCTAGAAAAGCGCTATATAAATGTAACAAATTATTATTATTATTATTATTATCTGTCGTTTCATTTGTCCAGCAACTGGAGGAGAAGCTGCAGACACAGACAGACTATGAGGAGGTGAAGAAAGAGCTCAGGTAAGAGATGTTCCTGCACTCCTGCTGATGACAGCACTAGTCGATGCCTCTTAAAGCAATAGTTCACCCAGAAATGAAGATTTGGCCATCCAAGATGTGCATGACTTTTTTCTTGAGTAGAGCATTAAAGATGATTTTTTTCGCTGAGACCGTGCTCCTTTGTGATTCATACAATGCGACCAGCGCTATGAGAGTCAAAAAAGCATGCAAATCAATTCACGCGACTCCTGATGTTATATGATGTCTTTTGAAGCTGTCAGTCGGTGCGAGAAACTTGATTATTTACAACATTATAACCTGTAATCCATAGACTCGGGCAAACAGGGGAATCTGATTCTCTTCGGTATATAAAACCAAACCCGGTCTTTGCTTAGAGAAACTAAACTTTGGAGTGCTTGGATGTATTATTGAATCATGGCTGGCACGTTTATATCAACAGCATCCTGAAATCGATGGAGTTTGGTCCGTGTGACGTCTCCACAGCGCAGGTAAGCATGTGTTTTTGTTCTGTTCGGTGTGATTTCTGGTGTTGATCTAATGTGATGTTCTCTCAGGACTCATCTAAATCGTTAGAGGTGTTGCTGCTGGAGAAGAACCGCAGTCTGCAGTCTGAGAGCGCGTCTCTGCGCATCGCTAACACTGAGCTCAGCAGTGAGTCATCACATCAACATCTCAAAAACTGCTTGTTAATTTCACATTTCAATAACATATTTCCAATCAGCCATAAAATCTGAAATGAACTGGCATTGTTTATGGGTTTGGAACGACATGAGGTTGAGTAAATGATGACAGAGTTTCCATTTTGGGGTGAACTGTCCCTTTAAAAGCTAAGATGATGGCTTTATTAACTCTATTGATTATGTTTTCTGCAGAGAGCAGAAGCTGCATTGTTTCTTACCATCAAATAATATATATAAAAAATAATAATAGCCATTCCACACCAAAAACCTTCATTTATATTATTTAATAGTCCAGTAGATGTTTCACATTGTGGCTTTGTAGGTTAAATCTCAGGTTTATAATCCAGCTCTCGCTGTCATTTAATCCACCCCGGCTCATTAGAGAAACGTGCATGTGGCGACATGATAATATGTTGCTTCTCGTGTATTTAATGACATTTTTAAAGTGATATGTGACCCTGAAGCACAAAACCAGTGTTAAGTGTCAATTGTTCTAAATTGAGATTTATGCATCATCTGAAAGCTGAATAAATAGTCTTTGCATTGATGTATGGTTTGGACAATATTAGTAAATCTGGAATCTGAGGATGCAAAAAAAATGTAAATATTAAGGAAATGACCTTTTAAAGTAGTTCTGAGCAATGTATATTACTAATCAAAAATTACGTTTTGATATATTTACGGTAGGAAATGTACTAAATATCTCAATGGAGCATGATCTTAATATCCTAATGATTTTTGGCATTAAAGAAAAATGTATAATTTTGACCCATACAATGTATTGTTGGCTATTGCTACAAATATACCCCAGCGACTTAAGACTGCTTTTGTGCTCCAGGGACACATATATCCAGTGAGTGGTGCCTAAAGCATGTTTCAGTTTAATCTGTAACTGATGTATGTAAATCTGGCAACATTTTATCATTGTGCGCGTATCGTGGCTCTTTGAAATGTCCCATGAGTGGCGCTAAACAATTATTGCTCTATCGTGTTTGAAAATAATATACCGCCTACCCTAAACCTAACCGCTGGGCTTAACCGAAGAAAATGTGAGATAAAAACCAAAGCAACCATGCTATTTTAGCTTGCTTCTACAAGTCTTTGAGCTATTTGGTGGAATGACTTCTAGTGCAGTGCTGTACTGGGTACACACACACACACACACACTCTCACAGAGAGAGAGACTCACACAAACACACACGCATGCAAGTTTGCTACACCAGAAAAGCCATACATATGGAGCTGGTTATGTGATGCACAATCAGATGTATTATTTTCAAATCATACACTATGGTAAAAGTGTTTTGAGGTCGTAACCTTGTTGTGCGAGAAAACACAAAAATAAGTCTAAATTATGATTACAGTACAGACTGTTAAGGAATAAAGGTTAAATAAAGCCATTCTAATAAACTGC
This sequence comes from Gymnocypris eckloni scoliostomus, assembly GCA_027564155.1. NCBI lineage: Eukaryota > Metazoa > Chordata > Actinopteri > Cypriniformes > Cyprinidae > Gymnocypris > Gymnocypris eckloni. Next base: position 30,520,537 of record CM050417.1, read on the forward strand.
CTTAATATAATGAAATAACTCTAAATTATGTTTCTGTCTTCGTCTCTGTCTGTGTGTGTGTGTGTGTGTGTGTGTCTCTCTGTCTCTGTGTGTGTGTGTGTGTGTGTGTGTGTGTGTGTGTGTGCTCTTTAGGCCGTTATGCGTCTCTACAGCTAGAGTTCTCCGCAGCAGTGAAGACCAGCGCTGAACAGAAAGAGCTCATCCTCAAACTGGAGCAGGATCTCAGCACCATCCAGACGATGTCACGGCCCGACGCTGAGGTCAGACGCGAGCTTCAGATCCCAATTATCATCACAATAATAATTTAGCGGCTCCTTTATTTACTAGCAGATGATGTCATCACTCCTTCTGCTTTTTCTATTCGATCGGCAGCTTCATGTTCATGTTTTTGATTAAGGTTCGGGGAAAAACATTAGCATAGTCTCAGGAATTTAATGTTGCTTTAATTATTTCTAACATGCTAATCTGTCCATATTAATTGCAGAAATTAATATTATCCAGCCCTAAAAATACTGACAAATATTTTCTGACAAAATACTGAGACGAATGAGGGCTGAAAATAATACAAAAATATTATTGTGCAAAAAACTTGATTAAGAAAATTTAAATTATAAACATTAATAAAAAAATTACAGTAGTTTTATTCAGCAAGGATTAAAAAAATTGATGCAACAGTAAATTAATTTATAATGTTTCAAAAGATTTATATTTCAAAATCCTAAGTTCTTTTAAAATTTCTATAGAAATATTCGGCAGCAGCTGCTTTCAACCTTGATAATAATCAGAAATGTTTCTTGAGCAGATATTATTATGATTTCTGAAGATCATGGGACACTGAAGACTGGAGCAATGATGCTGAAAATACAGATTTGAAATCACAGAAATACATTTTACAATAGATTCACATAAACATTTTAAATTGCAATATTTCACAATTAATAAAAGCAGCATAAGAGACTTCTAAAAAAAAACATTAAAGATATTAGTGACTTCAAACTTTTGTTTTTGCATGTCATATAAGTGTTGGCAAGTAAAATCCCTGACTTCCTGTTGAAGTCTTCACCAGCGATGTGTGTGTGAGATGTATCTGTGTGTGTGTATGTCTGTGTCTGTTTGTGTGTGTGTCTCTCTTTTTCTTCTGAAGAATGGAGTCGAACACTGAAAAGGCAGTTAGTAACTTGATCTGAGTGTGAAGAATGGTAGCAGGAGTAAAACAACTGAATGTGAATCTGTTCCAAATGAGAGTTATGGAGGATTACAGTATTTTTCAGGAGATGTATAAACTGACTGCTAAACTCATCCAAAGCACAACCTTACACACAAGTACAGAAGTCATCTTGATTGATTGCTGTTTGTCATCTAGGGTGCAGACAGCAGTGTGGTGATCGTCCCTGAGCCCATTAAAGAGGCCACCGCTCTGTTCTCAGGTAAAGTAAAGCACGTGTTCATATCAGCGGCTCATGAGAGCAGGAATGACCATATAATGTTCATGGACACATAATACAGACTGTCATCAATCACGCTAGACGTGAGATGTTCATACAGCTGTTTCTCTCTGTGTGTTGAGGTGTGGGCGGCTCTCCTCAGACGGATCTTCCTCAGGGTCAGATGGACTCTCTGCTGTCCATCATCTCCAGTCAGAGGGAGAGATATCGCCTGCGTAACCAGGAGCTGGAGGCTGTGAGTGCACGTCACTAATGATTCCTGTTGCTCAGAGGTAGAGAGACTGAACGGGTTGTTGATGTCTGTCAGGCGAACAGCTCCGTACAGCAGACCTTACAGGCTCTTCAGAGCGAGCTGGACAGTCTGCGGGCCGACAACGTCAAGCTCTACGAGAAGATCAAGTTTCTGCAGAGCTACCCAAACAGAGTAAGTCGTTGGACATCTCGCGTCTGTGGATGAGGAATAAACCTCAGCACTAAGCTGAAGTGGTCTGCTAGGGGTGTGCGCTATGATTTATGATCAATCAAATTAAATCAGTATCAACTAAATCCATCTTTGCACTCCAGACGTGGCACAGAAGCTGCATCTGAAGAGATGCATATTTACTGATTAATGCAGCTCAGAGGTGGCATGAATGCATTTACAATGCAATTGCAAAAAAAATATATATATACATGTTTATAGAACTGCTTGTGGTTTCAGCAAACGCATCGTTTCATCACAATTTCACCTGCCAATTAGGCTCATCAACCATAACTCCTTCAAAAACAGCCAGAAACCTTGGAGTTGTGATTGATGACATTTACATTTATGCATTTAGCAGACGCTTTTATCCAAAGCGACTTACATTGCATTCAAGTTACAGTTTCTACATTTTATCAGCTCTTGCTTTCCCTGGGAATCGAACCCATGATCTTGGCGTTGCTAGCGCCATGCTCTACCAGTTGAGCTACAGGAAAGCATGATGTTCCATGATGATAAGCTGAATTTTCACAGACCACATTACTAAAACTTGCCGGTCCTGTAGATTTGCATTATATAATATTAAGAAGATCAGGCAATTTCTCTCGGAACATGCAACACAACTCCTTGTTCAGGCTCTTGTTCTGTCCAGACTTGACTATTGCAATGCTCTCTTGGCAGGTCTTCCAGCCCGTTCTATCAAACCTCTACAATTAATCCAAAATGCTGCTATAAGATTAATCTTTAATGAGCTGAAAAGAACGCACGTCACACCTCTGTTCATCAATTAGCACTGGCTACCAATAGCTGCTCGCATTAAATTCAAGGCATTAATGTTTGCCTACAGAACCACCTCTGGCTCTGCACCCCTTTACCTAAATTCATTACTTCATACTTATATGACGTCTATAGAAGCTTGCGTATATGCCCTATAGAAGCTGCAAGTGAACCACTTGACCTGCCTATCTCAATCCGAGCAGCTGAAACCTTACCCATCTTCAAGAAACGGATAAAAACACATCTCTTCCATCTTTATTTGACCCTCTAACTCTAGCACTCTCTATTCTAAATTGATTTTATCTAATCTGTCTTCTTTTTATTTAAAAAAACACAAACATTTGACCCTCTATCAATTGCATATTTATTCTCTAACTGCTAGCTTTTCTTGTAAAACTAACACTGTTTAATTTGTCTATATTTTACATACTAGTTTTCCAAATAAAAACAACAGCAACAACAAAATCCTTCCTACGTGTACTGTGTTAGGCTAACCAGGACTTGCTCTTTTGTTGGTTTTGATTGCTTTTATAATGTCCTCATTTGTAAGTCGCTTTGGATAAAAGCGTCTGCTAAATGACTCAATTAAATAAATTTGAAATATTAATAAATCAAGTAATGTTTTTATGAATGAGTCACTGAATCAATGACTTGATTCGTTCAGAAATCAAACCTTGCGGTGTAGCTCTGAGACTGCAATAGTTCACACTGGATTTGTTTGGAAGTATTTTAGTTGGTGAAATAAAGCCAAATCAGACAATATTGTGTCTAAAATGTAACACATTTAATACCTTAATGTTTATTGAACTATTTAAAATCGGTATCTAATTCTCAAGATGCTGATATTCAGGAAAAAAACAATTTTTGTGAGATTTTGCTTAGCTATACCATCTAGAAGTATGTGTTCCTGGAGCACAAAAGTCTTAAGTCGCTGGGGTATATTTGTAGCAATAGACAAAAATACATTGTATGGCTCAAAATTATAATTTTTCTTTAATGCCAAAAATCATTAGGATATTAAGATTATGCTCCATGAAGATATTTAGTAAATTTCCTACCATAAATATATCAAAACTTATTTTTTTATTATGAATATGCATTGCTAAGAACTTCATTTGGACAACTTTAAAGATAATTTTCTCAATTTTTTTTTTTTTTTTTTGCACCCTCAGATTCTAGATTTACAAATATTGTCCAATCATAACAAACCATACATCAATGGAAATATTATTTATTCAGCTTGCAGATGATGCATAAATCAAAATGTTTAAAAATTGACACTTAAGACTGGTTTGGGTTAAAACAACAATCATGGTATACATCGCGCACCCCTACTAGTGCCATAATTGCATGTTTCTGGCCTGAATGTGGACTTAGTATAATTAGATCTCGAACATCAGCTCTGTTCGGTGCATGAATGTAGGTCTCATTACAGTAGATGTCGAGCACTAAAGCCTGCCGCGTGTGTTTTTAGGCTGGAGACAGTGATGATACAGTGATGCGTTACTCGTCTCAGTATGAGGAGAGACTCGATCCCTTCGCTTCCTTCAGCAAAAAGGTGAGAATCTGGACATATTCAAATGTTTGATGGTTTTGTGCATTCGTGTTTGTTTAGTTGTGATGTGTTTATAATGTGGTTTTCTCTTCAGGAGCGTCACAGGAGATATCAGAGCCTCAGCCCATGGGACAAGGCCACGCTCAGTCTGGTGTGTGACCTGTGTTTGTGTTGATATCGCCGAGTGCTGTCAAACGATTAATAGCATCCAAAATACACATTTGTGTTTACATCATATGTGACCCTGGAGCACAAAAGCAGTCAATATTTAGATATTGAGATTTATGCATCATCTGAAAGCTGAATAAATAATATTTCCATTGATGTATGGTTTGTTATGATCGGACAATATTTGTAAATCTGGAATCTGAGGATGCAAAAAAAATCTAAATATTGAGAAAATCACCTTTAAAGTTGTTCAAATGAAGTTCTTAGCGATGCATATTAATAATCAAAAATGAAGTTTTGATATATTTACAGTAGGAAATGTACTAAATATCTTCATGGAACACGATCTTAATATCCTAATGATTTTTGGCATAAAATAAAAATCTATAATTTTGACCCATACAATGTATTTTTGGCTATTGCTACAAATGTGCTGCTTATGAATGCTTTTGTGCTCCAGGGTCACATATATAGGTGTGTGTGTACTGTCTATATTTATATATATATAAATACACACACATGCATGTGTATATATATTTAAGAATTTTGTTTATATATTAAATATGCACATTTATATATTTTCAAAATAAATACTGTATATGTGTGTATTAACATACATACTAATACATAAAACACACTTATGTAAACAAAAAGTTAGATTTTGTATGTTTAATAGTTAGGCCGCACTGATCTGGTCATATTCAGTGCACACACATGTTATCTCATGGTCAGTGTCTCAGAGTGACTCGGTTCTCAGTAAATGCACGAGATCACAAGCAGCTGATCCAGTCGTGTCTCGACCTACGTGTCTTTCATTTGGATATACGCCACAATAGGAAATTATGATGAATTTAAGGCCTCCTTGGGGATTTCCTCCGAAAGAAAAACTGGTTTACATTTTCAAAGTGTAAAAATAACAACAACCATTAATATTAGTATTGTAATTATTATTATTATTATTAAACGATTTATATTATTTGCTACTTTATACTGCATTAGTATTAAAGGAGTAGCATAGTTAAATTGGCTTAATTTAAAAATATATATATATATATAATTTAAAGGAATAGTTCACCCAAAAATGAAAATTAGCTAAAAAATAAATGTACTTGCGCGCTCAGGCCGCCCAGGCTGTAGATGAGTTTGGTTCTTCATCGGAAGAGATTTGGAGAAATTTAGCGTTGCATCCCACACCACTCCAGTGCATTAATTAATGTCTTCAGAAGCCAAAAGCTGAAACCATCGTTAAGAGGTTTATGACTGAAAGTCAGGAGAGGAATCTGCACAGCTCTAAACTAATAAATTGCTGGATTTTGATGTGAGAGACAACATGAGATGGACTTTTTCACCGAAGGAGGCGTCGTTATGGATTATAGACTCGTATTTTAGCTGGAAGCAATGGTTTGAAGTCAAAAACATGTTAATGCTGGATTAGTTTCAGGTTTTGTCTTCTCCAGATGTTAACTGATGGACTGGAGTGATGTTTTTATCAGCTCTCATTCTGACGGCACCCATTCACTGCAGAGACACTGATGCAATGCTAAATATATCCAAATCCCACGAAGAAACAAACCTTGATCTTAAATGGCCTGAGGATGAATGCCTTTGATTTTAGCACATTTTAGTTTTGGGGTGTAATTAGGGCCCGAGCACTGATTGCTCCGTTTATTAGGTTTTAGGGTTTTTGTTTGTTTTTGTGGTTCCTTTAGTGAAATAAAATATTTTAATAATAATTTTGAATAATTTGCTATGGCAGTGAGTGGGAAAATGACCATGTGTAAACCGAAGCAGCATGAAAGCACTAAGACTTAAAATATTGTGGTACTCAAAGGTTGTCAGGTATCATATCTGCAGTGTGTTCATACAGTGCTTCTGATTTTAAGTTTATGGGGAAAAATGCTTGTACAGACATTCAGAGCTAAGCTGACACGACACCTGCTCACATATCATATCACCAAACCTGATCCGGTGTGCTTGGTCTTCAGTGACTGTGTTGTTTTGTCATGTCCCTCTTTTGCTGATCTGTGCTGGCGAATCTGTTTCAGGGTCGTGTGATCCTCTCCAATAAGATGGCCAGAACTGTGGCGTTCTTCTACACGCTGATGCTGCACTGCCTCGTCTTCCTGGTGAGTCACATGATCCTCGGTTTACACCGTCCGGCACTGCTCATGCTGCGCTGCTGTTTCATGTGTGTGTGTGTGTGTGTGATCAGGTGCTGTATAAAACCGCCTGGAGTGAGAGTATCGGTCGGGACTGTGCTGCATTTTGTGCAAAGAAGTGAGTATTTTTACCCTCTGCCAGTTTCCTGAATGACATTTGATCGGAGTTTCTGGTTTTGAACCACTGCGTGTTCACATGAATTGTGTTTAAAAGGATAGTTCACCCAAAAGCATATGTTATTATCTGCTGACCCCCTGCAGGGCATCTAATGACTTCAGTAGAACACAAACGAAGATTTTAACTCGAACCGTTGCAGTCTGTCAGTCATATAATGGCAGTAAATGGGCTCCACAGCTTTGAGAGAGAAAACAACATATACAGACAAAACCAAATTAAACCCAGCAGCTCGTGACGATGCATTGAGGTCTAAAGACACGAAACGATCAGTTTGTGAGAGAAACTGAACAGTGTTTATATTGTTTTTTTTTTTTTACCCCTGGTCCACCAACTGTCCTGAGCGCCTTCACAACAGCCAGCGCATGACGTGTCGTCTTGTTTGGTGTATCAGAGGTAAAAAATATATAAACACGGTTTAGTTTCTTGCACAGACTGATTGTTGTCTTTAGACCTCAATGTACCATCACGAGCCGCAGGGTTTAATTTGGCTTTGTCTGTGTATGTTGTTTTCTCTCTCAAAGCCGTGGGTCCCATTGACTGCCATTATATCACTGACAGACTGCAACGGTTCGAGCAGGGGGTCAGCAGATTAACATCACATTTACGTTTTTGGCTGAACTATCCATTTAATGCATGTTTTCTGGTTCACACGTGCTCTTTCTTCCGCAGGTACTCGGATCACCTGCACCATTTCCACGAGGATGGAGACACGTGGCAGTAGCGGCTTATATCCACCAGAGAGAGCTGTTCACATCAATCACATAATTATGACACGGAAATCAGAGCTTGTCGTTTAATTACTGTACTAGGACCAGGTTAGTTTGGGGATATACTGGGGTAAATATTAAACAAACTCATTTACATGATGAGATGTTCTGCAAGTCATTTGTTTAGCATCTGTTTGACTTGAAATCAAGCATCTGTAACATCTGTAACCTCTACCCAGGGGTTGCTCTTCATACATGATTATAACGGTTTATTTAACTCTTTAGCTTCTGACACAATATTCATATCCCTTCATTTTGTATATTCAACCATTGGGACTTTAGGTGTAGTCTCTTGAAATAAAATGTAAGCTTTCAGAGAATGTGTGTTTTCTTTATTATCAGATTAATCTACTAATAAAATAAATACAAAATTTGGTAAGTTTTTTTATGTTTTTGAAAGGAGACTGCCATTGAGGCTGCATTTATTTGTTTTGAAAAACACTAATATTATTACAATTTGAAATAATATGTGAATGTGTTAAACTGTAATTTATTTCTGTGATGCGCAGCTGAATTTTTAGCATCATTACTGTAATCTTAAGTGTCACATGATCTTCAGAAATCATTATAATATGCTGATTTGCTTATTATTATTAACAATGTTGGAAACAGTCACAATATTTCTGTGGAAAATTTACATTTTCAGGATTCACAGATAATTAGTTCAAAAGAACAGCATATTGAAATAGAAATCTACTGTAACATTATAAATGTCTATACTGACACTTTTGATCAATAAAATGCATCCATAATTAATAAAAGTGCTTTCTTTAAAAAACGAAACATACTGACTCCAAACCGTTGAGCGGTGCTGTGCATGAACCAATAACCGGAGATATCTGCACACTTTCTTTACTGATTCAGAGGAACATCTGTGGAGTGGCTTTGAGTCTATGAAATGTGTGAAATGGCTCGGACTGCTGCACACTGAAAGCGGCATGCGCTGAGCATTATTATTAATAACTGAAGGGCTTCATGTGGGCTGCAGGCGGTGGTCAGTCCTGGGGATGCTCGAGCGCTGGGCGTCTGCTCATCTCTTTCATCGTGGAAGCAGGACTTAGTCTCGTTTTGTAATGAGTAATTAGTGAGACTGAAAACAGTCTGCAGACATCCAGCGGGGTGTTGTGCGCTTGAATAATTCATCTAACGGCTCTTAATGAGCAGTTCATTCTGCTGTACAGGAGCAGCTGGATCTAAGCATGAGAGGGTTTAACACACACGGCCTTGGTTACTGGTCAAATGCCTATTTGCCTGAGAGAGACATGACTGAGATTCAGAAAGCACTGCTTTAGTGAAGCTGCGGCTCCTCGTGACCTCTGATCCTGCGTTTCCCAGCATGCTCTAGCAGATTCATCACATTGAGCTGCCTGATTTCCTGTGACATCATCTGTCGGAGGTCTCAGCCCATGTGACCGGTCCCGGCCAAACAGAGAGTGCCTGATCCTCACAGCAGCTGCAGATTATGTGTCTCACTGAAGCTGTTTGTGACTTTAATCTGAGCTGCATTATTATTATTATTATTATTTTGTTGTTGTATGTAACTCCCTGAACCTGCCGCACGTTTGATGTGATATCTATGAGACTGAACATGTCAGTGATAACGATGACTGTATTCATGAACCGTGTTGGGGAAAGTTACTTTTAAAAGTAATGCGTTACAATATTGCGTTACTCCCTAAAAAAGTAATTAATTACGTTATTAGTTGCTTTTTATGGAAAGTAATGCGTTACGTTACTTTTGAGTTACTTTTTAAATATGAAATTATTGCAGGTTTGCGTCATATTCTGAGTTTGCATTTCACTGTTTTAATTCATTTTGATGAATACTGAATCAGTTTTATGTGAGTGGGATGAATTAATACACATTCATATTTAGTCTAAATTAGATCTACAGTAAGATCATGTTAACTTGGCGCACTGTCATCAATAAATGGAAAAAAGTAACTCAGATATTTTCTAGTAAATTAAAAAGTAATGCGTTACTTTACTAGTTACTTGAAAAAAGTAATATTATTACGTAACTCGCGTTACTTGTAATGCCTTACCCCCCCAACACTGTTCATGAACCATGGTATTTACCTGCAAATAACTTGGTATCAATGAGGACACAAACTCCAGAATCATAACTTTGATCGTACATGTCTTGTTTAGACACACACTAGTTACTCTATCTAAAATGTAATAAGTAATGTAACTATTTCAATTACTTTATTAAAGTAATGTAATATTACTGTTTGATTACTTTTCTAAATGTCTAATGTTTTCTACTGTTAATCGTTTAGAAACATGTAAAGCAGGCCGGGTTAATTTTACAGTCTGATTACGGTCACTTTCGATATCCTTCATCACTTGAAATAAGATTTGAATAATTTAATTTAAAGCACAGCATCACAAAATCAGACTTGCTTTGAGATCATTCGGAGGTTAAATACAGATTTAATACCATAACAAGAAATGGCTTAGTAAATAGTTTATGATATACTCAAATCAAATCTTTGCATAGTTATAAAGTATATACATAAACCCAAAGGAAATAAAACAGTTATTGAATAAGCATGTGTTCTAAACTCCCTGAAATATTGGTGTCTCATATTTTAGAGCTGTGTAAGTCTGTGTCTGTGTCTGCCTCTGCCTGTGTGTGTGTGTGTGTGTGTGTGTCTGCCTGCCTATCGGCCTGTGCTTGTGTGTGTGTCTGCCTATCTGTTTTCCTGTGGCTCAGTGGTTAGAGCATTGCGTTAGCAGCGCAAAGGTTGTGGGTTCGATTCCCAGGGAACACACATGCTGACAATACATGTATAACCTGAATGCACTGTGTAAGTCGCTTTGGATAAAAACGTCTGCTAAATGTAAATGTGTGTGTGTGTGTGCCTATCTGCCTGTGTCTGTGTGACTGCCTATCTGCCTATGTCTGTGTGTGACTGCCTATCTGCCTGTGTCTGTGTGTGACTGCCTATCTGCCTGTGTCTGTGTGTGTATCTGCCTGTGTGTGTGTGTGTGTCTGCCTATCTGCCTGTGTGTCTGTGTGACTGCCTGTGTGCCTGTGTGTGTGTGTGTGTGTGTGTGTCTGCCTATCTGCCTGTGTGTGTGTGTGTGTGTGTGTGTGTGTGTGTCTGCCTAGCTGCCTGTGTGTGTGTGTCTGTGTCTGCCTATCTGCCTGTGTGTCTGTGTCTGCCTCTCTGCCTGTGTGTGTCTGCCTCTCTGCGTGTGTGTCTGCATCTCTGCCTGCGCGCGCGTGCGTCTGTCTGTCTGTCTGTCTGTCTGTCTGTCTCTCTCTGTGTGTGTGTGTGTGTGTGTGTGTGTGTGTGTGTGTGTGTGTGTGTTTGTCTGCCTGCCTCTCTGCCTGTGTGTTTGTCTGCCTGCCTCTCTGCCTGTGTGTGTGTGTGTGTCTGCCTCTCTGTCTGTCTGTGTGTGTGTGTATGTATGTGTGTCTGCCTCTCTGCCCTCTGCGCATGTGTGTGTCTGTGTGTGCATGTGTGAAAAAAGATGTAACCCCCATTGTAATCGTTAATATTTTCATAAGTAACTTTAATTTAATTACAATGTATTGAACTGTAAGTTTCTTCTCAACACTGATGATGATGAATCTGTTCTTTTCTTCCCTGTTTAAACTCCATCTAAGATGCTCAGAATGACTGTGTTATTGTGCTCCAAGCTTGTCTGTAGACTCACAGTCCACGCGTTCAGCCTCGGTCTGTTTCTGACGTGATTCACGCTCCTCCTGTGATATGACAAGGCTGTCCGCTTCAAGAAATGAATCTCACAGAACACAATCTGAATGAGAAAGTGCACGGACACTGACATAACTTCATTCATCATCAGTCGACACATGGTGTAGCTACTTGTATTTTAAGGTAAGTAGCAGATGTGTGTTTGAGACACTGAGTATGTGCCATGAGACCGGTGTTGTGTGATGAGAAAAGCACATGTGTCTAGACTACAACGCTTCATGAAGGGGTGGATTCACAGTCCTCGGTGAGTGTTTGGACACGGTTGTTATTGTGTGTATAAATCCAGGATAGACATTATGTGCTATATGTTAGTACGTCTGTTTGGTTTGGACCGAAGCTGCATAATATTTAGGATGTTTTCTGTTTTCCACATCTATAGCTCATTTGAGCAATCCAAGCAGAATACATAAATAAACACCCTGATAGCAAACGTTAAAAAATAGTTGATTTGTCACTGTTAATGGCATTGAATTAATCACTTTTGCACATGCAATTAATGTTGAGATTTCAGCTAAGCACATTATTGTGATCAGTGTTTGCTTTAGTTGGGCTCTTGACTCTGATGTAATGTGAGGTGGTCACGATGTGCTCAAATACATATGTTGAAGCAATGAACTAAGATCCATTGTTTCACTCCCCGTCCTCGCCCTTATTTTTCCCTGCTTGCTCTCTCTTGTCTCGTCTCGTCTCATCTATTGAGAGACTCTCTCTGCACGGCTCTCCAAACTAAAAGATTATGGATTTGTCAACTGGTCTCTCAACGCAATTGACACCATCTTCTCGACGAGAAGCCTGGGTTCTGGGGAACCTGTCTGCCCTGACGGAACATTCGCAGCTGGCTACACGATGGACGCGTGGGAGAGGTGGCGAATCGTATGTCTAGTGGCTCTTTCCGTGGAGAACATTGAAGATATCTACCTATTCGGAACCATGATAACAGGTCTTCTGCTGATTGGATTAGGCTTTGCCCTGGGTTATCGAAGAATTCAGAAAACGGGAACAGCTGTCCAAAGCCTCACAAGGCTGCCCGTCATGATTGAAGCAGTGGGAAGAGTGGTCAGCATTGAGACTGAGACTATTAACCCCAATATGGATTCTATCAAGGAGAAGCCCACGGCTTTACAAAGGAAAATTGATGGTATTGGAGACCAGAATGGACAGAGAGAGTAGCCATGGAATTGGAATGCGGTTACTCGCCCCAAGACAAAACAATCGCAATCTTATCTTTTTTGGCTCCCCCGTTCAGTGGCCTCGGCCAAGGCTGCTGCTGGAAAATTAACCCTGGGAAGAGCTCTGCAGTGAGACGCTCTTGCTTCCTCCCCCATTTCACAGACATTGATTACAAACTATTACACACACACACATACACACATATATAAAGATATGCATTCACCTCCCCTCCCCCGATCCCTCGCCTCCGTCGCTTTGAACCGCCAGCCTGACAAGCGGGTCTGTGACCAGCGCCGGAATAGTGGCTGCGGGTCCGGATGGCTGCTTGCTGGAGCTGGATTTCTTCCCCTGTTGCAAAGTCGTGTGTTTATGGTGTATGTGCTTTTGTGCGGAGGTGTTTTTCCTGTTCTCACACTGTACTCCCCAAGGAGCATAGTCTGGGGGTTATTTTTTTCTCCTCACCTTCCTCATGTTATGCTGTATTTTTTCTTCCCCTGTCTACTTGCATTTCACTACTGATTATACCCTGTATGATTATGTATGTGACGAATAATAAAGAACCTTGAACAATCATGAGGTGTTTTTATGTGTGATATTACAGCAGTGGTCATATGAATTAAAAAACTCATTAAATTGCTGAATCAATTATACGTCAGCGTATATCGACTAAAGATAATGTTATACTGAAATGCATGCTGGGTATCAATTCATTCACTCGTGAATCCCAGCATGCATTGCACTTGATCTGTTTATCTGAATTAGTTTGATGATTGTCACCAAATCTTTTGTAAATTGTCACAGTATCTTTGCATTTATGAAACAGAACATTAACATCAGTAATGAAAGATCAACTATAAACCGGTAGGCCTATATGTAATGGCTGTAAATAGTTTGCAGTATACAGTAAGCACAAGCTAGTATTCCATGCACATACAGCAGCAGTGTGTATATACACACATGTGATATGATCCTGATCAGTGGTGTAGTCTACGTGATACGCAGGTATACGCCGTATACCCACTAGGAAAGGACAAGGATTTGCGTATACCCACTTAAAAAAGCATGCGGTGGTAACAACATAGTTTTGTGACAGACCTTTCACAAGTTCATTCATAAATTCACCCAGTCTGTGTTATGAGCACAGTCTTTCTGATAATCACGCCGTATTTCTGTTGACGATTATTGCTAAGATTTAATTAACTAATAAATGAGATATGAAACGAACTACCCCCTTTCAGTGTTTTCATAAGCAGCCTGTCCCTGAAGCTGCTGCTGCAAACAGATGACAGGAACATGTGCGGGGTGCTTGAGCACCTGCCCTTTGCCCAAAGTGCCCTTTTGTCAAGGCATTTTTTTAAACACCCTTCTGTGAAGGCCTGCCCAATCTAACTATTAGTAAAATTAATGATTAATAATTTAGCCTGAAATAAAATCACCCACATGATAACCTTTCACCTGACGACCTCATCCGAGACGATCCTCACACACACACACCACTTCAATATCTGGGGGTCCGGGGCCACGGTTGCAGCTTAAGTACTATCATTATTATTATTTTACAAGAACAACGTGAAGAGAACATGCATTGCACAGCTTTTGTTTAAATCGCTGTGTTTAGCCTGCAGCAAACGCCACTTCTAACGTTATACACAGCAGCAGCACCATAAACAATGGTGCATGTGTTCACTTCGTTTGTGCTATTTGAGGAGAAAAGTTTCATGGGGGGAAGGGTCTGGTATTTTAATGTCATTTGACTAAAATCTATTCATACTTTACTTTATTGTTACAGTATTTACAGCATCCGCATCAATACGCGTATCAGCAAGGAATGCATCACTATACATTGCTGTTATGATATTTTTGGCACAGCCCTATTTAAAGCCTTGTTTCATGTGCCCCTTTTATATTTTGAGCACCTGCCCCTCCAAAGGTCTCTGCACGGCCCTGGCTGATACTATCCTACGCGGTACAGAAAACGAGGCCGATGCTATCGTAATGTTAACTGGTAAACATGCGCCATTCCCCCTTTGCGTGGTAGAGTATACGTTGTCAAACTTAACGGCATATAAGAACAATGAGTTATTTCAATAAACAAAAAGTTAATATTTAGTGATATACATCGTCTGACTATAACAGTATTGCATGACTTTGCTCTATTTCGTCAACTAAAATAGTTTCAAATAAACTCACAACTGAGCCGCTGCACATCTCCATTCAAACACAGCATTGTTTCGTTTATGAATGAATCTGCATTTAAATGAATCTAGTGAGTCAATGCAATTACTCATTCATAAAGATAGTCACTGCCTGAGTTCCAATGTGCATACTATCCATCCTAAATGTGATATTAGTCATTTTCAATACCATTTGGAGCAGATAGGGTGGATAGTATGCACATTGGGATGCAGGGACCTGCTTTGTTCCTGAATGAATCAGCCGTTCGAACGAGTCAATTGAATTAATGATTCAGTGATAAAATCAGTAATTGCCGCCACGGCAGTCTTAGTTTCATTTTAAAGTATAATTTCAGTTATTTAAATAATTGAATATTTCTATATTAAAATTGTATATTTAAAACATTAATCTCAACATGAATGTATGAAGATAAACGCACACATGCCACCTCTGAGCCTCATTAAATCTTTGTAAATACCTACAAGCCACTTTCGTGTTCTTCTGTGCCTCTACTGTAGTGCAAATGTATTTAATTAATAATGCTTTTATTTGATCTGTAACCTATTCCTCTTATTGCATTGTTTTAATTAGAAATGTTGAAAAATCTTTTAAAATCCACTTTAGAAATTTGACATGAAAGGTAACACTTCAAATAAAGTTAGATAAAATTTACTTGTAAATCACTTTGAGGAGTGGGTAATGGAAAGGCACATTTTGTTATTGAGGAGAAGGTGCTCCTGATTTTTTTTTTACTGTGACCCAAATTATTATTTTTTTAATTAGCAGCACAAGTGCTCCTAAAAATAGTAGTAAGCGTAGAGCCTTGTTTAGCGAGTGTGGTGGTATGAGAGGCTGCTCTGGTACGGATGAGGCTGGGAAGAAAAAAAATCACAGTATACTCACTACAAAAAACTAGACTACACCACTGATCCTGATGGAGGAAGATGATGCTCTGAATCACCTTCACTCAGTGGTGACCAATGACTTCATGACGTGGTCCATTTAAGAACCAATCAGAAATCGCGCCACGTCCCCTTTAAGAGCAGCTGCAGTGCCTGGAGAATGGATGTGCGCGCGTCATGTATCCGTATCTATACTGCTCACTCATGGATCATATAGCGATGCGATGTGCTGGACTCCTCCACAAACCTCCGTCGATGGATCTGAAGTAACAGCACTGGCATCAGATGCAGTGACGCATTTATCGGAGGTAAGAACGCACGCTTGGGATCCAGGGGCCGCTCGTTCATTAAGGACGCGTCCAGAAACGCGCGTCGGAACGCGTCCTGAATGAACGGTCCTCTCTCAGTCATTATGTGCCGCTTTACCTACATAGACGCGTTCGCATACGTTTATTTGTGCTTGGTGCTCGTTTAAATGCACGCACGTGTGCGGTGACGGATGATTAAAGGGGAATATGGTTCACAATCGCTGGTTCTGGAGATGCTGCTTCAGTGTGTGTGTGTGTGTGTGTGTGTGTGTGTGTGTGTGTGTGTGTGTGTGTTTGTGTGTGAGTGATTCAGGCCTCGTGCACCGGCTTCATTCACAGGGATTCACAGCATCATGTGTCATCCACCCAATAACAGAACCTGAAATAATCAAATGATACATGCATGTGTGCACTGATGCATACACACACATACACAGAGAGACACACACACACACACACACCTATGGAGATTCTGGGGGTTTGTGGGGCCCTAGACGAGGACATGGACCATACCAGTGTACACATTAAAATCCATAAAACCACTGGAAACAAGGATGCTTTTCCAGCATCAAGGTTAAAATGGAAATTAATGTAAAATGTAAATTGTGTAAATGACAAGCTGTAACTGGTTAGTTACCCCCCACCACCACCACCACAAACACATACACACCGTTTGATAAGCAATTTTTCAATGTATTATTATGTAAATTCCCCCATAACTGTGTAAATGTTTATTTGGAGCAACAAAATCAGTGCAGAACTACAGTATGTGTAAGTTAAATCATCATGGAAAGTTACAGTAATGTAATACAAAACTGTAATGTGTACATGCGTAGGAGCACAACACTTCAGTATATTTAAAAAACAAACCTGTCTATATATTGGAGAAACCCTAATTGCTCATATTTTCATTCTTTTACACTGTTGTGTGTTTTCCGCAGCTCTGATGCCGTCCTCATATTATAAAAGTGCTTAAATATCCATTAAGTAAGCTTTACCATCTGTTATTTTCTGGGCTGTCAAATATAAGTGTGTGTGTATATACTGTACATTATCTGTAATTAGAATATATTGGCAAAAGTTGATTTATTTCACTAATTCCATTCAAAAAGTGAAACTTGTATGTATACATTCATTCACACAGACTGATATATATTTCAAGTTGATCTTTTAATGTGGGATAATGAAATATTATAACTGACAATTGCAATAAAACCCAAAACAACGATCAACCTCAGAATATTAGAATATTGTTTGGGAAAAGGTTCAATATTGAAGACACCTTTGATGCCACTCAAACAATCTAATTAACTCAGGAAACACCTGCAAAGGCCTGTTAAATGGTCTCTCAGCTAGTTATGATCCAGAGCTACACAATAATCAACTAAATACTTGACCAGTTGTCCAAAAGCGACCATTTACCACCTTGCACATAGAGAACCTGTAGGGATGACAAGAAGGTCATTGCAAAACATAGTCCTGTTCACAGAGCTCTTGTCTAAGCACATGTTTATTAACCTCGTAACACAGGAAAAGATGTGGTTGCAAAAATATGTAAATGCAATAGATAACAATTGCCTGGAGATTGTGAAACAAATATTTAGAAAAATGTGGGGAGATTCACAAAGGGTGCTGATATTTGTGGAGTCAGTGTATTGAACCACTGCATCAGTCTAATGCAAGACATGGATCTGGTGTAATGTCATTCCTTGTGTCAATGCTCTTATTATCAGACAGATGCTTTCTTTGTATTAGTCTTAAGTAATATTCTAATTTTCTGAGATATTGAATTTGGGGTTTCACTGTTTTCAGTTATAATCATCAAAATTAAAAGAAATCACCTGAAATATATCAGTCTGGTGGAATGAATGTATACATTATACAAGTTTCACCTGGATTTGATTGTTGAAATTTCAACGATCTTGGATATTCTGGTTCTTGACCAGCTCACCTGTATTTACTGTATATATCTGTAAGTCGAGCTTATTTCATGTAAACAGGATTAGATCGGACTCTGAGCAAAACTTGATTTAAAATTGTCCATTCAGCCACATCTTGCTTTTTCAATTAAAGTTGATAGGGACAAAAAAAATAATCATTTGGGATAATGAAATAATGTTGTGTCGTAAACTATGGAGAATTGCAGATCATAAAGTCTCTAAAACAACGATCAATCGCCTAAATAACCACAAATTGTTTAGAAAGTCTTACAGACATGTCCTCAAACAGTTAATTAATGTGAGGGGAACTTCAGGAAGCTTTATGGGATGGGATCTTCCAGCAATGATCCAGAGCACACCTCAAAATCAACTTAATACTTCACGGACCACAGAAAGAAGGTTTAATTTGCTGTCAAGACCTCCATAGAGATGAAATTAAATGAATTGAATTAAGTCCACATTGAAATAAAATTGTACTAGATCCCTTGAATATAAATAATTAACCTCATACACATGATAGAAGACTCACAGTGCATATTTCATTTATCTATTATAAAATATTAAATGCAACTGTTTTGTTTTAATTCAATTGCCGTTTAGATTTGTGTAAATATTTAGAATGAAAGTCTTTTGCTCATTTTCCAAGGGTGCCGATATTTGTGGAGGGCACTGTATTGTACTGCATCAGTCTAATACACTGATCTGGTGTAATGTCACGTGTTCGGTGAATGCTCCTACTTATTATCAGACAGATGCTGGTCTGTGTGTCCCTGCACTCTGTGTCACTCTCTGCATTATGATTGGAAAATAAGTCACTGTTCAGAGAGAAGAGACTGCTATGTCTGTCACAAACGTGATGAACTGTTAAAAAGCGTTTTTTATTGTTGTTTAGAGTAATCTTATAAATATACAGTTGTGCTCGTAAAATTACATGCCCCTTGCAGAATATGCAAATCATGAAAATTGCGTGTTATTTTTATTTAGTACTCTCCTGATTCTGAATAAGCTGTTTCACATAATATATGTTTATACATATATATATATATATATATACCACACAAGACAAAATAATAGCTGAATTCATAAAATATTACCCCATTCAAAAGTTTACACACCCTTGAATCGTAATAATCTGTGTTAGGGATCCACGACTGTTTTTATATTTAGTGATCGTTGAGTCCCTTGTTGGTCCTGCTGTTCTCCAGATTTTTTTCTCATTTTGTTTAAAGATCATATTTTTTTTATTTGGTACTGCATTTAAGAAGCTACATACAAACTTAGGCTAAATGTTTCCCAGAAGACAAAATAAGTACAATTTACTCTGATCATCCAATTTAGAAAGTTTACACCCCCCAGCTCTTAATGCATTGTGTTGCCTTCTTGAGCATCAGTACATATTTTCACCTTATAGTTATGCACGAGTCCCTCGGTTGTCCTCCATGTGTAAAGATGGATCTCAAAATCAAAGGTCAATGTTGGAAAGGGTTTAATTATGCAGAAGATGCTGGAAAACCAAAGCATGTGCAGGAGGCGGGTTTTTTTCTGGAGAACAGCAGGCAGTTGAACTGTTCAAGGCCAACAAGGGACTCAACGATCACTAAATATAAAAACAGTCGTGGACCCCTAACACAGATTATTAAGATTCAAGGGTGTGTAAACTTTTGAACGGGGTCATTTCTATAAATTCAGTTATTTTGTCTTGTGGAGAGTATATAAACAACTATGTGTAATAGCTTATTCAGGACAGAATTAAATAAACAATAACATGCCATTTTCATGATCCCTCTTATTTTGTTAAAATTATTAACATTTTGCATGTTCTGCAAGGGGCGTGTAAATTTATGAGCACAACTGTATATAATATATATGCGTGGGCACTCTTCAGTTTGACTTGAGGGTACTTCTGTCCTGCTGTGAGGGCTGGTCTGCTTTGGTTAACATGGTTAATCTTACAGTAGCTTCAGTCTGAAGACATTTTGTGTTCTGCATCTTCTGTTTCTTTACAAAATATATATGTTGAGTAAGTGTTGCATGTACCTCATGTGGTAATGGGAGTTTCATATACTGTTTAAATAAAAAGTGTTTCCTTTAAACATCCAACATGATAACATACGTTTGGATCAGTGCAGCTGTGGCAGTCAGATATTTAAATGTAATGGATCTTATTATGCTTAGGCTTAACTTAATTAATTAATTAGCTGAGTGAAAAGACTGGACACATTTTGTAGGATGCGATTGTATGTAAAAGAGCTGTATGGAAATGTAAAAACTTTCACAAAACACAAGACAAAAAAAAAACAATTTCTGCAGGAAATCCAAATATGGAAATAAATGAATGAGGCCTGAAACCGATCTGAGAATATTGTAATCCATGCCCTTTTTTCTGCCTACGTGTTTTTGTGTGATATTAGATCTGTGCCACATTGAAGGAAGAAATCGGTCGCTTGAACCATGTAATGTAAATGTGGCCTTTTGCTTCACACTTTCTGATTTGCATACTAACCTGTCTCTCTCTCTCTCTCTCTCTGTGTCAGTGGTTTGCCAGGGCATTGGCATGGCCTCCTAATGAATGGCGACGGGCTCCCAGCAGCCCGGAGCACTCCTCCTGCACGCTGCCCGACTGGAAGGAGTTCTGTGAGCTTCACGCTCGAGCTTCCGCCTCAGATTTTGCCCACAAGTTCCGGCGATTCATCAGCGAGAACCCATGCTATGACTCGCCTGGCGCTGATGCCAACTTCTCGCAATACTTTGCTCAACACTTCTTGACCTGCTTCTCTGCCGCCCTTGACCAAGGTCCCGGTTCTCCAGGTGACTCCTCCGCTCCGAAGTACAGTATCGTGCCCTTTGTTGGCATACAGAGCTGCACTCTGCCCTTAAGCCACGACCTCTACCATCGGCGCAAAGACGCGGGGGCTTCAAGCGAATCACTGGATAGCATGGACAGCGGAGGGGGCAGAGCTAGCGGACAGGAACAGCAGACTCCCACCCGCCCCGTGAGCCAATCCAGGAGTTCGGAGGATGTGTCATTGGGCCGACGCAAGACTCGGTTCAAGAAGGGCTTTTCGCTCCGTAACATGAGTCTGAGCGTGGTGGATGGGGTGAAGGAGATCTGGCACCGCAGGGCTTCTCCAGAACCAGACCCCTCGGGGAGCTCCAGGAGGACCAACGGAGCCGAGTCCGTGGGGTCCGAACACTGGAGCCAGAAGCTGCGGCTGCCGCGGGGCCATAAGTCGGAGCTGTTGGAGATCCAGAGGGAGGGTGCACTCCGATACATGGTGGTCGATGACACTAACTGCATGGGGGCGGCGCAGTGGCAGAAATGCAGGTTGCTGTTGAGGAAGACCGCTGCGCATGTGGACGCAGGAGAGAAGTTCCAGCTTGAGTTCTACGTTCCACCAAAGGTAGAGGAGCACTCTGATTAAACTCTTTGGATGTGAGGTTGTGGGTTATGGGAAAAAAACATGAATTGAGGATTTGCACATACACCATAGTTTGGTCAATCACCGGAGCCGTGCCCATATTGGAGATACTCGGCATGGATTGCACAGTTATGCTGCATTCATGCCATATCGTAATTACCGTAATTTTGAGATGAAAAAACGTGATGTTCTCAGAATTATGATTTTCAACACCTAAACCGAGCCTGCAGTGGTCCGGTGGCACAGCAGTACAAGTTGTAGCTCTCAGAAAACTCCCAGTTCACAAGTTGTAATTACGAGGACATGAATGCTTTTTACAAATTAGTATCTTGTAATTTCGTGAATTCCGATATGGCGTGAACCCACCTTTAGGCCCCGATCACACCGAACGCGTTGTTTAGTTCTGAAACCGCGAGGCGCACTGCACTGCCTTTTTGGTGACCATTAAAGAAGAGCAGTGTCAGTCTGAATCAGCTGTCCTGTCCGTCAAATCAAAGGATTATAGCTTGAGCGCTCTAAAATATTAGTTTTTTGCTGTTTAATAAACTGTCATATTAATAAAAAACCTTAAAATAAATACAGCTCTGGGTAAAACGGACACCCCAAGTTTCTCATCCATTATTGCAGTCTCCGGACTTTCTAAGCAGCTGTAAACTTTCGTCACCACAAAGGAAGCCCCGCCTCTCCATTAAATTTGATTGGACAATGGAAACAAATGTGATGACGTGTTAGCTTTTTTCAACTTCAAGCGTTCCTGCAAAATTTGAGGCACAGCAAGCGGTGAAAAAGTGAGGCTTGCCAGTGCGCAGGACGCTCCCTGCCAACACTGCAAAAAACTTGTTCTGTGTCTGAACCTTAATCTACTACTGAAGACGTTGTTCTAATAATTTATTATGTCTAAACCACAGAAGAAAACATGTGGAAGCTGCTGAATCATATAGAGAAAGACTTAGTAAGCAAGAAAGGGAGCGATATTTTGACAAACTAAAAGTAATAAGTGGTAAAGATCCGTACAAGCTGTATTAGTTAAGATATATCGTCTAATATTTCCACTACCTGACAAGAAACAAACATGATTGTTGTCAAGATTCTTGCCCTGGAAATTCTGGTTCAATTTGCACTCTTCTTGATTTGTTGTATCTTTTGTCACTCTATAGCACTGGAAGAAACTTTTCTTTATTGGCGTGTTCGCATTTAGTTCTAGAAACTTTCTTCGGGGGAACTAAATTAGCTCCTACTTCAGAGTTAGGTCTAAAACAGTTCTGTGGCATCTACCAATGATGTTGTGTATTCTGAATGGCCTACGAATGCATACAAAACACTGGCTACCCGGCATCTTTAAAACCATGTAAACATATTTACTTCATGAACATGGAAATCAACGGCTTTTACCTGTTGTGTTCTTTTCTCAACCTCGATGGTATTTAACACTGCAAGTTGTCATAGAAAATGTAATCTCTTAGTCCAACTTTTGCTAAAAAATCTCCTTTATCACGAACCCCTTGACACACACACCAAAAACAGCTCAGATCACGGCGTCCTCCATTCACCGGTTGCGGACGTTTGTAAATGCCGTGCGCTTCAAAGTTCCTGCTGCCGGTGTTTATGACTCCAAATGTTTTTCTCGGTCGGACCTAGTAGTACAGCTCAAAACACGACTGTTTTTAGGAGCAGTTCAGCAAGATTTGCGAGTTCTGTTCGGTTCCGTGGCATTGTTTACATTCAGTGCCACCAATATGGCCGACTTCTGGATTGATGACATGTAGTGAATACACTCTATAGCGGAGATCTTCGCTCCTGGAGACCCACTGTACTGCAGACTATCACTGCAACCCTAATCAAAAACACCTGAACCAGCTAATCATTGTGTTTAGGGTGACTTGAAAATGGCAGTCAGGTGTATACTTAGCAGCATAGTGCGTCTCCAGGAGCAGGGTTAAAGCCCTCTATTTTGTAGGATAAATCTTTATCTACTATTTGCATTGGGATATTGGGCATCTTAGGCCTTTTTGTCAAATAATCTTTCTTTTTTTTATTTGGTCTCGCTCTGGATTCAAATCCTGGTCTTCTATACCTGGAGTCTAGGGGCAGGGGCGGACTTAACCAATAGGCGAGGTAAGCGGCCGCTTAGGGCCCCGTCTGATATTCACGAAACATACGTCGCGAAACATGGTCACCACTGATCTAAGCTTGGCCACCCCTTTGGCCACCCTGCTCAAAACTGCAGTTTTTGTCCTCTTTTTCTTGACAAGAAATGCCTTTATAAAGACGTGGAACCGGTGTATTTTTTTTGCTTCCACATCAAACAAGACTTTTCAGACGTGCACTGCAGCTTTGCTTCAGCGCCAGGCACGAGTCAAATGAGTGCAGAAAAGGTACATCAGCCAAATGAGCTTCAGTAGAACAATGAGATGCTGTTAGGCTGTATGTCAGTAAATCAATCTTTCATGTCCTGTCAGCCGTCACTGTACTCATGGCGCACGCTCTGTTCGCGTCATCATAAATAAGCGCACGAGAAACTGCATATGAGTCTGTCGTCATATAAGTCATGAAATTACCAAAAAGGTGATTAAAGCTGCAAACTGTGCATGCATGTAAGTATGCATTATCAGATCGTCTCTCAAATGCATACTAAAACATAGGCTATCATGCAATTCCAGGCACAAGCTGATATGTATTCACTCAGTATGACTTGATATAATAATTCACAAATATCTCAATTACAATTAAGTAGAAATTAATTGTATTCAGCTGTGTTTTAGGCACTAAAATAGTCTAGTACCACATTTTTATATTGAAATAATGAAGATTTCTGTGCCACCCCAGGCTGGTTGAATTCCGGACTGAATCCTCCGGACAGGGGTATGGGTAATGACAGGGGTAATGCTGTATCCTCAGGACAGGGGTAGGGGTAATGACAGATGTAATGCTGTATCCTCTGGACAGGGTTAGGGGGTAATGACAGGGGTAATGCTGTATCCTCTGGACAGGGGTAGGGGTAATGACAGGGGTAATGCTGTATCCTCTGGACAGGGGTAGGGGTAATGACAGGGGTAATGCTGTATCCTCTGGACAGGGTTAGGGGGTAATGACAGGGGTAATGCTGTATCCTCTGGACAGGGTTAGGGGGTAATGACAGGGGTAATGCTGTATCCTCTGGACAGGGGTAAGGGTAATGCTGAATCCTCCGGACAGGGGTAGGGGTAATGACTGGGGTAATGCTGAATCCTCCGGACAGGGGTAGGGGTAATGGAAGGGTAATGCTGGATCCTCCGGACAGGGTAGGGGTAATGACAGGGTAATGCTGAATCCTCCGGACAGGGGTAGGGGTAATGACTGGGGTAATGCTGAATCCTTCGGACAGGGGTATGGGTAATGGAAGGGGTAATGCTGAATCCTCCGGACAGGGGTAGGGGTAATGACAGGGGTAATGCTGAATCCTCCGGACAGGGGTAGGGGTAATGACAGGGGTAATGCTGAATCCTCCGGACAGGGGTAGGGGTAATGACAGGGGTAATGCTGAATCCTCTGGACAGGGGTAGGGATAATGACAGGGGTAATGCTGAATCCGGACAGGGTAGGGGTAATGGAAGGGGTAATGCTGAATCCTCTGGACAGGGGTAGGGGTAATGACAGGGGTAATCCTGAATCCTCCGGATAGGGGTAGGGGTAATGACAGGGGTAATGCTGAATCCTCCGGACAGGGGTAGGGGTAATGCTGAATCCTCCGGACAGGGTAGGGGTAATGACAGGTAATGCTGAATCCTCCGGACAGGGTTAGGGGGTAATGACAGGGGTAATGCTGTATACTCTGGACAGGGTTAGGGGTAATGACAGGGTAATGCTGTATCCTCTGGACAGGGTTAGGGGGTAATGACAGGGGTAATGCTGTATCCTCTGGACAGGGGTAAGGGTAATGCTGAATCCTCCGGACAGGGGTAGGGGTAATGACAGGGTAATGCTGAATCCTCCGGACAGGGGTAGGGGTAATGACTGGAGTAATGCTGAATCCTTCCGGACAGGGGTAGGGGTAATGGAAGGGTAATGCTGAATCCTCCGGACAGGGGGTAATGACAGGGGTAATGCTGAATCCTCCGGACAGGGGTAGGGGTAATGCTGAATCCTTCCGGACGGGTAGGGGTAATGGAAGTGGTAATGCTGAATCCTCCGGACAGGGTAGGAAATGCTGAATCCTCCGGACAGGGTAGGGGAAATGCTGAATCCTCCGGACTGGGGTAGGGGTAATGACAGGGTAATGCTGAATCCTCGGACAGGGTAGGGGTAATGACAGGGTAATGCTGAATCCTCCGGACAGGGTAGGGGTAATGACAGGGTAATGCTGAATCCTCCGGACAGGGAAGGGGAATGACGGGTAATGCTGAATCCTCCGGACAGGGGTAGGGGTAATGACAGGGGTAATGCTGAATCCTCCGGACAGGGGTAGGAGTAATGACAGGGGTAATGCTGAATCCTCTGGACAGGGGTAGGGGTAAAGACAGGGGTAATGCTGTATCCTCCGGACGGGTAGGGGTAATGACAGGGGTAATGCAGAAGAGAATAAGAAGATCTTATTTTAGAATATTAAGTTATAAATTTGACCATTATTCTTAGTTAAGCGTACATTGTTGCATTATGCTTATGATTGCATTATGCTTCGCAATTTTAATGCTCAGTTAACTGAAATAAACCAGGCTTCATGACGTATGCAGCCTGCAAATTGCGACCGCCAGAGGATTCAGCCTTTCATTAGAGTAACGACCAGGGACTTGCAGCTGGTACATATTTATTCATCTACGGCAGGCCAAAATTCAGCACAAAAACTCACTCAACAAAATAGTTAATAATGTTTAATTATAATTATCATCAAAATCACAGAGATATCTTCAAACAACAAAAACACACTTTGTGTCAACATCACACACCCATATTAGAGATATAAGATTTAAAAGTAAATGCACTGATATTTAAGAGCTTGTGACCAGGCTCAGATTCAGACAATAGCTATGTTTCCATTACCCTGCCTTTTATGCGCATTTTGAAGTATGGCATCAGAAACGAGTGATGGAAATGCTGAATTTAGAATAAAAATGCCGCAAAATCTTTTATGCTCGCTTGAGGTGGTTTTTGACTTGTTCGAATAATGGGAGATTGGAAATGCATGTGATGCACATGCAAGTTCCTCCATGCGCATCAAAAAAAAGGCATGTGATTTTGCACAATGGGATGGCAAATCCTGCCTAACCAACGATCTCGTTCCACAGCGTCTGAGATGTTAAGTCTGTCATCAAAGTATTTCTGTATAATTGTCTTACACGACTTGCATTCCCAAACAGCAGCATCTGTCTCTGAAAGCAATGACTGCATTTGTGTTTCGTCTGCTCGCAGGCGCAAGTAATTTATCATTTATGAAAATGATTACATTCAGTGGCTTCTCCTACTTAGTAATATTAAGTGCCAGTTTGCATAGTAAGCATAGTAAGACCTTGATGAACTGTTGGCTGTTAAGTAGTCTGATGGCTTGGGAATGAAAGCTGGTTGTCTAACTGGATGTGATCATACGGCAGTGTCTCAAGCAAGTGGTGAGCAGGACAGGTGCAGTCTTTAATGATGTAACTGGTGTCTCACTCGAGCAGTGCGTTTGGTAAACCGGCTATTTATCTCCAGTGATGAGCTCAGCTGTTACGTGCCATACAGCTTCGCTAATTCACTTTCTGCATTCAAATGAACTGCATTGACAATGGATGCACGAACCACCAAGGTTTCTTCTTCTGCTTTATGAATGCCGCTCTCAAACATTCTCACGTGTGAGAGATTCAAAATGAGAGAGAATAAGGTTTTGATTTAAATTATGGTTTGTTTTTTGCATAAAGCAATGAGATTACTTCAGAAGACTCCGAATGATGCACTAAACTATGTTAAAGGTGCAATAAGCAATTTCTTGAATATGCTGTTGATATTTGAAATCATCAAAACAAACACGTCCCTACCAAAAAGATTTTTCCACATTCACATACACACCATCCACCTTATTTTTCCCATAAAGTGGACCGGCCATTTGTAAATGTAATGTGTCTGGCTTCCGATGTAATCCGCTTCAACTATTTTTAGCTGTATAAAATGGCTTATCATATTATTTTAATGTATTATCTTAATTATGAACACACTGGTTTGTAGTACAAACAGTTTTACTGTTTAGTGCACTCTGTTATTCTTCATCAATGAACTAATGAACCGGACGTCTCGCACATTCAAAGACATTGAAAAATAAGGTGGATACAACACATGCAATGATAGAGGGCTTCTAAGAACCACTAAAAGGGGAACCAACTGTTTGTTTTCTGACTTTCTAGAAACACTGTGGGAGCCGATGCTTGAAACAGGTGATAGAGAAGGTGTAGACGTTCCAGGGTTTATAGGGTGTGGAGAAATATGTGAGCCTGGAGCACAAAAACAGTCATAAGCAGCACGTTTGTAGCAATAGACAAAAATACATTGTATGGGTCAAAATCACAGATTTTTCTATTATGCCAAAAATCATTAGGATATTAAGATCATGTTCCATGAAGATATTTTGTACATTTCCTACCATAAATATATAAAAACTTTTGATTAGTAATATGCATTGCTAAGTACATCATTTGAACAATTTTAAAAGTGATTTTCTCAATATTTGGATTTTTTTGCATCCTCCAAATCCATTTTTACAAATATTGTCCAATCATAACAAACCATACATCAATGGAAAGATTATTTATTCATTTAAAAAAAGTGACTGCTGGTTTTGTGGTCCAGGGTCACAAATGTGTCGGTATCATATCTAAAGCGAAGGAAAATAATAATGCAAACGAACATACAAGTGAAGATGACTCGTATGAAAAGACAGCACATCTCAGTTTTGTGAAACAGCAAAACCAAGATTACTCTCATATCGAAACATAATAAAGCAAACTCGGCATGCGTTCTCAGTGTTCAAGGATCTCCAGCGCTGGAAAGCGATCCACTTTTCACCAGCGTTTTTAAACACTTTAGATAGTTGTTAAGTTTAGGTATGATCATGCAGAATAAGACATTAATATGTGCTTTATACGTACTAATAAACAGCATATGTTAATAATTGGCATGCTAATAAGTAACTAGTTCATAGTGAGAATCGGTCCCTATACTAAAGTGTTAGTGGCTTTAATGGTGCTTTAATCTGCTTTTTGGAGCTTTACCATTACAATCACCATCCTCTCATCCTTGTTTCATCCAGAAGAGTTTTGTTTCATAATAATACATTTAACTTCATAAAATCAACTTGTTTATTCGTGTAGATTTGGGATATTGTATCACGTTTGTATACTTGTTTCTATGCATATTTTTCAACAGTCAACAACTTTTTAGCATAGCATCATACAAAAAAAAAAAACGACTGGTTTATGTTAAGGTTAGATTTTAGGCTAGTCTCATGTAACCAGACCACTGAGAAGCATCCACTTTGTTTGTTTGGTGTGGGATTTTCTGCC
This sequence comes from Gymnocypris eckloni scoliostomus, assembly GCA_027564155.1. Lineage (NCBI taxonomy): Eukaryota > Metazoa > Chordata > Actinopteri > Cypriniformes > Cyprinidae > Gymnocypris > Gymnocypris eckloni. The sequence goes on from CM050417.1 coordinate 30,549,193, forward strand.
ATGGACTATACCACAGTAATGGACTGGTGTGTTTTATTATCTTTCAAAGATTTAATGAACTTTAAATCTAGCGAGCAGTTTTTCCTTAATATCGCTGATGGACTGATAAACGGATATAACCCTGCTTGTGCTCTCAGTAATGATGGCAAAAGTGCTTTTGCAGTATCAGCGAACAGGACTGTGAGATGCAATATTTGATTGTCAGCTTTTATTATTTTTGGCTAGCTATCACATGAGGTGGTTTCACAAGTGAACAGATGAAGCGGACATATGTTAGTAGTGATGTTTTCTTCATTAAAACGAGTCAAATCCGGCCGAATCCTATTCCACATTTTGGTCTTGTTCAGAAGGCTTTAGGGAGATTTTGTTTTGGGAAGCGGAGCTCAGAGCAATTTTAGTCCCTCTAGACGGTACTAATAACTTCCTTTTCCTGAACAAACTAAACACAGGATAAAAATAGAGAGTATCCATGCTAACTCCAGCATAAACAGACGTATCAGGTCTGTGTTTGAGCTGAGTCATGCTCCTGTCTGTCTTCATGTGTACTCCCAAACTAATCAAGCGTAGTATAATGGCTGTAAGTGACATCCCCTGGACAAATAATGCAGTCAAAAGCATGTGAGAGCCAGAAGCTGAAGCACAGAGTTTGGCGTGGTGAATCAGTCAGATCTGTGTCTTCACACAGTAAAGCTTCAGTCATCAGTTTCACTGTGAGGTTTTCAGAGTAACATCCTCTTTCCTAACACACGAGAACGTCATTGATCAAACCAGAAGTTGGGCGGATGGAAAGACTTGTTTTGGAAATAATTAATGTAAAAGTGACCCTGGAGTATGTCATGTCTATGCATACATAAATAATAAATAATCTTTCCATTGATGTATGGTTTGTTATGATAGGACAATATTTGTAAATCTGGAATCTGAGGTTGCAAATAAAACCAAATATTGAGAAAATCATCTTTAAAGTAGTTCAAATTAAGTTCGTAGCAATGCATATCACTAATCAAAAATTAAGTTTTGATTATATTTATGGTAGGTAATTTACTAAATATCTTCATGGAACATGGTCTTAATATCCTAAAGATTTTTGGCATAAAATAAAAATAATTATTTTTATCTGTATTGTTGGCTATTATGACCGCTTCTGTGCTCCAGGGTCACAATGTTTGGTTTGTTTTAATCAGAAACACAGGGCTCAACACTAAGAATGTCCCAGGGCCCTTGAGAGAGTTTTGGTCTGGGTTAACGGACCTGCTATGTTTTGTTGATCATGTACATGTGTTTTTATGCAATAATTGCAATACGCCATGTGATGTAAATTGTGCTAATTTCCATATAATCACTGTGGACAAGTTGTCTATCTGTATGCCTTAATGAAATTTAGTCTTTCCTGGTGCATCAGTTTCACTGTTTTTCTTTTTTATAAGAGTGAATTTGTCATATTTTTTTATTTTTATATATATATTTAAATGATGACCCCCCACACACACACACACACACACAAAAAGCTGTTTCTAAAATAGCTATATTAGGGCTGTAAAAACAAACACGTTAATTGATACAATTTTTTTTCAGTTTAACACATTACAAATATTTAATGCAGCATCTATTTTTTAAGCCGGAATCCTTTGGCTAGTGTTACAGTAGACTATATGAACACGCTATCAAGCACAAGAGAAGTCAGTGGCTCTCCATAAATAGTAGAAAGGAGAAAATCTTGTCCACATCACATGCATCAGAATGAGAGAAATCGATCACTAATCTGCTCGTTGATTAACTTTTACAACTTGAATAGATTGATAATCTAGAAAATATTATTCTATATTCAATTTATAGTTTATGCATATTATGTGAAAATTGTTTTAAGTTCAAATAAATAAAAAGTTTTTCTATTTTTCAAATCCTATACAATGTTAAAAAATGGATTTCAATTATAATGTAATGTCGAATAGCAGTAATTAATGGCTAAAATTGACATAGAAAAAAGGCATTTAATAGAGACATTAGACATCAAAATATGCCATCTTGATGTTTTTCTTTATCAATTTGGATATTCAGTGTGAAACTGTAACAATGTAAATATATTAATATGCAAATAATAACTTGTAATTTTATATACAGTGGGGCAAAAAAGTATTTAGTCAGCCACCAATTGTGCAAGTTCTCCCACTTAAAAAGATGAGAGAGGCCTGTAATTTTCATCATAGGTATACCTCAACTATGAGAGACAAAATAAGAAAAAATCCAGAAAATCACATTGTAGGATTTTTAAGAATTTATTGCAAATTATGGTGGAAAATAAGTATTTGGTCAATAACAAAATTTCATCTCAATACTTTGTTATATACCCTTTGTTGGCAATGACAGAGGTCAAACGTTTTCTGTAAGTCTTCACAAGGTTTTCACACACTGTTGCTGGTATTTTGGCCCATTCCTCCATGCAGATCTCCTCTAGAGCAGTGATGTTTTGGGGCTGTCGCTGGGCAACACGGACTTTCAACTACCTCCAAAGATTTTCTATGGGGTTGAGATCTGGAGACTGGCTAGGCCACTCCAGGACCTTGAAATGCTTCTTACGAAGCCACTCCTTCGTTGCCCGGGCGGTGTGTTTGGGATCATTGTCATGCTGAAAGACCCAGCCACGTTTCATCTTCAATGCCCTTGCTGATGGAAGGAGGTTTTCACTCAAAATCTCACGATACATGGCCCCATTCATTCTTTCCTTTACACAGATCAGTCATCCTGGTCCCTTTGCAGAAAAACAGCCACAACGCATGATGTTTCCACCCCCATGCTTCACAGTAGGTATGGTGTTCTTTGGATGCAACTTTCTCCTCCAAACACGACAAGTTGAGTTTTTACCAAAAAGTTATATTTTGGTTTCATCTGACCATATGACATTCTCCCAATCCTCTTCTGGATCATCCAAATGCTCTCTAGCAAACTTCAGACGGGCCTGGACATGTACTGGCTTAAGCAGGGGACACGCCTGGCACTGCAGGATTTGAGTCCCTGGCGGCAGTGTGTTACTGATGGTAGCCTTTGTTACTTTGGTCCCAGCTCTCTGCAGGTCATTCACTAGGTCCCCCGTGTGGTTCTGGGATTTTTGCTCACAGTTCTTGTGATCATTTTGACCCCGCAGGGGTGAGATCTTGCGTGGAGCCCCAGATCGAGGGAGATTATCAGTGGTCTTGTATGTCTTCCATTTTCTAATAATTGCTCCCACAGTTGATTTCTTCCACCAAGCTGCTTACCTATTGCAGATTCAGTCTTCCCAGCCTGGTGCAGGTCTACAATTTTGTTTCTGGTGTCCTTTGACAGCTCTTGGCCATAGTGGAGTTTGGAGTGTGACTGTTTGAGGTTGTGGACAGGTGTATTTTATACTGATAACGAGTTCAAACAGATGCCATTAATACAGGTAACGAGTGGAGGACAGAGGAGCCTCTTAAATAAGAAGTTACAGGTCTGTGAGAGCCAGCAATCTTGCTTGTTTGTAGGTGACCAAATACTTATTTTCCACCATAATTTGCAAATAAATTCTTTAAAAATCTTACAATGTGATTTTCTGGATTTATTTTTCTTATTTTGTCTCTCATAGTTGAGGTATACCTATGATGAAAATTGCAGGCCTCTCTCATCTTTTTAAGTGGGAGAACTTGCACAATTGGTGGCTGACTAAATACTTTTTTGCCCCACTGTATATGTACACATATGTGGCCAAAATGATTAGAACACTAGTATTTTCAGCAGCTAAAAATGGTATTTAACTCAATTATTTGTATCTTTTGCTGTAGTGTGTCAGTAACTATCAGTTTATATTTCCAAACATTAATTCTGCCATTAATTGTACTATTTTTGAGATCATCATCAGTCTGTCAGGAGTGACATGAAGAAACCGAACAAACTGAGACAGTCTAAATCCAGAAGAACTGTGTCTCAAGATGCTTCAAGAAAGCACCTGCAAAGCTACAGTGCTGTTAAACGTTTTAGACACTTGTGTAAAAATGCTGTAAAATGATGATGCTGTCAAAATAGATTTTCTTTAGCTGCTGAAAATACTAGTTTTACTACTAATTTTGGCCTCCACTGTATATCTATATCACTGAATGTCATGCGGTACAGTGTGTGTATTTGAATGGCATGGATTTGTGTCTGTAGTCATCTAAACCCAAAGTGAGCATCCCTCTGTCTGCTATCGTGGAGGTGAGGACCACCATGCCTCTGGAGATGCCTGACAAAGACAACACATTTGTGCTGAAGGTACAGTTCCCTCTTGCTTTCTCTAGATAGTCCTTCATCTCATATGCTCATGTGCATGTCATGTATGTAACTTTTCTTTGAGAAAGCTGCCAGTCCAACTGTCTCCGTTCAAGCTGTGGTGTTGTGTTGTGGATCGCAGGTAGAAAATGGTGCTGAATACATTTTGGAGACCATCGACTCTCTGCAGAAGAACTCGTGGGTCGCTGACATCCAGGACTGCATTGACCCCGGGTGAGACTCCTCTGCTGATATCGAGGGTTATTAGTGTCCTGAAACATGTTCACTTAATAGTACATCAGGGACACAATCACAGAGTAAAACAAGATATGCTCTGACTGACAGACAGTGACAAATTTTTTGTCTGATCTGGCATTTCATTAACAAAAATCCACACAACTAGTGTCTATACACTGGTCATAACTTTGAGTCATTAAATTACCCCTTAGCTTACTGCAAGTTGGCCAGACAAGTTTTTAAGACACAATCATGTCCTTGTTGTCAAGTCGAATCAAATTTATTTACACATGTATATGGTTTCAAAGCAGCTTTACAGAAAGTCGTACTGTTAAGTCTATAACAATGCAAACAAATAATTTCTTGCATAGTATTTTTTTGTTTTCCATTACTTGCATCTAAATATTCTTAAATCAGCATTTACTTGAAGCAAAATAACAAGTTCCCTTTCGAAACTTCACTAGTACTGCCTCTTTTATTTAAGACGCTTATGGGGAAAACTCATTTTTCTCCGATAACTGAAGCATTTTTCAATAACGCAGTGTTACTGCACGGCCATTGGTTAGTTTTTACAGCACTGCCGAACCAATGGCCTTCAACTCCACGAGCCTATGGCGGCAGTGCCCACCAAATCTCGCCAAAGCCCGCCAGAATGGAGGGGCGTCTGGCTATATAATCGGCTGCTTCGCCATAGGATCCTCAGAATTCCTCTCCTTCAGCGACGACGACTTATCTACGAGACTTGAAGCCCTTCTCGCCGTTGACCAGCCTTCGCAGCAGATCAAGACCTCTAGGTCAGCTGATCTCCCCGCCGACTCGCTGCTCTTAAGCTGCTAAGTGCCTGCAGCAGCCGTAGTCTTACGGTCCCCTGTCGCCTTATTGGGTGCCGCCCACACTGAAACAGCATTCACCGAGATGAAATGTCCCCACTGTGCGGATATGAGTCTCACCTCTCTGCGCTCGCGGAAAGCTTTCTTTTCAGAGAGCGACTCCGCCCATCGTGCCCATTCCTTCCCATTCCTCCTAGTGACCTGTGAGGAAAAAGCAGAATATACCCAGGGGACTTTTATTTTCCCTAGATCTGAAAGGCGCTTACTTTCACATCCCCACCACAGGCCATTCTTGAGATTCGCCTTCAAGGGTGTGGCTTATAAGTATAAGGTCCTGCCCTTTGGACTGTCCCTGGCTCCCGCACTTTTATGAATTGCATGGACGCGGCTCTTCTACTCTAAGACAGATGGGAATCCACATTCTCAGCTACCTCGACGACTGGCTCATTCTCGCCCAGTCAGAGGTGGAATTGTTGTTGCACAGATCCCTCCTCCCCTCCACTTAGCATGCCTGGGACTCAGGGTCAACTCTGCCAAGAATGTCTCCCAGCCATTTGATATCGTACCTGTGAACAGTTTCCCACTCGGTCCAAATGAGGGCTGTGGTCACGGCAGAGCGTATTCCGGCCATACAGCAGCTTGTGGCCTCTTTCGTGACAGGAGCCTCTCGCCCGCTCAAATCATTTCAGAGAATGCTGGGTCTCATGGCCTCTGCGTCCCCAGTGCTAAAGCTGCACCTGCTTCAAATGCTGCACCTTCAGCGCTGGCTGAAACACAGGGTTCCATCCGATGCCTGGTGTCACGGACGCCTGCGAATCAAGGTGAACCGAGCCTGCGTGACAGCCCTGGGCCCTTGGAAATGTCATCAGTGGATGGAACAGGGCGTGCCCTTGGAAATGGTCTGTAGAAGGAAAGTGGTCTCGACAGATGCTTCCAACATGGGTTGGGGAGCTCTGTGAAGGCCGACCGGCCTTCCGCTTGTGGTCGAAAGAGGAAAGAAGTGTCCACATCAACTGCCTGGAAATGCTAACAGTATGTCAAGCCCTTCATGCCTTTTTACCAGACCTGAAGTGGCAACACATTCTGGTCCGCTCGGACAGCATGACCGTGGTGGCCTACATAAATCACCAAGGAGGGCTCTCTTGAGGCACCTCTTCACTTTAATGGAACGCCTCTTGGAATGGGCACAGCACGACCTGCATTCGCTCAGAGCAACGCATGTGCCAGGACTGAACCCGAGTGCAGACATGCTGTCACGGAGCAATGTCTCCTCAGAAATGTGGACTCACCATCCGCAAATGGTTCAGGAAATATGGGAGATCTTTGGAAGATCTTTGGTAGAGATCGACCTCTTTGCCTCAAAAGACAACTCTCACTGCCTGACATATTATTCGAAGAACATGAATGCATTGGCCCAACCTCCTCCTTTATGCGTTTCCCCCAATTGCTCTGATCCCTCAGGTCATCAGGCGAATCAGGAAACACAAACACAAAGTTATTTTAGTGGTCCCGCTCTGAAGGAACCAGTATTGGTTCTCAAAGCTGTCTCAGCTGCTCACCGCAGCCCCCTGGCCCATTCCCCTGAGATGGGACCTCCTCTCTCAGGCGAACAGAACAATGTTGCATCCCCAGGCCGAGCTGTGAGCTCTGCACCTTTAGCCTCTCAATGGGAGCTTGCAGACCTCCCGAGAGCGTTCAAAACCTAGTTATTTGTTTTCTGAAAGGGTCCAGGAGGCTGAACCCCCCTCGCCCCTTCACAATCCGTACTTGGGATCTACCAAATTTTCTGAGGGCTCTGAAGGGCCCTCCCTTTGAGCCGCTACAGTCTGTCAGCCTACAACCCCTGTTGCTAAAGACCGTCCTGCTACTGGTGCTAGCATCGGTCAAGCAGATGTGTGCTTTACAGGCGCTCTCTGTGAGCCCTGCCTGCCTTCAACTTGGGCCTAACGAATCCAAGGTCGTCTTGAAGCCAAGGCATAGTTATGGTTGCCTCGTCATGGGCATGGTCTGGCGGAGTATCAAGGGCTTCTACTACTTGTCCCCTTGGCCCTTCAGTGCCCTTGGCAAGTTAGATACAGTCGTCGCCCCACCATAGCATGGCATGGTTGTACTGGTTCCCCATATGCATCTTAAATAAAAGATGCGGTACTAGTGAAGTATCGAAAGGGAACGTACTCCGTTACTATCGTAACCTCGGTTCCCTGAGATACGAAAAGGAGTACTGTGCTCCTTGTCATGCTATGGCGCTGTATGACTCAGTCGTCGCTTCAGTCGATGTAAACCTGAGGATCCTATGGCAGCACCGCCGAGCCATTTGTTAGTGCAATAATACTGCGTTATTGAAAAAGGCTTCAGTTATCAGAGAAAAGGGAGTTTTCCCCATATGCATCTTAAATAAAAGACACAGTACTCGTTCCCATACAGTATCTCAGTGCACTGGGGGCTACGATAGTAACAGAGTACGATTTTAAGTCTAGTTTTTTTTAATTCTAAAAATTGTTTGTCAAGTTAATTGTTTTATTAAAACGAGAAAAAATCCCAGCCAATGGGGCAAGAAAATAATCCTGTTTTCCCACTAAATTAAGATTGTTTAATATCCCATTGACATATATTTTTTCTTGTATTCAGCATAAAACTAACAACCTTTTGGGTATTTTTTTTTTTTTAAGAAAACAAGAATTATCTCAAGTCCTTTTTCCCCCAAGTAAATGTGTCTTGATTCAAGTGTATAGATAATTGTAGTAGAAAACAAGATAGAAATTCCAAGTAATATTTTCTTTACAATGAATGACTTAGCATTTTCCTATAGAGTTTTAGTGCTGATGGTACTGATATGACGATGTAAAGTGGTCCTCCAGATTTGTATATAGCTATATTGTATTTATAGTGTTTAACACATGAGTGCAGTTGTGAATTTCTAAGCATTTTAAGGCCGTTAATAGATTAAGATTTCAGTAGGTATTGTTCAAAGTGATAGTAAGTGATTCTCAAAAAGTAGTAATGAAAATGTGGTTGGATGTTGCAGCTGAAAACTCTTAAACAACATACTAAAACTACCAAATTTTGTGATAATTTTAATCGCAGCATATAATCATTGCACCATCTGTTTGATTATCATTAACTTACTGTATGAATTTTACTGTACATTTCTGCCATATGGACACCAACTTAGTTACCACTGATATACACTGATGAATTATAATGTAGAAACTTTAAAATAGAAACTTACATTTTCTGTAAAGCTGCTTTGCAAGAATTTGTATCGTGAAAAGCGATATACAAATAAACTTGATTTAAATTGAATTGAAAAGCTTTGATAAACACCGGGAGAAAGTTAGGAGATTTATACATTGTTTCATTTTGTTGTAAGTGAGTGAACCAGTATAATCCCAGATAGCAACATATTGTCGGCCCAGATCCGGTTCACATCTGGCAAATGAGGAATGATGATCTGGCACACATGTAGCATGGAATGATAGCACTTGGGCGGACCGCTCCTGTTTGCCAGATCTGGGCCAAAAGCAGGCCGTAACAATGCTACATGTCAGCCAAGAGCAAAGAAATTAAACCACACTGGACCTTATCTGAGCCACAAAATCTTCATATATTATTTATAGAGTCCTCTCAGCTTGTCTAAGCTTGATAACAAGCAAAATCACAGAGGGAAAGAAAAAAAAGAGACAAACAGAAACTCAAGAACAACTGACTTAACAGAAGCCTTAGATGAATTCAGCTGAAGATAAAAGACATTAAATTTCTGAAGATCTCCGCTGGATTAAACAACTCCACAAACAGCCGTACCTGCTTCACTTATTACTAACCAGATTGACTTTATTACTGTTAGAGGTCTACAGAAGTTCTTTTTGAGAATTAACTTGGGTTTAATTCTAACGTTTGTTTAATTTGAAGTCGTCATTTATGGTAATTAGTGTTTCCATTAGCTGGGCTCTTAACTCTTATTATTGATCATACATCATCTTTAGCTGCTGTGATAGTGAGTTTGACGCATTTGCTGTACGTGATAGTTTGCTTTGAGCAAACATGTGGCATTGTTACGGCCTGTTTTTGGCCCAGATCTGGCAAACGAGCGGTCCGCCCAAGTGCTATCATTCCACGTTACATGTGGGCCAGATCATCATTCCTCATGTGCCCAGACGTGGGCCGAATCTGGGCCGATAATATGTTGCTATCTGTGATAAACACTCCTTTGTTTACTGATCTAAACTGTAGTCTGATGTAAATACAGTAAAAGCAACAATGGAATTTAACCACTAAGTCAAACTCAGATAAATGTTTTAAAAGAGTAAACCACTTTATAGAAGTTTTTTTTTTCATGATGTAGTTGCTAAAGAATGTCTCTCTGTGTCACAGGGACAGTGGCGATGACATCGAGCTGGCGTCATGCGCTCACAGCCTTCCGCACAAAGACTTCTCGCTGGTGTCGTCCTGCAGCTGCGAGCTGCTGTGTGACGGTACGTCATCGTGCTCAGCCTAAATCTGTCATAGAGTCATCAGGCCTGACAGGACCTGCTCGGATGAATGCAGCGTTCTGATGAATTCTGTCTGTACTAGGGCTGTCAAAATGGCTGAAAATCTTAAAATGTTGTACTTACATATTTGCAATATTCAAATTATGTTCAAATTTAAAAGGCATAATTTCAGTTAGGGGAAAAGGCCACAAGAGGGCGCATCGAGCTAAATATTACAAATGCACGTTTATTCAAAACAATAAAATAACACCTAACTTTGAAAAAAGCACATAATGTTTAAAATAATGTTTATAAACCATATATAATTAATTAATTTGCTTAAACAAATTAGAAACAAAACAGCATCATGCATGTATGTATAGTTTAATACAAAGGACCGAAAACCAATCACAAAGAGCACTTTCTTCATTTAAACACATGAGATGCAGAAAAAACGTCAAAGTCTCGAGACGTGTTTTTTTAAAAGTTGAACTTATATTAATTTGACATGATTTCTAAACATGCATCTTTCTTGTGTGAGACACGAGTGCAGCGCTTATAGATTTCTCTATAGAAAATGATAAATATGAGTTCTGTGTGAACTGTGGTAACATAAACAGCATCTTCTCTGCATTGATTTTATGTTTTTCTGCAATATTTTGAATGAACTACATGGCAGCACCGCATCCAATTGCTTCGACTGTATTAGCTGAAAAACATTAAAATACAATGACACTTACATTATCACATCTCGTGTGCCACTGATAAAGCTGCCTGACGCACACCTAAAATAAATCAACGAATATTCGAACTTTGGATTTTATTTACAGCCCTTGTCTGTACATATGATGTGTTCCTCTTAAAGGGATACTCCACCCCAAAATGATAATTTTGTCAGTTTTCACTTACACCCATGTCGTTCCAAACCCGTAAAAGTTTCGTTCATCTTTGGAACACAATTTAAGATATTTTGGATGAGAACCAGGAGGCGTGTGGCTGTCCCATTGACTGCCAAGTAATTAACACTGTCAAGGCCTAGAAAAGTATGAAAAGCATCTCCAGGATACTCCATCTGCCATCAGTGGTTCAATCTGACTGTTATGAAGCGACGAGAATACTTTTTGTATGGAAAAAAACTAAAATAACGACTTTATTCAACATTTAGGCACCGTAACGTCTGCGTCAGCATAGCGACATTTTGAAGATTATCCCCTGGATGCAAAATGTGTACACTTTTCTATATCAGCCTCAACACAGGGATGCATCGTCTTTGTCGATTTACGCTCTGATTTGAACACAAACAGTGCACCCTTGTGGCTCGGTTTATACAGAAGGGTGTGCGCATTTTGCTGACTCAGTACGCAGACGTTACGGTGCCTAAATGTTGAATAAAGTCGTTATTTTTGTTTTATTTCCATACAAAAAGTATTCTCGTCGCTTCATAACAGTCAGATTGAACCACTGATGACAGATGGAGTATCCTGGCGATGATTTTCATACTTTTCTGGGCCTTGACAGTGTTAATTACTTGGCAGTCTATGGGACAGCCACAAGCCTCCTGGTTCTCACCCAAAATATCTTAAATTGTGTTCTGAAGATGAACGAAGCTTTTACGGGTTTGGACGACATGGGGGTAAGTGAGAAATTACAAAATTATTATTTTGGGGTGGAGTATCCCTTTACGCTGAAATGGGAAGAGTTGGGTTTATGTTCTGGATGTGTTGCTCAGGTTCACATCGGGGTCCGAGCGGCTGTGCTCTGTTGCTGCTGATCAGTTGACTGCTGGCCGCTGTCCGGAGCCACCCTTCACCCAGCACCCCTCACATGTCCCGTTAGAGCGGTTCCTGCAGTCGCCAGAGGGCCAGAACACTAACACACCATCAGGTACACACACCTTAACCACCACAGTGACGCTTGATTTGGGACAATCAGTTCACACTGACCTAAAGGGGTCATGAACGGCCTTTGTTTTTCTATTTTATACTGTTCTGTGAGGTCCACTTATAAAGTTATCAAGATTTTTACATCAATAAACTACATTTCTGTCTTGTTTTTAACCCCTCTCATCTGAAAGCTCTGTTTGAATAAGCGTGGAGGATTGTAGACTCAGAAGTAAACACCCACTGCTGTGATTGGCTAATATTTGTGTACGTTTGACCACCAAAATTCCTCAGATGGATGCTGCTGTGATTTAGGTGAAAACACATAAATACTTAATACATATCAAACGATCTGTAATAACAGACAAAGAAATAAAGATCACGTAATGAAAACAGTTACTCACACTTGTGTTACGACATCACTGTCAGATCCAATATTTAGCCCCGTCCACCAATTCTACAGCACTGCCTGTTTAGTCCCGCCCACCGATTCTACATCACTGCCTGTTTAGCTCCACCCACCAATTCTACAGCACTGTCTGTTTAGCCCCGTCCACCAATTCTACAGCACTGCCTGTTTAGTCCGCCCACCGATTCTACATCACTGCCTGTTTAGCTCCGTCCACCGATTCTACAGCACTGCCTGTTTAGCTCCGCCCACCGATTCTACAGCACTGCCTGTTTAGCTCCGCCCACCGATTCTACAGCACTGCCTGTTTAGCTCCACCCACCGATTCTACATCACTGCTTGTTTAGTCCACCGATTCTACATCACTGCCTGTTTAGCTCCACCCACCGATTCTACAGCACTGCGTTTTTAGTCCTAGTCCTTTTAGTTTCTAGTCCTTTAGTTTTTAGTCCTCGTTTTTAGACTAACACGCAGTGATGTAGAATCGGTGGGCGGGACTAAACACGCAGTGATGTAGAAGCAGGCATTGATCTTCTCCGGAGGCGGTGCTTATCCACACTATTATATCATAGAGTAGATCATTCCACGAGCTGTTGTTTTGTCAGACTTCCTTCAATATACTCTGTTTTTAGACTAACGAGAAAGTTTTGAGTTCTGAAACTTGTTGTTTTCAGATGTCTTTATAGTACAATGACCTCTTATGTCAAAACATCATGGGAATTTTGGTTTCTCAGTTCATGACCCCTTTGAGAACAGAATGATGATGAAACCGTCTGTTGTAGGTGTGTCAGTCTTTGACTCATAATTAATTGGTTTTCAATTAGATTCTTATACATTTATTAAGATTCTATTTTGTTGAATCTACTGAACAGAAATTTGATTCAGTGATTCAATTTCATCAGCATTCTTTAAGGGAAGCTTTTCATGTATGTTAAAAGGGAATAGGGCTGTAGTCAAGTCCACCTTTGTCGAGTCCAAGACAAGTCCAAGTCCAAAGAGGTTCGAGTCCAAGTCAAGTCCAAGTCCAAAGAGGTTCAAGTCCGAGTCAAGTCCGAGTCCAAAGAGGTTCGAGTCCATGTCCAAATGAGACGGTCAAAACAGAGAAAGAAAAAAATCTTCTTCAAAACCACATACTTAATTATTGATAATTTATGTGATACGAGAGACGGCATATCTTCTATTCTAATATAATAATTTTGCATTATTGTTTGTAATGATCTAAAGTATGTGCAGCAACACTGTAGGATCAAATTAGGCTATTTTATTTCTCCTCCTGAGACCCAGCTATATAGTTTTTTGCCTCTGTAGTGGACATTCTATTTTAGTGAATTTCTCTGAGACCTCACATGTCACAGTTATAAGCCTGGATGTCTTGTACAGAGCTCATTCAGGGCTTTATAGAGATACTAAAGGTTTTTTTAAACCCTCTCCTATGCATTTAAAGATGGCAATATTTAATTTAGTGAAAAATGTTACATCCTTATGGAAATATGATTATATTCTGTAATGTCTTTTAAATCTGAATCATTTTCAGATTGTTTGTCATAAAGCAACATCTCAGGAAAATGTTATGGGTTTTCAAATTCAAATATAACTTCCTGTTATGAAACAGGACATCATTTCATACATGCTCAATGTAGAGGACACCAGGACTATTTTGGGAGACAACAATTGAATAGGGAAATAAATTATATATCAGTTTGCTTATGAAATATTATATATTATTATGAAAATCTGGCCATGTATTACTTCCATTATTATTATTTTTTTCAACATTCTGTCCCAACAGCAACACATTAATAAGCAAATTAGATATAGTGTGCAGATACACTGTTTAATGGGAAACCAGTTTATGGAATTTTTTACACACATATTGCATACAACAAAATGGTATATCAAATCATTTTGTTATACATTTTAAAACATAGTTGAGAATCATCCTTAAACAAAGTTTAGAATAAAAAAATCCTGAAACCTAAAAATGTATTTGGTGATTTTAAAAAACTCCCATTGATTTTGCCGTTTTCTATTCATGCCATTTAATTGTAGTCCTTGTGTCCTCTACAGAGGACATATAATCAAATATGAATAAAATAGTTTTTCAAAAATATTTTTTCTTATGGTCTAAACAATGTAATGACATGAAAACTTTTTTAGGGGGGCGTCTCAGGAGGATATTTTAGGTTTAGCAATTTCACTTATATTTGACCAATTCTCGATTTTGTAAGATTTTATCTAGTCAACTTGAAAATGTAACTACAACATGATTCAAGAAACTTTCTCTTTATTAACCCTCTAGTTAAAGAATAGTATATTCTAAGTGCACCACACATGACGTTGTCTTCATGATGTAAATGTGAAACAAATCACTAAATATCTTTGCAGAAAAGATGAACTACAACTACATCTTGTACACACTTATATTATGCATATTAGGCTATATGTTCTGAAATAATACAAGACAAATGCTCCAAAAAACTCAAGTAATTCCAATTCAAAATGACTGAAGGTATAACACCTAGAGTGCTATTATTAACTATAAAGGCTCTGTAAAACAATGAACAGCAGTTTTCAGCCTGTCACCAGGATGCAAACCTGAAAGATCAGATATACAGTACATGTACAGTAAGTTTCTTCACAGGTTTTGTATTCAATTACGCTGCTTTTCCATTGTTTTTTCTATGTAAACATGGACGCGTTTGACGGTTGCGCTCGTGTCTCTTGCAGCGTCTCGTGCATGAAACGGCTTTCTAAAAACGCGGCACTCTAGTTATTAAAAGATGTTTAACTCACATCTTCTTGTATTTTTCCTATTTCACTGCCGCGTCAACACAAAACACACTCTGTGTGAATGGCACCTAGAGAGCATCACACGTGAGCGGTTAAGCACGGTTGGCAACGGTTGGATTGTTCTTTTCTCTTTACTGTTATTATCAAAGTGTCTAATTCTAGCGTTTGGTAATATTTCTATTCAAAATCACGATTCCTCGATTTATAAAAATCTAATTGTGGCAAAACATTAAATTCAATTAATCGATAAAATCTGATAAATCGCCCAGCCATTGCCACAGTGTTTGCTTATTTTTACTTTATTTACGTTTTGTGTAATTTATTTTATTTTACATCCAGGTGTATTCCGTGCCTCCGGGCTTTATTCGTTTTGCTCTTATTCGTTCTTTTTCTTATTAATTTGGTGCCACGGCGTTTGGTGATTGTCAGTTTTTTTTTTACATTTAAACATTTTGCAAGTTTGTAATTTTATATTAGGCTTATAGCATGGTAATGGTGTATTTTTATTCGTTTTGTTAATTAAAGTCCCATGTTTATTGCAGAAAATGTGTCGTTGTAAATTATAGATAAGCAATTGACCTGAAATGAAAGTGAAAGCAAAATGCGCACGGGCATTAATAAGGTATTTAAAAACGAAGGAAAATGAGAGGGGAAAACTCCAACGAACTTTGTAAAACCAAACTGTATAATGCAACTTGCCGACAGCGTGTCTGTGGCCAAAATAAAGATTATTTATGCCTCCAGGCAGCGCGCACACTCAGAGCCAAGCGCACTCATATGACGCAGCTGTGCATTTAACAGGCGACCAATGACAATGCCCGTTCTAGATGGACCAATGACAATGCCCGTTCTAGATGGAGTTAAACCAATGCCCATTACATTACCCATTTGCGGAACAAGCAAATCTTTGTTTTGAAAGAGAAAAAAAACGCATATATTGCTGGACTCGGTCGAGACCAACTTGAACATTTGGCGAGTCCGATGACCAAGTCCGAGACAAGTCCGAGTCCAAATACCAACGAGTCCAAGACAAGTCCGAGACGATAGAAAAACGTCTCGAGTCCGGACTCGAGTCCGAGACCGGACTCGAGTACAACAGCCCTAAAAGGGAATAGGTCAAAGTCTTAACCCTGTTTACTGCACCAAAAGTAATTCGAAAGAAACACATGACCTACTAGTTAGAGAGCTGTACACACAATGAGCAACTAGAGAGGACATATATCCCATGCAGATATTACAACATTAAAATAACAGTCTAATTGCTTGTAGTTTTGGGTTGGAAATAAGAGAGATCGAGAAGCATTATACTAGGGATGGGTCACGATTTTCGAATATTCGAATATTCTATTTAATCTCAGAATATCGATTAGGTTGTGCGATTATTTTCTAAAGGTGTATCAGGGCTTGACAATAAAGACTATCCGATGGCGTGAAGGACCCTCGGATTTGTCACTTATCGGGCCACTGCAGGTGGTCACTAAATTGTATCATTTGCATGCGTTTTTAAGCCTTGTTTGTTTAAAAATGTAAGCGATTAAAAAGCATTTGGGCACGAAAGACAACTCCTTTCAGTACATGCGCGCTGTGTTCTGTTCTGTGTGAACCGCACGAGCACAGACAGCAGCACAGACAGCCGTGTCTTTGACACGCGTGAGCTGCCTGAACGGGCAAATACATGAAGTATGTCAAACTACCCCTCTTGGCAAGTAACTTTAGCAATAATTAATATATATTGAATTTATATACTGGAGTACAGATGCACAGATCAACAGGATATTTGTTTGTTTTATTTTAGAGCATCTTCTGTTCCGTGCTTGAACACAAACTGCACTGTCGGCACTCGGGTGCGGCACACATACACACACACACACTATGTGTGAGCGCTAACCACGCCGGAGAACAGAACTTCTGATATGTGCAGGCTGATTGCGTGAACAAATAGACCTGTTAAACAATATATTGTGAGAGGGCCATTTGCTACAGCGTCCTAAACAACTCAAAATAATAAACCAAAGTTAACAAAACGATGCACTCCACAGAGTGCTTCTCTGTCGCCTTCACGTCCTGTTTCCCATTAATGAAGCCATGACGAGCTCCCTGCATTCAAATTATTAGTTTTTTTGCTGAAATAATAATATTCCACTGGTTGATATATTATATTTATATGCAAAATATTTGTGTTGTTTTTCGTGTTAAATGTGAAGAATGACAGGTTGGATGCCACACTTATTATTATAATTTTTTTGGCAGAGTATACAGGTGTAATTTTCACTTTAACTTCAGGCAATGTAACATTTTTTTCTGATCGTAATTTTGACTTTATTCTTAAAATATTATGACGTTATTTATTTGAGAAAGATAAACTGATCAAACTTGCGCTGGCCACTTGGTATTTAAAAAAAAACTAAAACTTGAATTTAACAAAAATAAGATGTTCCAATCATATTTCTAAATTAAATTAATAAAGAAAGGAAACACAATAATGACCAATTTGCTATTACATTTACATTTAGTCATTTAGCAGACGCTTTTATCCAAAGCGACTTACAATTGGGGAGTACATAAAGCGATTAATCTTGAAGAGGCAAACATACAGAAGAAGTGGCAATAACACCAAGTCTCAGGCATTGTTCAAATAAGTACAAGCTAGCAAGGGAAGGAGAGAAAGATAAAGAGAAAGATGAAGATTTTGAAAAAAAGTGAAATATTTTTATTTTATTTTTTTATTTATTTTTTATTTATATTAAATTTTTATATTAAAAACAAAACTGAACTATTTAAATGGCTCAGCGAGAGAGACACGGGCTCTGGTCAGGCTCAGACGGAGAATTCTGAGAAGCTGCAGGGCTCTATATTCCTTCCCTTGTTTCAATTCAAAGTTCACCGAACTAATTGTTAACAACACTCCCGTCTTCTTCCCGAGCATGTGAACATGTTCATTTAATATATTTGTATATATGAAATAGGTTATTGTTATGAAGACAGGCGTTAAAATTAGAGATCGACCGATATATCGGTTTACCCATATTTTTCCCGATATTTAAGCATTTTACCATAATTGGTTATTGGTTTTGTAAAAAAAAAATATCGGTTTTGATTTTTTTATTTTTATTTCTTTTTACATAATTATACAGAGTATAACCAGCAGTGAAATTTTGTTCTCTGCATTTGACCCATCCAAGTACACACACACCTGGAGCAGTGGGCACTGTTCACTCAGGAAATGCTCCAGCACGGCCACCGCATGTAACTTTATACAAGATTAACTTGTTTGAAACACGCTGAATTATATTAACATTTACTATTGAACCATTATTTCGCCAATAAACATCTAAATAAATTAGTGGTGGGCCGTTATCGGCGTTAACGTGCTGCGTTAACGTGAGACTCTTATCGGCGATAAAAAAAATATCGCCGTTAATCTATTCTCAAAGTTGGGTTGGGAGCTGGGTCTATACTACACAAGCTATGATGACTTTCACCCTGATATTTTAGCGCGGATGTATACCTAGCCGAATTGCACTGTAGGGGGCGAGAACGAGTCTTCGAACTAGAGGCTCGCAGTCCGTGATGGACAGATTGTTAACGGCTGGTCTATGTGGTAATACAATCGGGCAGGACATCCAAACGCTCACCTATCATTCATCAACCTCAAATATGGCTTTTCATCTGAAAGATGTATGTAGTAACAACTTTACATGGCCGCTCAATATTATGTTAACCTAGAGAAATGCGCTATTGAAGTGATTGTGTGGAAGCGTTTGCAGCAAGACAGGCTCGGTGCGCTCACTTGCTCTTAAAATCTCCGTCATTTTTGGTCATACAGATAAAAGTAGCCTAATACATCTTTTGAATCTGTAAAGACTCTACGTTTATTTGTGTGCACTCAGAATAACAACAAAACGCGTTGCGCTTTTAAGCAAACAGGATGCGCTTTAGGTCTCATGTGAACTTGAGCGAGAAACTTAGAAACTCGAATATATCTAAAAATACAGTACATAGAAAAATATATCTATAGAGTGAAATGTCAAAAAAAATAAATAGAAGACGTGTGTTAGCATGGATGATTTACATGAAATTTAATCTGTGCAACACTGTGCATAATAAGATGGCTTTCAGTTCAATATAATAACAAAAAACGACATTTTGGGTTTTTATTCAACTAATAAGGTGGGCACGCTGTGATCTGTACTATATTTTTACTGTAATTGACAGTTATCGGCAAAAAAAAACCAATACGGGAGTGTGAGGGAATGGGAGTCATTCTTCCGGGAGTGGAACGGGATTTTTCTCCAGTTTTTTCCTGGGTTTTGGGACGGGAAGAGATTCAAGTTTGTGATGCATTTTGGAAACAGGAGATGAGCCCCTGGTCTAATGCGCCACCTGGCTTGAGAAACCCGTTCTCAAAGACTTACTTTTAGCCATTATTTGGGTAGCACACATATTCTGAATGCCTTCGGCAGAATTCAAATGAGCCATTTTAATCTAGATTAATTCCAAAATTAATCTAGATTAAAAAAATTAATCTATGCCCACCTCTAAAATAAATACATCTCTATCGAAATTAATTATTTATTTTCTCCACAAGCAATCGCAGTTTGAGTATAGTTCTGTGTAAATGCATAGATAAATCACGCTGTCAGCAGTTATTTCATAATCTAGAATGACAAAAACATTTGAATAATTCTGATAAAACATGCCAGTTGAGAAATGCAATAAAATACAATGTTTTGTTTGTTATAGCTTATTTCAATATTCCAGAGAATATTATTCAGTGAATTAACATTATCCAGTGAATTATTATTATTATTATTATTATTATTATTATTCACTCTTTAGCCTATTAAACAGCGTATAAACCTAAAACTGTAGTTTAAAATGAAGTTGATATTTTGTTTGAGTTTTCCCTTTTTTCCTTATAGGTTTTAAATAGCCTGTAAGCGCCGTGCGCATTTTACTTTGACTTTAATATCAGCAGCACCGGCCAAGCAATGTTTAAAATAAAAACAGCAAATACTGTGGAACCAAATAAATGAGAAACTAATGTTTTTTTTTAAACATTATCACTTAGATCAGGGGTAGTAGATCGTATTCACCTCTCTACGTATTCTGTGTTTAGGAGGAGAAATACGGTTCTCATGGTGCTGTGAATACAGACTGAACGGCGGCTCAAAGCCGCTGTATGAGAACATGACACACAAACTACTGCTCTCGCTGGATAAAAGAAGCCAGTGTCACACTAGTACACACAAGTTTGGATGGGCAAGTTTTGTAATCAAGGTAAAGCTGATTACAGTGACATGATCGTGCATTAGGCGCGCATTATGTCCGTTATAAATGATGCGCGAACGAACTGTGTATGTGCGCTCTCGATCACTAACATCATATTTCTGCTTGAATACAGCGACGTGAATAGTGAATAATAATAAAACACTATTTTATTTATTATTATTAAATTAATGCAACAAAGATGCATCACAACAAGCCTTTTTAATTATTTATTTAATGTGTATTTTATCATTTATTTACTTTTCACTTGGCGGTGAGTTTTCTCCCTGACCTAGATTAATGTCAGACTCAGAAGTCAACGGGCTTTAAACGGGCGCTTTTACATTTGGTTTCGAAACTTTTCCACATTGTCTTGTCTGTGTCACCTCACTCTACTTGTCAGTCATCTCTCTCAGGGCTCTAGAGTGCGACCAATTTGGTCGCACTCGGTGCGACTAACAAAATCCCAGGCGCACTGGTGCGTCCAGCCATTCGAGAAAAGAAAAAAAAAGTATCCGTGACTCAGAAACTCTGTGGTTCAACAAAAGACACCCCCGTTAGGCTTATATCGTGGTCTAAACCAATCAGAGATGGTGAAGGGCGGACCCTCCCTCTGATTGGCCGTGGTCCAGATATTCCTGTATGTGTGTGCGCGTTGACAAATGCGTCACGTGTGCTGCTGCAGTCAGACAGAGAGAAAGAGGTGAGTAGTAGAGATGCGTGCAGTGTTGCCAACTTAGCGACATTTAGCGCCTTTGTAGACCCCCATAGCAACTTTTTGTTTTCCAAAAAAAGCGACTAGTGACAAATCAAGTCTCTCAGAGTGTCTCTGTGATCGCAGCAACGGCGCGAGATCAGCGCGCTTTCTCTGCATCTGCTCTGTTCAGCAAGCGTCTGAGAGGAGCCCGTTCAGTTAAAACAGATATTATTGCTTCTCTAAATGTACATGCAAATATAGAAGAAATCACAGCACTGGAATTGTCTTGTCTTATATTGTGTATTATTTGATTTCATCAGACAACGGCTCAATACAATTATAAATTTGTATTTTTGTGCAGACTAGCTTCTTGGAAGGGAGAGCTGGTTATGAATTCTTAAAGGGACGTGTTTCAGTCATTATTTCATATTTATCCTGTTGACTGACAACATAAACAGTCAAATATATAAAGTAAAACAGTTTTATTGAGAATTTGGCTGCATTAAAATACAGTATGAGCACAGAGAGACGATTAGACAGAACAGAACAGTTATTTTTTCTTTACTTTACATTATCATTTAGCAGACGCTTTATCCAAAGCGGCTTACAAATAAGAAGTAACTCAAATTAAAAGTTAAAACTATACATAATATACACACATTTAAGAAGATAAAGACATGAAATAAACATGACAAATGCATACAACATTTCAAAACTAAACATTTAAATGAAAATAAAGCTAAAAAATCAAAATATTAAATCAAGAAAAGGTATGAGTATAAAATGCTTCTAACATAACACTAAAGGCCTAAGTATACTTCTTTTGCATAGTAAGAATTGGTTATAAAACTGTAAATACTTATTTTTTCATTATGTTTAGTGCAATTATTTAGTAGTCTGTGGTGGGATGGGGCGCAGGATTGTTTTATGGGTTTAGGGAGGGGGGGGGGTGGTTGAGAAGCACTGCACTAGAGCATCCCTTCGTTCAGACACAGTGGAAGATCTGATAAGACTCAGTGTAGAAGGGCCAAGTCTGGAAGATGTTGATGCTAGAGAGAATGTGGTCAGCTGGTTTAGCCAAGGACAAAGATCAAGAAGGCCAAACTACAGGAGTTGGCCATTCGAGGGGCATGTAACTGCAATGGAGGATAGTCCATAATACATTGAGCCATGAGATGTTCAGTTTGACGCCCTTAAAACACATTTATTTATCTATTAAACAATTTATATTTTATTTATCTTGAGATGTTTTAAGTTTAAATCTCTGCTCAGTGAAGCACTTTAAGCACCAACACTTTTTCAGTAAGTTACCTTTCTTGTAGAATTGTGCTTCAAATAAAGAACTTTATGTTGACCAGATTGTTAGTTAGTCGTTTACTAGTCAATATTGCCTATATAAAAATGTGGGTGCACCTAACTTTTGTGCCGGTGCACCTAAGAAAAAAAGTTAGGTGCACCAGTGCACCCAGTGCAAAAAGTTAGTCTAGAGCCCTGTCTCTTCACGTGATAAATGAAATCTGATCTGTGATGTAGAGGTCTGCGCGGGACTATTTTAGGTTTTATTCCGCACTCACCCGCTCCCGCGATATATTCTGTTTGTTCACATTTCTGCTGAAAGAAAGAGAGCTAGGCTAACAAATAAAAGTTTAGTCTGCACAAAAGTGTATTTATTTTATTTTTGTCTTGTCAAGAGTCTTGAATTTATTGACTGATAAATGTCAATAACATTTTGCTGCCAACACGAAATAAAGTTTCACAGAGAGGAAAAAAGTTATACAAAAATTGTAATCCCTATTATAATTTGTTTTGTCAGGATATAATTTGTTTATGCTAACATTCAGCCTACAACACAATAGGAAAAAAATGTAGGTTTAGCCTAATAGCTATTTTATTAGTCTTGTCAAAACACTAAATTCATTTAACATCTGGCTGACAGTGAAAACTGCAGCAGAGAAAAAATACATAAATTTGACACAGTCTGTCATTTAAAATGATAGGATAAGCAAAATCCAAAAAAAAGGAAAGAGAATTGCACGTTCCTCAAGGACAGTGGAGTAAGAAATCTGGTCGGGACCGCTGCGGCAATGCAGACCTAGACTGCTGTGATGCAAGACTCTCGTTCGTTCGATGCGTTGCATTTAGCAGCCGCGTTCAGTTTTAATTTTAGTGTCCTATATCTGAACAAATTTATTTTTATTACTATAAAAACAATCTAAAGGACGGTGGGGGACGGTGCCACGGTGAGCAAGTGATGTAACAGTGTTGCGGCTTAACACCAGTATAACCGTCCTGCGGCAAGCCTACTTCACTCTGTTATTTATTTACTTTATAACAGTAAATAAATATCGGTTCTGAATATCGGTTATCGGTTAAATAAACTATAAATTATCGGTATCGGTTATAAAAAATCAATATCGGCCGATCACTAGTTAAAATTAATGTTCACATAATTAGTGCCGTCATTCAGGCGGTTCACAAATTATGTTTTAGCGCGTAATGTGTTTTAAGAATGATATTCTGTTTAGCGCGCAATATGTTTTACGCCTAATATTCATTGATGCATTAATCAGATTTAAGATTTTCTTTTTAATAATATGAATGTTCATGTTAATTTTTTAAAATAGAAATGTCCTAGCCTTATGGGCAGTTGATAATCGACGGACTGTTCTGTTAATAAATGCCGTCCTTCGGTTATGTTATATTAATATGTTTCAGCACTCATACTTTACAACCATTAATTTTCTTGGGTTAAGATAGACTATTCTCTAATTAACTAAACAGTTTGTTATCATACAGATTGAAAGCCTGGATGGTCTCTCTCCCCCTCTCTCTGTGTGTGTGTGTGCGTGTGGGTGTGCGGGTGCATGAGCTGGGAGGAGTGCGATTTTCGAATAGTAATCGAATAATACCCAGCGATTATCGAATATTACTTTTGCTTAAAATGCCCATCCCTACATTATACCTCAGTTGCTGATTTCTTAATCAAGTGTATTCTGTTCTAAAACTACAGTATCATGTTATGCTGAACAACAAGTGAACATGATAAAACACACTGATGTACATTAACAGAGGTCACCGTATGATGAAGGCAGATTGGTGTTATTCGTGTCAGGTTGAGGCATGTTGTCACAATTGTATCTAGGCAAATTGTCCTTTATTATATGCTGTAACACTTTATGGTTTCAGTTGTAGATTTTGTTACCTTTTACATCTTGGTGGTTTCAGAATTATTTTAATATCCAGATGTATTCTGGATGTATTATGTATTCATATTCATAATAATATTAATTTTATCATATTACATTTATGAATGCCTCAATTTGATTTCAGACAAATATGGAAGTTAAATTGACATGAGTTGATTTGCAGTGCACAACAGATCAGGCCGTTTTAATTAGACTGAAAATGATCTTGTTCATTTTGTGTCAGAGTCTAGACACACTGAACTGTTATTGTTTTGGTAAGTGTTTTTATATTTCTATAGATATAATAATACATTTGTATTCATTAATATCCCATCTACAGAAGTACTGAAATTAGCAGTTTGACTAAATGTTAAATGTTGTAGCAGTTTATTTTATTATGATGGTTTATGACCAGCAGCATGGCAGTTTAAACACAAACACGCACACACACACACACACACAGACACACAGACACACGCACACACACACACACACACAGACACACACACACACACACACACACACACACACACCTGTTGGGTTTCCATGATTTATGGGTTCATTCATAGGCGTAATGGATTTTTCTACTGTAAAAACTGTATTTTCTATCCCCTTACCCTACACATACCTTCTCACTCAAAACTTTTTGCTATTTTAGATTCTCAGAAAAACTAATTCTGTAAGATTTATAAACTCTTTTTCCTCATGGAGACCTAAAAATTCCCCATAATGTAGGGAATACCAGGACAAACAAACACATATATATATATATATATATATATATATATATATATATATATATATATATATATATATATATACATATACATACATACATACACACACACACACACAGCGCTCACATTGCTCCTGTCTTTTAGGAAGCCCAGGCGAAACCCCAAGGGAAGTGGAAGGAGATGCCAATTTGGCAGGTTACCCATGGTTCCACGGGACGCTGTCACGGGTGCGGGCGGCCCAGCTCGTTCTTGCCGGCGGCGCACGGAGTCACGGTCTGTTTGTGATCCGCCAGAGCGAGACGCGTCCTGGAGAATATGTCCTCACCTTCAACTTCCAGGGCAAAGCCAAGGTGAGCCGTGGCATTCAGCGCTTGTGATGATCATGACATCTGAGCAGACATCTCATGCATCTGCAGGAAACTTGCAGTTATTTCAAGACTTTAACCAGCTTCCTGTACGAAACATTAATACATGGGAATATACTGGAAAATATAATGCAATATATTAATACATTTCCAGAAATCGGAAACTAGTGCTAATATTTTTCAAAATATGCATTGACCGTGCATTACCATGCATTGATATTCGTAAAATATGTGTGATGTTTTATAAGCATATAATATTAAAACATTAACCCCCATTTCACAGACAATGCTTAAGCCTAGTCCCAGACTAAAATGCATGACTTGAGCTGTTTAAACTGAAAGAAACATGGACTGACTTAAATTTTAAAGCATTTCAGTGCTTTTGTTTTGTCTCAAAATGCACGCCAGTATTGTTATTTTCTAAGACACTTTTATTTATTTTTTAAAAACTAAAATGTCCTAATTGAACTATGGTCTAATCCTGTTTTAGTCTAAACCGATCTGTGAGACCAGGCCTAAGATTTTGAACAATTGGGCAGTTTTGTTCAAGTCATGGCAACATGGTGGTTGAAAATTGAAATGTGACATTTCTAACTTAATAGTGTAATGCAATTTAATATGAAGCTATTATTTCAGCTCCGGGAATTATTGTTAAAGATTCAATATTGCTTGATTAAAGTAATATTAATATTTAACTTACAATTTATACCTTATTAAGTGGTCGTCCAGCGATCACTAAACAGTATATTCTTATTAGTCTCGTTTCTCTGTATTCCGTGGCCACGGTAACAATAAAACGAGATTAATAAATCTCTCAAATTCGAACTAGGCAACGTTATCTTTGTGGCAAGAAGGATAAAATATAAAAAATCACATTCCAGAGACAATTCTTTATAAAACGAAACAAGGTTTATTTACAATACTAATATTCTAACATACGTAACACACACAAACATACACACATGCATACGGGAGTTTTGAGGTTAAGGTTGAAAGAATAACATTCTTTCCTATTTCAGAACTTAACTAACC
The DNA here is from genome assembly GCA_027564155.1 of Gymnocypris eckloni scoliostomus. NCBI lineage: Eukaryota > Metazoa > Chordata > Actinopteri > Cypriniformes > Cyprinidae > Gymnocypris > Gymnocypris eckloni. The sequence continues at coordinate 30,575,349 of CM050417.1, forward strand.
AGAAAAGATCACGACAAATGCCTAGGCTTTGTTACTGCATTCAGATCAAAATTTTACCGGTTCAGTCAGGATAAAACTTAGTTTGTTATACTTGCTTTCTGTTGGTTTAAGCAGGCTGTTGCTTTGGTTTCGTTTCCCGCGTGAGTTCAACGTGTTGCTTCGGTCCTTTGTCTCGTTTCGCACGTGGGTTTCCACGTGTTGCTCTGGGAACCTCTGCTGGCTCGCGTCGCTGTTGCGTGACGTCACCAGGGAGCCGTGTTGGAATCACGGAGGCTGTTTAATGCTGGTTCTGCGATGTAACGGCTTTGGCACGGTCTTGGACTTCTTCAGATGGTTGGTTTCAAGGTGAGAGTCCAGCGGACTGGCTTCCAGGTCGCGAGAACAGGAAGAGAGTTCAGGAGCACAAGAGAGAGAGCGAGAACGTGGACGCGTTGTTTTAAACAGTCCGATTTGGACACCGCCCACAGGCGGCTGGCCGAATCAGTGTCCGTGTGGGGCGGAGCCCCGCCCATGGGGCATACCCTCGTTACACTTTCATGTGAGAAAAGATCAACTTTTACCCATGTATTAAAACTCTTATCAGGTTTACACATTTATAATATCACCACATTCGTTATCTTACTGATTCATACAATTTTGCAACCGTTCATACAAGTCTAAACACTGCATTTGGCTCAACCTACACATTACAGCTTAAGGCACGATTAAAAATCAGCCCACATTTCTTAAGTAATTCATATTCAAACAAGCATATGAGAGAAAGAGTACAACATTAATATCCATATGTTTCTTGTGTAGCTCGTTTTAAAAGTCATGACATGAACGAATGTCTTTTAGAAACGTTCCCGTCACTTTCCTTTGTTCTGTGACCGAAAGAAATTGTGCGCTTGTGCTGGATGAGGGGGAGGGGCTTTAGATCCAGACTTTAGTTGGTTGGTATTTATGATATAATACCTGACAGTAACCAAATTCCCCAAAGATGTGCTGTTCTTCCATCACCTTTCTTTACAATAGATTGAGTGCTATATAGTATATACAACACAAAAAAAAACATTAAAAAGTCTTCAAAAAAAACAAACATCAAAATCAAAAAGTTTTTGCTTAAAACCTGAAACAAATATGTGCCAATGGAGTAAGAAACAAACTTAACCCACTGGCACATATTTTATTTATTGTTTTAAACAAACAAACAAAAATATTGTAAACAAATCTTCAGAAAAGTCAAGTAAATGCATCTTGATTCAAGAATGTTTAGATATTTATACTAGAAACCAAGACAAAAATACGAAGTACGAAAATCATTTGCAGTGCATATATTTTTTTAAACATATTTTATACGTACGTGTCCCCATATATATGCGTGTGTCTGTGTGCATGCGTGCATGGAACTAATTTGTTCAAATATATCTATGATTATTAGTAATATCACGAAATGACAAACAACTCAAATATGTATGTGTCATGTTGTGTGTTTGTCAGCACCTGCGGTTGTCTGTGAATGACAGCGGTCAGTGTCACGTTCATCACCTGTGGTTCCAGACGGTCGCTGACATGTTACGGCACTTCCACGCGCACCCCATCCCTCTGGAGTCCGGCGGATCCACAGACATCACGCTACGCTCATACGTACAAGTCCAGCGCTCGCCCACAGGTACCCAACACACACACACATACACCTGACAGTGACTTACACGCAGTGTTGGGGAGTAACTAGTTACATGTAACAGAATTACGTAATTTAGTTACAAAATATATGTAATTGTAATCGGTTACTGAGAAAAAATGTGTAATTAAATTAGTTACTTATGTAAATGTTAATGATTACATCTGAATATTTTCACATATAGAGATTTAAACGACTTCTTTCATAAATTGCATTGACTGCTCTAATATATGAGACACCAATGTTTCAGGAGTTTAGGACACACAGTAAGACACACTAATTTGATAACCGTTTGGGTTTATGTATATTGTATATATTATCCATATAGCAAAGATTTTAGAGAAGGTGTTTTTTTCCCAGTTAATGTCATTTTTTAAGTAGGTATGAGATCTTAGACAAATTTCAGTCCGGTTTTAGAGTAGGTCACAGCACTGAGTCTGCACTTTTAAGAATTGTTAATGACCTCCGTATAATCAGAGATGCAGGTAACGAATGCGGCAGCTCTGATTTTATTGGACTTAAGTGCAGCTTTTGACACTATAGACCACGTGATTCTTATTTTTATTTGCCTTTATTTAACCAGGAGAGAACCTCACTGAGATTAAAAATCTCTTTTCCAGGAGTGTCCTGGCCAAGATAGGCGGCCCAGTTATACAAATACACATACAACAAAAAACAGTACATCACAACAATAAAATATTATAGCATTCGAAGCATTTGCAAATCATTAAATAATTTTATGTTTTAAATTTACTAAGAGACACCACCTGATTTAGCTGTAGTTTCATTTGAAGAGAGTTCCAGTCTGACGGTGCAGCATATTCAAATGCAGTTTTACCTAAATTAGTTTGTGCTGAAGGTACATAAAGATTGGGAACGCAATGAATAGTTAACAACCACTTGTTGGTGTATCAAACAACAGAGATAGGATGGCAAAAAACCCAGAACAGCTTTGTAAATCAATAAATACCAATGCATTTGCCTTCGAACAGCAAGTGAAGACCAGGCAACTCTATTATATAGTGTACAATGATGTGTAGAACATTTACAATCCGTAATAAATCTTAAAGCACCATGATACACAGCTTCCAGAGAGGCAAGAAGATAAGAAGAGGCATGCTGATACAACACATCCCCATAGTCAAGAATTGGTAAAACATTTACAGACACAAGCTTCTTCCTTGCATTAAATGAAAAGCAAGACTTGTTTCTGAAATAAAATCATGCACAATGGTGTTTTCCATCTAGGGACCTCACAAGATCATTTAAAACTTTTAAAACAGCCGTAATGGGGCTGTATTTAAAAAAAAAATCCTGATTGGTTGATAGACAAAAGTTTATGAGAGTGTAAATACTGTCAATTGTTTACTGATAAAACTTTCCAAAAGTTTTGACAAGACACATACATTTTAAATAGGTCTATAGTTATCTAATAAAGTAGGGACACCCCTTTCAACAGAGGAACAACAAAAGCAGACTTCCAGATCTGAGGAATTTCCTTGGTTGTTAGGGAAAGATTAAACAGATATGACAATGGTTGTGAAATAATTTTAGCCGCTAATTTTAAAAACAGTGGTTCAATAAGATCAGGACCTGATGATTTATTCACATCTAGATTCTGTAATGCATAGCAGACATCAGAAGTGGTAATATGATTAAAAATTAACTCGGTTGTCCGTAGATGCCGCTCTGCATTAAGAAATTCAGAATTTATAGTAGTATAATTATTAGTCTGAAACAATGACCCTGATTCAGTAAAGTGGCTATTAAAACAATTGAGCATTTGTAATTTATCCACTATTTTAATACCATCCTTTATTATGCAATTGGGAAGAGCTGAAACAGATCTATTACCAGTCAAAAACTTTATATTTTTCCAGAACGTACTAGAACTTTTCCAGAACTTATAAAGCGGTTATCCCGTTTAGTTGGAATTCATGGGAAGGTTTTAGAGTGGTTTAAGTCTCATTTGTCACATAGATCATCCTCTGTAAAGTATGGTAACTATGTTTCAACGACAGCACCTGTTACATGTGGTGTTCCCCAGGGTTCTGTTTTTGGCCCTATATTATTTTCATTGTATATGTTGCCTCTGGGCTAAATTTTTTAAATACGGCTTGTCGTATCATTTATATGTTTATGATGTACAGATTTATTAACCTATGAGACTGGGAGAGAATGATGGTTTGAATTTGCTATTTGCATGTTTAGAGGAGGTTAAGAGCTGGATGACTCGGTTGAACCAGAGTAAAACTGAGATTGTGTTTTTTGGCCCTGCCAGAGGATGTTTAGATATGTAAACATATTTGAGTTCATGGTCTGAGTATTGCCATGTCCAAATAAGGAATTTAGGTGTGGTGTTTGACCAGAGTTGAAATTTGACAAGCAGATTAATGCTGTAGTAAAGAGTTTTTTTTTCCAGATTAGGTCTATTACTCGACAAAACAGACGAAAACAGCCTATTCTGTCAAGAAAAGACTTAGAGAAGGTTATCAATGCCTTTGTTATGTCTCGTCGGGACTATTGCAATGTGTTGTATGTGGAGACCTGCCAGACCACTATTTCACGCTTGCAATTAGTTCAGAAAGCAGCAGCTAGGCTGCGAGTGGGTGTTAAGAAATGTCATCATATCTCTCCTATTTTAGCTTCTCTCAAGTGGCTACCAGTGAACTACAGGATAAAATATAAAACTATTTTATGTTTTTAAAGCAGTGCATGGGATGGCCCCTGCTTACGTGTCTGAGCTCATTGCTGTTCGTCAAGCACCTAAGATCCAATAATAAGTTATTGCTTACTGTCTCTCGTACTCATTTAAAGTTAAAAGGGGATCAGGCCTTTGCTGTTGCAGGGCCGAAGCTCTAGAATAGTCTTCCTCAGGTACTTAGAGAGGTCTCATCGTTAAATGTTTTTAAAGTTGAAGTCAAAAACTACTAGTCTTTGCTGTTTATAGAATGTGTGTTGTCTTAAGTTGAGTGTTTCTTGATTGTACAGCACTTTGGTCTGCAGGTGCAGTTGTAAAGTGCTCTATAAATAAAGTGAAATTTAATGAAATATGTATTATTTAAGATTAACAGTTTTTTCCAAGGCATTGTTTGATGCAGGCTATGCAAATATGTGACCCTGGAGCACAAAAGCAGTCATAAGCAGCACAAGTATATTTGTAGCAATAGCCAAAAATACATTGTATGGGTCAAAATGACCAGTTTTTCTTTTATTGCCAAAAATCATTAGGATATTAAGATTATGTTCCATGAAGATATTTTGTAAATTTCCTACCGTAAATATATCTCAACTTAATTTTTGATTATTAATATGCATTGCTAAGAACTTCATTTCAACTACTTTAAAGATTATTTTCTCAATATTTAGATTAGATTTTTTACCCCTCAGATTCCAGATTTACAAATATTGTCCTATCATAACAAACCATAAATCAATGGAAAGATGATTTATTCAGCTTTCATATGATATGAGCCTTGACCCTTATGACTGGTTTTGTGATCCAGGTTCACATATTTGATTTCATATTATAACAGAATCATATCAACTAAACTATTTCTTGTTATGGTTTTAAATTTGCATTTAACCTCAGAATGATCTCTAATGGCGCTTTTCCACTGCATGGTACGGCACGGTACGGTTCACTTTTGGGGGGTTTTCCACTGGGTACTGTACCTGGTACCTGATACTTTTTTAGTACCACTTCGGTCGAGGTTCCATGCGAGCCGGTACCGTTACCAAAACGTGATGTGTAAACTCTGCTGATTACTGATTGGCCTGAGAAAATCGTCATTACTGCGTCACTGAACTTGCGACACGAGACCCTCTTCTACAGTCCTACCCGCTAGATTTAAAACAACACAGCCAGCGAAGGATCGGACGCAACTTCTGTTTAAACAAACGCAAATTTTTGCATCAACCACAAAATAGCAGTGTCGTTGTCTGTTGAGGAAGAACAGATGTTCCTCTCGTTGATAGCCGAGGAGTGGATCCAGCGAGAGCTTGATGGCGCGACGCCGAAGAAAAAAGCCTTATGTATAACGTTACTTTTGAACTTGCTATATTTACAGAGTATGTTTTCTGTTTATATTTTTACCTCTGTATCTGTGTTTTGCTTCAATTAAAAACAATCTGATCGAATAAGTGTACCTCCAGACTATATTAAATATGTATCATTGTATGAGCACGTAATGAACCTCTTGAAAAGACAAATGATTAATGCCGCGATTATAAAACCATCACATAAATAAAAAAAACAAGGGATACATTGTACATTTTGAAATATTCAAAAGTTTATTGATAATTCACTTTACAGAACACGCTGCATGAATAGTTAACTAATCAAGTAACGCAGCACACCTGCACGAACATCCCTGCTCTCCTAATCTACAGCCCGTGGCACTGTCACCACAGTCTCTGCTGCTGGGGGTAAATCACAAGCATTCTCATAGACCTCTCCATTGCTGTTAAAAACATCCACATGCCGAGAATGAAGAACACTATTCCGTCTCCTTTCTTTGTTGTGAGTTTGTTTGTGGCGCGTTTACGATGATGTCACGCAGTAGAGGCGGCGCAATTATAACGACACGTGAATAATCACGCCCACTCTATAGCGGTACTAAACTGCGGTGGAAATGCAACCGACCCGAACTGAGCCGTACCGTACCGTACCGAGCCGTGCCGAACCGTACCGTACCATGCAGTGGAAAAGCGCCATAAGTAACTCTGTTCTGGCTCTGTTCTATTCATGGTCTGTGGCACCAGGAACTATTGTTCAAGCTGACCGTGTGTGTTACATAGTGAGATTGTTATAGTATCAGCATGAGGTCTGGTCTACTTTGCAGCTTGTTTTGGTCACAAACCGGTCAGTTAGATAAGAGCAGACTGGCCTAAAGTGACCATAGTTTGCATTTATAGTTGGGTACTGTTAAACCCCTAGTAAAAAGTAATATATTTCAAATACATTTATTTCATACTAAGTATAGTTCAAACTATTGACATATCCCTCGAGACTTACTGAGAAGAATTATAATTAAACTGTATTTCTAGTACTACTTGTGCACAATGCACATTTCTTAATATTAAGCTTAAAATGTGTTTTAATGTCACTGTTGATGAGTATTGCATAATCTGAGGAATATCTTTAAATGCTAAATATTTAAAGTGTACCTGAAGTATACTTGCAATAGCTCCACTTCAGCACAATCAAATATACATCAGTATATCTTTAGTTGTACTTAAGCACAATAGCATGGTATTTTATTGAGTACATACATATGTAAATGTATTTGTTGTGTACTTAGCATGAAAGAAATGTATTTCAAACACATTCCAACTTATTAATTTTTCACTAGAGACCTAAAATTGTCTCTAAAAGAAAAGTGGAGTAACCAGTTCAGCTCTTAATACTAGTTTTAAGTGTCTGAATCAAAGCTCAAAGCACATGAACTTCATGATTTCAGATTTTGGAAGGTATTCAGAGCAGGGTTTCTGTGAGTCCTTGATGCACGGAGAGATCCAGGCAGGCAAAGTCTGTCAGTAAAACTGTAATTTATTGAAGACAAAATTACAAAAGATGATAATCATAATGAAAAATTAAAATGAAAGAAAAAGGTTCAAAATTAATACAAAATCCAAACTGAGTATGTTTGGCCAAAATTTCTTAGAGCGTAATCTAATCTAATTATAATGATCTTCAATAGTCAAAAGACAAAGGCCTTTGGAGAATGTAGAGTAGAAGAAAAGAAGCTGTCCGAAAAGCCATTAAAAAGAAAAAAGAAATATATATATATATGCATACATATACACTGGAGCCAAATGAATTTAGCCATTGTGTCACTACGGACATTTGCCAAAAAATAAAAATAAATTCTTCACCTAAATCAACTTGAAGTCAAAGCGAGGTCACATTGACATGACAATAGGCAATAGATAAGATCAGCTAAATATAACGACGGGGCTGTGGTTTTACACCTTTTAAGCAGAAACAGCAGATCTCACTTTGCAAATACCTGCTCTTGAAAACATCCTTGCATATAAAAAATTTTCACCGAGAACAAGTTTCCATCATCCTATAAACACATTTTAATCATAACAAGATGTACCTTTAAATGTCAAATCTTGAAAGAAAATACTATGTCAATGCAATAGGAGTATAAATGGAATAGTGATAGTAATAAAAGAGAATAAATGAATAATGCTTGCAAATATGAGTAACATAAGACAGTAGTATGGATATAATGTGGAGAGTCATTAAGAATAACTCGTAATGAATATAATGTATAAATGAATATGAAAAAAATAAGAAAAAATATAACATTGGAAATTTGCCTAAAAATGTCTTAAATTGGATTTATAAATTCACGGCATTAAATTTTGCATGCATGGCAAAAACATAATCTATAATAGTTTTGTCTTGTTTTCCAATACAAACATAAAAACATCCTTAAATCAAGAAGATACAAAATTAAGTGAGTTTATTTTTTTAAAAAAAAGAACAAACATCTATCATTTTGGAATTAAAATGTTTTTGCAGACATATAAATATTGGCAGATTTCTTCTTGTTTTAATCATTTTCTTATTAAACAAGACTTCTTGTCTTATTTTGCTTCTCAAGGAAATGTACAAACTGAATTCCAGAAATGTTGGGACGTTTTTTAATTTGAATAAAAGGAAAACTAAAAGACTTTTCAAATCACATGAGCCAATATTTTATTCACAATAGAACGTGGATAACATAAATGTTTAAATGGAAAAATGTTACACTTTTATCCACTAAATGAACACATTTCAAATTCAACAAAGGGCTGAAAAAGCAAGACATTTTGAGAAGATTCAGCTGGGAGAACATCTAGCAACTAATTAAGTTAATTGACATCAGGTCTGTAACATGATTAGCTATAAAAGGGATGTCTTAGAGAAGCAGAGTCTCTCAGAAGTAAAGATGGGCAGAGGCTCTCCAATCTGTGAAAGAGTGCGTAAAAATATTGTGGAATACTTTAAAAACAACGTTCCTCAGCGTCAAATTGCAAAGGCTTTGCAAATCTCATCATCTACAGTGTATAACATCAAAAGATTCAGAGAAACTGGAGAAATCTCTGTGCGTAAGGGACAAGGCCGAAGACCTTTTGTTGGATGTACGTGGTCTTCGGGCCCTCAGACGACACTGCATCACTCATTATTACTAAATGGGCTCAGGAATACTTCCAGAAACCACTGTCGGTAAACACAATCCACCGTGCCATCTGCAGAGGCCAACTAAAGCTCTATCATGCACAAAGGAACCCATATGTGAACATGGTCCAGAAGCGCCGTCGTGTTCTGTGGGCCAAGGCTCATTTAAGACCATTTCAAAGGGAATAAGGGTTGTATGGTCTCACGAGTCCAAATTTGACATTCTTGTTGGATATCACGGACGCCGTGTCCTCCAGGCCAAAGAGGAGGGAGACCTTCCAACGTGTCATCAGCGTTCAGTTCAAAAGCCAGCATCTCTGATGGTATGGGGGTGCATAAGTGCATACGGTATGGGCAGCTTGCGTGTTTTGGAAGGCAATATGAATGCTGAAAGGTATATAAAAGTTTTAGAGCAACATATGCTCCCCTCCAGACAATGTCTACTTCAGCAGGACAATGCAAAACCACATGTTGCAGCGATTACAACAGCATGTCTTCATAGTAGAAGAGTCCAGGTGCTGAATTGGTCTGCAGTCCAGATCTTTCACCTGCATAGCAAAATCCCCAGCATCATATTAACAACACCGCTCAGTGTCTATATGGGTCCACACTACAGAGTGTTAAAAGTAACACAGACGCGGTGTTAAAATCAGTAAGGTAAAGAAGAGGTTAATTGAGTGATGATTGGCCATTATTGAAGACAAATGATGTTAACAAGCAAAATCACCAAAGAAGAAAAGCACAATTTTTAAAGTCACCATTATAGTGATCAGTGTTTACTTTAATTAGGCTCTTGACCCTTGACTTTTTAGTATTACATTTTGTTTGGCTGTTATAACTACATTATAGCAGCCAGACAAGCGAAGAGCAAAAGTCTTTGGGTGGTGATGATTATATTTTGGCATAATCATTCTGTAGTGACCGTGACTTGATGACCGTAAGTGATTTAGGTTTTCTTTGTTGGTTATATCAACACTGTGAACAACATAAGATCTGGTGTTTACAGCATAATCAGACAGATGTTTTTAAAACTTATTTTGATCAAAAACTCTAAAAAACTAATTAAAGAATTGTCTTTAATTTTGACACACTCATCAAGAATCAGCACGAGAATCACAACAATGGTAACCATCAAAAAATCATGTTGTAGCCAATCAAAACTAATCCATGGCTCCAATCATGCATTGCGGCATGAATCAATTATGAGCAGAATTGTCTTTTCTTTTTGCTGTTTTTGTCACTTTTTAGTAGCTTGTTTTGTGATGTTCAGAGTTGATCTGTTTGTCACCGTTGTTGAGGTTCATACGCTGAATCTTGATGTCTGTGTGTAAAATAAAGACTTTTCTGAAGGTTTTTTTTTAAGCATCAGAACAGCTTCTAGATTAAGATTTATAAAACTACAGATTTTTTTCACTGTGGACTCACAAGGCTGTTGTAATCAATAAAGGAAATTGAACTCAAATTTTAGACTCTAAATGAGTTCAGTGATTCACGCCAAAAAAACATTATGTTAGAACATAATCATCAACACTACCACCCGATGATTTTTGTTCTTTGAAAACGTCTGGCTGTTATAGTTAAATTGTAACAGCCAAATAAAATGTAAAAAGTCAAGGGTCAAGAGCCCAACTAAAGTAAACACTGATTACCATAATGGTGACTTAAAAACTTGATTTTCCTCTTTGGTGATTCTGCTTGTTAACATCAGTTGTGTTCAATAATAGTCAATCATCACTCAGTGGATACCACATTCTTTACCACCGCTTCAGTGTTACTTTTAACACTGCAGTGTGGACCCATATAGACACTGAGCGGTGTTAATTTGACACCGGGGATTTTGCTGTGTATAGAGAACATTTGGCACATCATTACATTAAAAATACATCAAAGACAACCACGAACTCTTCAGCAGCTATATCAGGCAAGAGTGGGACTAAATTCCGACACCCAAACTCCAGAAACTCATTACCAGACGTCTTAAAACTGTTTTGAAAAGAAGAGGAGATGCTACACCATGGAAAACTTCCCCCCTGTCCCAGCTATTTTGAGACCTGTAGCAGGCATCAACTTTGAAATGAGCTCATTTTGTACATAAAATTGTAAAATTTCTCCAGTTTAATTATTTATGTTCTATGTTTTTTTGTGAATAATGTTTTGGCTCATGTGATTTTAAAATTCTTTTAGTTTTCATTTTATTCAAATTTATAAAACATTTCCGGAATTTGGGTCATATCTAGAGACCAGAATATCAAACACTTCAACAATTTGTCTATTTTAGATTTTTCTATTTTTCGACCAACTTTCGTGTTATACATTTTTTGTAAACACTTCCCTGCCCTGAAAGCCACTTGTGAGTGACTTTGGCTGTTTCTGTAGTATGATTTGCATAGATGTAAACTCCTGACCTTTCAGTGACAACTCACTTTTTTAGATCAAAATAGGTCACCTGTGAGATTTGCTTAGATCCAATGAGAAAGTGGGGGGTTGTCAATAAATTTGTATAGTATTTCCTTTACTCTTTACTTCAGAAACTATGTCTAAAAAGGGTAATATTTGAGGTCAGAGATGTGGGAACGATGAAGAGAGAGAGAAGGCAAACATGTTGCTGTTTATAGTGCCTTGCGAAAGTATTCATTGTTCATATTAATTGTTTTCACATTTTATGTTGCTGCCTTATGTTAAATTACTTTTTTTCCACATCAATCTACACTCCATACACTATAATGGTAAAGCAAAAAAATTAAGGTTTTTAACATCTTTGCAAATTTATTAAGAATAAATACCCTTATCTGGAACAGTTGGAATTTTGCTCAGGAGCATTCATATTGCTTGTCTGGGTTACTAGACTTTGAGTGAAGGTAACCTGTGGCAAATTCAATTGAATGGGTATGATTTGGAAAGGCACACACATCTTCATAAAGGTCTAGTAGCTGATAATATATATCAGAGCAAAAACCAAGCACTAGGGTCAAAAGAACAGTCTGTAGATATCAGAAACAGGTTTGCGTCAAGCCATACATCTGGGGAAGAGTTCAGAAAAAATTATGCTTCATTGAAGGGTCACAGAAGCCTGTAGTCTCTGTTACCCTTAACGGAAGAAGTTTGAAACAACCAGGACTGTTTAGAGCTGGCCTCCTGGCCAAACTGAGCAATTGATGGAGAAGGGCTTTGTCTAGAGTGGTGACCAAGAACCTGATGGTCAGTCTAGTTGAGCTCCATGATCATATATGGAGATGGGAGAACCCTACAGAAGGACAAACATCACTGCAACACTCCACCGATCCAGTCTTTATGGCAGTGTGGCCAAACTCAATCCTCTCCTCAGTGAAGACAAAAGAAAACACTCTTGGAATTTACAAAAAAAGCACCTAAAGGACCAGAAATAATATTATCTGGTCTGATGAACCTCAATTCCAAGCATCATGTTTGAAGCAAACCAGCTCTGCTCATCACCTGCAGAAGTACCATCCCAAAAGTAAAGTGTGCTGGTAGCAGCCTCATGCTGTGGGGCTGTTTTTCAGTGGTAGGGACTCATCAGTGTAGAAGAAAAGCTCAATGCACCAAAATATAGGGATAGCTTTAATGAAAACCCAGTCCAGAGCATTCACGACCTCAGACTAATTTAATTAATTGCAGGTTTGCTTCATATTCTGAGTTTGCATTTCACTGTTTTAATTAATTTTGACGAATACTGAATAAGTGAGTATATTTGATAATTAAGAGTGATCATTTTGATGAATACTGAAAAAAAAATTGCAAGTGGGATGAATTATTGCACATTCATATTTAGTCTAGAACTACAGTAACATGTTCACACAGCACACTCTCAGTCAATAAATGGGACAAAAGTAACTGCCGTTACTTAAATATCTGAGTTAGAAAAAGTAACTCAGATATTTTCTTGTAAATTAAAAAGTAATGCGTTACTTTACTAATTACTTGAAAAAAGTAATACTATTACGTAACTTGCATTACTTGTAATGCGCTACCCCCAACACTGATTACAGGTTTAGCAGATATTAGTTTCTGCCTGTAGGTTGGAATAAGATGAACCAAACAGTGATCAGATAGTCCTAAAGCTGCTTGTGGAACAGAGTGATATGCATCCTATATCACTGTATAACAGTGATCCAATATATTACTGTCTCTTTTGGTACATGTGATGTGCTGTCTGTATTTTGGCAGTTCGCGGGAGAGATTTGCTTTATTGAAGTCCCAGAGAATGATTAAAACCGAGTACGGGGGTTTTTGTTTTGTGTCTGTGATCAGATCAGCAAGTTTCTGTAAAGCTGAGCTCATGTGCGCTTGCGGAGGAATAAAGACACTCACGAGAATGAACGAACAAAGCCGTAGAATGGCTTGCAGTTATTAATGAGCGTTTTTAGTTGATGTAAAAACACATCCCACCGCCGCATGATTTCCCCGTTGATTCTTCATCGCGATCAGATCTGATCAGCTGTAAATTCGACAGATGTAACGCACTGTCCGGTATTGCGTCATTCATCCAGGTTTCCTTGAAACACAGAGCAGCGGTGTTTGAGAAATCCTTATTTGTCCGGGAGAGCAGAAGGAGTTTGTTTTGTTGGGTAGAGAGCGGAGATTCGTTAGATGGATGCTAGGCAACGGCGTTCTAAATCCACGCTGACGAAGTTTCACGAGGTTACCGGCTCGCTTCCCCCGTCTGCGCATCCTGAAGCGTTTGACCAGAGCGACGGCTCCACCAAATACAATGTCCTGTAAAACGACCGAATAATCCAAATCTGGTAAAATATTTTGTGGTGTGTTCTGCCGAATGTTCAGCAGTTCATCCCTGGTAAAACTGATCTTGTTTGAGAAACAAAAAAAGAAAAACCTAACAAAAACATTACAAACACTGAAGAGCCAAGAGCACTATAGCTTCCATGAGGGGCACCATCTTGTTGTTCAAGTAAGGCAGCAACATAACAAAACGTGAAAAACATTTATGGGTATGAATACTTGCGCAAGTCACTGTAGGTCAGCATTGCCATCTAATCAGCTAATATTGTCTTAAATAGCCTGCATAGCACTTATTTTGTTATGATATGGGATTTTGACCAAATATATTCAAAAAAAATTGCATCTCTGACAGATGTGGCTCTTCATATCCCCGCTGCCCCACGAGACACCGCCGTCTGTCGCGCCGAACCACAGTCGACGCACCAGCTCTCCGGCGCCGCTCCTCCGTCAGACACAGTACTGTCCTCCAGCTCGTCCTCATCTCCGATGGCTCAGCCGAGCACCGGCCTGCACAGCCGCAGCAGCAGCGCCGAGAGACTGCTGGAGCCCGGGGCCACCGGGGCCGACGACTACCACGACAGCGAAGGCACGCACCGGACTAGAGCTGTGGAGAACCAGTACTCCTTCTACTGATGCTGCTTCGCTTCACGAAAGACTGTTTCAGCACACTCCAGGCAGATCACATGCTTTCCGTTGTGTTGTTTCTGATTTGATGTGTGTGTGTGTGTGTGTGTGTGAGTGATTGAACCATGTTTAGTACTGATAAATGTGACTCTGGAGCACTAAATTGTCTTAAGTGTCAGTATTTTGAAATTTAGATTTATGCATCATCTGAAAGCTGAATAAATAATCTTTCCATTGATGTATGGTTTGTTATGATTGGACAATATTTTTAAATCTGGAATCTGAGGGTGCAAAAAAGTCTAAATATTTAGAAAATCATCTTTAAAGTTGTTCAAATTAAGCTCTTAGCAATGCATATTAATAATAAAAAATTAAGTTTCAGTGTATTTACGCCAGGAAATTAACAAAATATCTTCATGGAACATATTCTTTAGGATATTATTATTTTTGGCATAAAAGAAAAATGTATAATTTTGATCCATACAATGTATTGTTGTCTATTGCTACAAATATACCTGTGCAAATATACGTTTGTGCTCCAGGGACACATATGGTTTTGAAAGAAGTCTTTCCTGTTCACCAAGGCTGCATTTATTTGATAAAATTGCAGTAAAAATTTTGAAATATTATTATAATTTAAAACAGCGGTTCTCTTTCATAGGTGAACTCAACGCTGCGTTGACCGCTTCGGGAATGCCCACTGCGTGACCGAGTCTGAACCCATATAGAATTACGCCAATTCATTGGCTGATGGCGCGACGCCATCTCTGACGCAATGACGTCGTCAGCTCATACTGGCGAACGCGCCATCCACTCCTCAGATTTCTCTGCCTTCACAAAGCGGTCACATTACCCTTCGTTGTTGCGATTTCTGGCCCAAACTTATCTTGCGATCATCCATCTGCACTTCGGCGACTGCCTCAGTGGAACTTTGTTCTCCTCGCGGTGAAGTGCCATGGAGTTTCGCCGCTGTCAACCGCCGTGCGCGCGTTTCATCGCTCGCGAAGACCCACACAGTAAGTGCATTAAGTGCTTGGGGTTTTCGCATGCACATGACGCGGTTTATGGGACCTCAAAATGCAAGATTTGCGACGATTTCCGTCTCATAATCCTCCGCTCTCGGCTTGAGGATTGTGAAAGGGAATCCTCCATTTTTCCTGGGGTTCGGATGTCGAGCTCGAGGAGATGGAGAGTGAGCAGACAGGCCTCGCCTTTTCTCTCCCTCCCTCTCCCGAGCGCGTGCGTGCGAATTCGCCGGTCGAATTCTTGCATGATTTTCTGTTTCCTAGCCCGAAGGCACGTGATTTCGTTTCCTTCGGGCTAGATGATATTCTGCACACAGCAGCCTCCGACTCCGGGGATTTCGGGCCTGCTTTAGCAGATGCACTCCCGCCTAGCGGCCAGGAGGCACGGCTGAAGGAGATGGACGAAGGGACTGGCTTGACTCCTGAAGCCGTGAAGGAGCTACGAAGAGCCACTGACTTGGCTCTGAGAGCCACCAAGCACACCGCACGTGCCGTGGGGCGTTCAATGGCGGCTTCGGTGGCCGTAGAACGCCATCTGTGGCTCAATCTAACTGAGATTTGTGAGAGGGAAAAGGTGTTTTTGATGGACGCACCCATCTCACAATCTGGGTTATTTGGGGAGGCGGTTAGCGCTGTAGTGGATAAATTCCGCTCAGCCAAAACGCAGTCGGCTGCTCTCAAGCAGTTCATGCTGAGGAGATCAAGGGACTATTCTACTCCCTCCTCCTCTGTGTCTAGGGAGCAGTCGCTCCCCAGAAAGGAGCCCCCTAGCGGTGGAGCCCAGGCCACGCGCCCTTCCCCCACTACGGTTTGGGGAGCCCGTGGCCAGTCTTTTCCCCGCCAACAACCACACAAGCGGGTTAACCTGAAGCGGCCCAACAAGCCTGCCGCTTCGGCTAATCCGGGTCGTTCCAGACCTCCGGGTCGGAATGAGGAGAGCCGCTTCACCGTTGCAGGCGAGGCCAGACCGCGAAGCGTTTCTGCCCGCCCTGAGCTCTCCTCACTTAAATCTGTCACAGCCACCCTTGAGGCTTGGTGTGCAGATCTAGTTCACCCTCATTTTTACTCGGGCTGGCAGTTGGGGGTCTTTCCCCTTGGCAGCTCGTCCATCGCCGCCGGCGAGCCGCATGTTAGGAGACACAGCTGTTTCTCTCCTGCAGTGTACGGAACCCGTGCTGGCCACCCGTCAGCCCAGCACTTCTCTCTCCATCATCCTGAACAAGGACGCAGAGGGCTCTTCTTCACGGTGGAGGGTGCCGCTGCTTCCAGGCCTTCTCGACACCCCATCTCAGGTATGTCTTCCCTTACACAACACTATGATTCCTCTGTCGCACTTCCTTCACGAATTGGAGTGTCTACCGGGGGTATCGCTGTGGGTTCTCCGCACAATTCGAACTGGTTACACTCTTCAGTTCGGAAAAAATCCCCCCCGCTTCGACGGGGTTCACCTGACAGTAGTAAACAGCTCCTCCAAGGCCTCTGTTCTACGACAGGAACTTTCCTCCCTCCTACAGAAAGGAGCAATAGAGGAAGTACCGCAGTCGGAAGTCGAACGAGGGTTCTTCAGCCGCTACTTCCTCGTTCCAAAGAGGGACGGCGGCTTGAGGTCTATTCTTTATCTACAGCGTTTGAATTTTTCCCTCTACAAAGGGAAGTTCAAGATGCTGACGATAAAAACCATCATGTCTCAGGTCCAGGAGGGAGACTGGTTTGTCTCCATCGACCTGAAGGATGCGTATTTTCACATCCAGGTCGTTCGAAGACACAGGAGGTTCCTTCGGTTTGCCTTTGGAGGGAAGGCTTACCAATACAAGGTCCTGCCCTTCGGCCTGGCTTTGGCGCCGAGAACGTTTACGAAATGCATGGATGCTGCACTGGGCCCTTTGAGGCTCCAGGGCATTCGTGTACTGAACTATCTGGACGACTAGCTCATTCTGGCTCACTCCAGGGAGCTAGTGAGTCGTCACAGGGATATCGTTCTCGGCCACATCCATTCTCTTGGCCTCAGAATGAACGCCAAGAAGAGTGTGCTCCTCCCATCTCAGCGAACCGTGTTTCTAGGGGTTCGTTTGGATTCCGTTCAGATGCAGGCCCGTTTGGCTCCTGCCCGGATACCCGATCTTACAGCATGTCTGGCCCGCTTCAAGCTAGGCCATCATGTCTCTGTAGGTACCTGCCGCAGGCTGTTGGGCCTCATGGCAGCGGCCTCCCCTGTGTTGCCCCTAGGGTTGCTTCACATGGATGGATGAAGGAGCTGAGGTTACACCCCACTGTACCAGCTACTCGCCTTATCAGGGTGTCGCGCAGTTGCTGTCGACCCCTTTTAATGTGGCGAGACCCCGTTTTTCTCCGGAGCGGGGTGAGAATGGGTGCGATCCACCATCGCCATATGATCACGATGGACGCATCAATGACAGGCTAGGGCACGGTCTTCGAAGGCAGACTGGCGAGCGGGGAGTGGAAGGAAGAGTTTCTCTCTTGGCATATAAACTGCCTGGAACTTAGGGCTGTCTTCCTGGCTTTGAAGTATTTTCTCCCCGTTCTCGGGGGGTATCATATCATAGTCAGGACGGACAATATGGCGGTTGTGTCCCACATAAACCGCCAAGGAGGTTCACGGTCGCGCACCCTGGACAGGCTTGCGCGCCGTCTTCTCCTTTGGTCCCAAGACAAGACTCTCTTTGAGGGCGGTTCACGTTCCGGGAGTACTGAACCTGGCGGCCGATTTTCTGTCAAGACAGAAGCTCAGGCCGGGGGAATGGATGTTGAACCGTCAGACGGTGTCCCAGATCTGGGATCTGTTTGGCAAAGCGGAGGTGGACCTCTTTGCTTCTCAAGAGTCATCACAGTGCCCGCTCTGGTTCTCCCTGAGTTTCCCGACGACTCTGGGCATAGATGCGTTCGCCCACCCATGGCCGAATGTCAGTCTGTACGCGTTTCCGCCAATAAAGCTGATTCCGGCAGTACTATGCAGAATGACGGTGAGCGGTGCCCGTCTCCTTCTCATAGCCCCATTCTGGCCCTCCCAGACCTGGTTCTCGGAGCTAACTCCCCTCTTGTATCAGCCTCCTTGAGAGATTCCGATCAGGCGGGACTTACTATCCCAGCTTCAGGGCAAGATCTGGCATCCTCAACCGGAGCTCTGGAAGTTGTGGGTATGGCCCATACAGGGCCAAGGACTGTAATTGATGGTTTGCCTGCCGAAGTTCAGGAAACCATAGCCAGTGCCAGAGCCCCCGCTACTAGGAAGCTGTACTCTTCCAAGTGGGGCGTCTTTGAATCCTGGTGTTTGACTCGTGCAATTGACCCAGTTAACTTCCCTGTTGGTCCAGTGCTGGAGTTTTTGCAAGAAAGGCTGACGGTGGCGGTACCACCCTTAGGGTTTATGTAGCGGCCATTGCAGCTCGGAGAGAGCTGGATGAGATCCCCTTGGGGAGACATCGGATGGTCTCCGCCTTCATGCGTCAGACGCCTTAGGCCTGTTCGCCCCACGGCAGTTACTTCTTGGGACTTGTCAGTCGTCCTCGAAGGACTAGTGACGGCCCCTTTCGAGCCCTTAGAGTCAGCTTCGGAACAGATATTGACTCTTAAGTTTGTTCTTTTGCTGGCGCTTACGTCACTGAAAAGAGTTGGAGATCTGCAGGCTTTCTCTGTTAGTGAGACGTGTATGGACTTTGCCCCGGGTCTAGTCAAAGTTACCCTGCGGCCTAGGCCGGGTTACATTCCCAGGGTCTTGTCCACATCATTTCGATCTCAGGTGGTCACGCTTCACTCTTTCCATCCCCCTCCTTTTGCTTCAAGTGAGGATGAGAGACTCCACATGTTCTGCCCGGTCAGGGCATTGAAGCTGTATGTGGATCGCTCCAAGGTTTGGAGAAAATCCCTCCAGTTATTGATCTGTTTTTGTGCTGGTTGCCGCGGGCTTGCCACGTCAAAGCAGAGGATTTCTCACTGGGTGAGAGATGCCATTTCGCTGGCTTACGAGGCGCGGAAACTCCCTTCACCTCTTAGTCTTCGGGTGCATTCTACTAGGGGCGTAGCCTCCTCTCAAGCTCTTTTTAGAGGGGTACACTTGGAGGATATTTGTGTTGCGGCAGGATGGTCCTCTCCGCACACCTTTATCAGGTTTTACAACCTTGACGTTGATACAGCTCCAGGTTCTCAGGTCCTGTCTGTTTGAACCGACCGTACGTTGTTGGTTCATTATTGGACCAGATAGGCAGCGCTTTTCAGCTTGGTGTGTTTGGTATATCGTTCCCAAAGCGGTCAGCGCAGCGTTGAGTTCACCTATGAAAGAGAACGTCTCGGGTTACTCGCGTAACCCTTGTTCTCTGAATAGGGAACGAGACGCTGCATATGCTGCCAAGCTCCTCACGCTGCCGACAGGGTTCTTTTCGGCAGAGAAATCTGAGGAGTGGATGGCGCGTTCGCCAGTATGAGCTGACGACGTCATTGCGTTAGAGATGGCATCGCGCCATCAGCCAATGAATTGGCGTGATTCTATATGGGTTCAGACTCGGTCACGCAGTGGGCGTTCCCGAAGCGGTCAACGCAGCGTCTCGTTCCCTATTCAGAGAACAAGAGTTACGCGAGTAACCCGAGACGTTTTCTATGTGAATATCTGTTAAAGTGTAGTTTATTCCTGTGAAGCAAAGCTGTATTTTCAGCACCATTACTTCATCCTTAATTGATGCAAATTAATTGTATTTCATTTTTTTAAAGCTTTCCCCAATCTTTTGAGTGTATATTAAGCTGCAAAAACTTTTTTCAACGTTGATGATAATCGGCATATTATAATTATTTCTGAAGGATCATGTGACACTGAAGACTGGATTAATGATTGATTTGATCACAAATCAATTACAGTTTACAATAGATTTACATAGAAATCAGCTATTTTAAATTGTAATAATATTTAAAAAATGTACTGTATTTTTTTATCAAATAAATTCAGCTGTAGTGAGGCTTCTTTCAGAAAACATAAAAAATATGAATCATTCCAAACTTTTGACCGGTCGTGTATATTTGACCTTCCTTTATATACCAACACATCAGTGAAAATGAAGTAAACGATCACTTCATCAAACTCTCTGTTTCAAGTCGAGTCAGTCCTTGAGGTGTTTTAGGTGATTTGACAGATGCTCGCGATCTCTTCATTCAGTGACAATAACATAACTCTATAACATAACAATAACTCCACATCACGCAGGACGTTTTTAGTTTTCACTGTCATCATCAGGATTCATGCATCTGTATTGTGCAAGAGAAGAGGACTCGTTCCTGCAGATCTGCTGTGTTTTCATCTCTTGCTACGGACTCGGTGGGATCTGAATTAATTATTTTAGTCAATAGAGTTGATTTTCATTCGTTTTCTTCAGATCAGCAGCCATCTGATGCATGTATTAGCAAATCAAATTTATCATGTTTTAATTACGCTCACCTGTTTGGCCACGCATTATTATAATATTAGCCATTTAGGACATTGATAGATTTTGGGATGTGCTTTATCTGTTGATTTATACAATAGAGTGTAAAATGTGCTATTTTTCTATGACTTGTCTATTGGTATTTTTCCAATAATGTCCAAAGATGTAAAAGAAGACAAGTGTTTTTATGGGCTGTGGTGACTTGGACATCACTGTACTTTTGTGCGAGACATTTTTGTGATGTTTTCCTGCACAAAGGGCTTCTAAACATGATCTTCATCAATGGCAGAGTGTCTTATTTAAAGGGACAGTTCACCCAAAAAAATTATAATAATAATTTACTCTCCTTAATGTTGTTGCAAGCCTGTAAGGGCCTTCTGTTGAACACAAAATAATTACTATATAAAATATACAAACAGTTACTGGCAGCCATTGACTTCCATAGTATTTTTTTCCCCATGGAAGTCTATGGCTACCGTCAACTGTTTGGTTTCCAACGTTCTTCAGAATATCCTTTTTTATGTTCAACAGAAGAAAGAAACTCATACATGTTCAGAGCGACAAAGTAAATGACGAATTAATACTTTGTACTCTTTTTTTTAACCAATTCAAGTAAGAATCACTGATAGACCCATATAACTTGTGAGAACCTGATTTAAACAATTGCATCTAAACATAAAACAGTGTTTGCTAAATAAGTCTCTTTTTGAACTGCTCTCATGAAAATCACTCTCATGAAAAATGACAAGGTTTTGTTTCTCATGTCTGTGTGCTGTCATGGGTTTTTCACTGACGTGGTTGAACCTCAGATGTTAGTTACAACAGTCAAACCAAAACGTCATGTCCTTTACATAACACACAGTTTCACCCAATCTCATGTTAATCTTGAGTACTTAGTACTACATCCTTCAAATCTCCAAAAAGTCTTTAGTTTTATCATATTTATAAAAGAAAGATACAGCTTTACGATTCTTTCCGAAAAAAAAGCAGAGCTACTGGAGGCGCGCCGTGAGCAGAGCTAAAGAGCGATGAACAGTCGAGCACTTGAGCGCGATCACCAGCAAAACATACATTTGATGCCGTTTCACTTACCGTCTGCAGTTCTGAATCATGACCGGGACCTTTTATAGCTGGAATCGCTCTATCTTTCAGTATCAAACGATGTGCAAATCCACCGTCGAACTGGGCCTTGTTTATAAAAACGTAAGTCAACAAACACACTTGAAAAACGTCTCGGGTTACTTACGTAACCCTTGTTCTCTGAGTAGGGAACGAGACGCTGCGTAGCTTACCGCAGTGGGAACACCTAGTTGTGACCGATTGTCTGAAGCCCATATAGAATCACGCCAATTAATTGGCTGATGGTGCGAGATACCGCCCCTACGTCAATGTGTTTGACATAGACCCGTGTTCGCGCCATCTTACCCCTCAGGTTTTCCTGTCGAAGAAGCATTTCGACAGCAAGAGGAGCTTGGCAGCAGATACAGCGTCTCGTTCCCTACTCAGAAAACAAGGGTTACGTAAGTAACCCGAGACGCTCTCTTTCATAGGTAACTCAACGCTGCATAGCTTACATGCAGTGAGAACGATATACCACACACACAGACCAAAACATCAAGAACACAGCTGGTTCAAGCAGAAAGAACCTGGGAACCAGGAGCCGTGTTCACATCAAGGTTGCAGAACCTCACAAAAGTATGGGGAGAGGACCATCCTGCCGCCATAAAAATGTCCTCTAGGGGCACCCCTCTAAACAATGCTGCACATGGAGGAAGCCACCCCTCTGGTGGAATGAGCTCTGATATCTAGAGGTGAAGGCAGACCGCGCACCTCATAGGCCAACGAAATAGCATCCCTAACCCAGTGGAATATTGTGTGTTAAGATGCGGCTAACCCTTTGCGGCCTGCGCCAAAACAAACTAACAGCTGTAAGGACTGACACCATTGACTGGAGTGGTCCACATACATCTTCAGGGCTCTAACAGGGCAGAGCAGATGAAGATCATCGCCCTCACTCGAAGGGGAGGTAGAGAAAGCCTGCAGCACTACCACCTGCGAACGAAAAGACATAGAGAGAACTTTGGGGACATAACCCGGTCTAGGCCTTAAAAAGGCCTTAACCAGACCCGGAGCAAACTCGGTGCAGGACTCGCTGACAGACAGAGCCTGCAAATCTCCCACACGCTTGAATGAGGCCAATACCAACAAAAGTGTAACCCTCAGTGTCAGAATCCACACGGGGGCTGACTCAAGAGGCTCAAAAGGGGGCCCTAGCAACCCTTTCAGGACCACAGAAAGGTCCCAAGAAGGGAAACTAGGAGGACGAACCGGCCTCAAGCGCTTAGCACCATGCATAAAGGAGGACACAAAACGATGCCTACCCAGGGGGACATCGTCCGAGTCCCCTCGAGCAGCGATAGCCGCAACGTAGACTCTCAGGGTGGTAGCGGCCGCTCCAGCCAAAAAATTATGCTGTAGGAACTCCAGCACTGAACCAACCGGGCAGTTAACTGGGTCCACAGCATTAGCCAAACACCAGGATTCGAAAACCCTCCATTTGGAGAAGTAAAGCTTCCTAGTAGAAAGGTCCCTGGCACTATCAATGGTCTCACAGACTCCATCCGAGAGATCAATGTGCCATGCCCACAACTTCCAGATCTCTGGACGTGGGTGCCACATCCTGCCCTGAAGCTGACAGAGTAGGTCCTTCCTACGGTATTGGATTTTTTCTTACCGCGGTGAAGCAGCAAGAAATATTGCGGTTTTGCGGTTAATCGCACATGTGCAAGTGCATGGTCTGCTGCTCCAAAGCGTCTGTTTCTGCGTGCAGCAGAGCCACAGCACATTGTAGCAGGAGTCAGATTTCACTGATCACGTGAAAGAGAGACACTTTCAGCACGAGTGCTTCGTGGGTAGAGCCTACACTCACTGCATCAGCACGAGCGCGAAGGTGCAAGCAGCAGACTGAGCAACGGAGGATTTGGTTTTCAAACTGAAGTAAAAAAACACTTCTTAAACCAGAGAATGTGACAAATAATACTGATGAAAAAGAACGGGTTGAATGTTGAACACTTTCGTTACCATATAGCTATAAACTATGATAAACGTTCATCAGCATGCATTGATTCATCTAATGTTGTATAAAAAAAATGACAATGTTAGTCCAAAAGTGCGACCAGTGGGAAGAATGAGCAGAGCCCTGAATTAATTGATCAAGAATGCATGCAGCTTGTAAATGAACATAGAAATGAATAATAATAAAGTCGTCTTATTTATTCTTAAAACAGCAAAGTAAATTAACAACAATAATAACTAAATAATATTAATCTCTATAACTTTGCTTTTTTTTCGACATCTTCTGAGTTTAATAGGAATTATGGAACAGTCTTTGTCATCGTTTACTTTGTAACCAATTCTTTGTACAACAAATTATTAAAAGAATAACAATCTGAGCAAGCTGCAGAAACAACAAACCGAGCTCAACATGCTCCAGGCTTTGTTCTGGTGAGATGTGTTCTTTAGAAATAGTTTTTCGGGTAAGAGTCCGTGGATATAAACGCACTTGTCTTGTCTAAGCGCAACTTGTTGAATACTGTGTTTGTTCAAACGCATAGGTTGTAACCGCAAATTAGGATGTAATTAATATTATTTGACTATTCGTTAGGCTAGATTTATAATAACAACCTTTTTAAATTGCAAAATAAAAGAGGCTTTTTTTTCTTCCTGACCCGACCGTTCCCGCGAAATATATCTCGTTTCTAGAATCTCTCAATTAAATGTCCTCTACAGAAAGAGCGAGAGATAACAAATAAAAAATTAAGTCTGCACAAAATATATTTTATTGTAGACTATTTATTTTATTCGTCTTGTCCAGAATCAAATTAGTTTTACATTTTGTTGTCAACATAATAATAAGTGTCGCAGAGAGAAAAAAATAAATAATAATGTAGGCCAGTTTGTCCAAAAACGTAAAAATAGCATATTTTTTATTTTTATTCATCTTGTCAAAATACAAAATGTGTTTTAACCTTTTGCTGTCAACACAGTATGACAAGTGTTGCAGAGGAAAAAAAGACATCTGTCATTTAAAATTATTTGCAAAATATGAACAAAAACGAAAAATTAAATATATTTTTCATGAAACCAAACAATTTAACATCCCTGAGAAGAATGTCCCGAGTCAGACTTGCCTGACGTAGGTTTCTGACCATTTTGCAGTCGGAGTTGAATGTTCTTCAAAGACAGCGCCTCCACAATTTGCTCCATCCTTATTCTGCTCTGTCACTCATCGACGGGGCTCTAGGCAAAACCCTGCTGTGCCGCCCCCACTTCACTCAAATATGATTTTAAAGATGCATGTGAAAGATTGGATAATTTGTTTAATGACACAACTACATTAAAATAAAAGCAGACACGGGCATGATTTATGATTATTCATTTGTTTCCCCTACTGCAATGTAAAATAAATAATAAATAACCACTAGCAAAGCTGCAAATGCAAATTAAGTGTACAAGCCTGACCTGACCATGGGTAGATTTGGGAGAAATCCTCGTGAGCAGCGCTAAACAGCTGGTGTTTAATCTGAACAAACCCGGTCCGGATCGGCACCTCTGAACTCCGATCATCTCTTCTGGCGGATCCTCTTCCTCCAGTGAAATACGTTTGTGTCAGGGTTATAGTAGTTTTGCATTTTTAAATTCATTTTTATTTTAATATTTCTTTAAATTTTCGCTATAAATTTAAGTTTCGTTTTTAATTTTTAATAATTTGGTTAATATTAGTGTAGTTTTTATTTTGTGAAGTTTTCTACCCTATACATGTTAGTTTCCGTTTTAATTTTAGTAATTAAAGTTTAGCAGAATTAACAACACTTCCAGAGCACAGACCAAAGATATTTTAATTTAAACGTATTGACGCAAACCACCAGCGACACAAAATTAAAGCATGCTGAGATTGATTAGAAAATGATTCATTTGATTATTGTATTTAGTTGTTGTTGGTTTCGTTTTGTTTTAGCTTGTCATTCTTTTTCTTTCTTTCTTTCTTGTGTTAATGCCTTTATTTTCGTCAAATAAAGTTCTTAATACAACATATTTTACCGTTTAAACATGTATACAGCATGTATAAAGTAAAAATTAAAAATTTAATACTCGCAAAAAGACCGATGCGGCTCGTTTAGGTGACTTGGTTTGCTTTGCATAAAATAAAATCGTTTACTGTTTATAGATTAAATGAAACAAACCTATATTTGACAAAAAAATAGGTCAGTGGCACTGGGAACTGCTCTCACCCTAAGAGAAGGCACAATATCTGCGTGCACTCAATGCAATCGCAAACTCTGCAACTGTCATATAGGATACGGGTTACACAAAAACTACACAAAAATTAATTTTTTTAAATAAAATAACCGTGATTTTTAGAGTATATATGCACACAATAAAAGCAACTGATGCAAGCTGGTAATCACTTAAGTGGGTCAACCAAGTGTTTGCGCGAATTATCCCTTACCTCTCCCTCCTCATGCTGGATCGGTCACCCCGCTTTATTACACCAATTAAAAACTGTATATGATAAACGCTAAATATTTAGTATTCCACTTGGCTAAAACACAACAAAACATTATTTTGGATGTTTAATAAATAGCATTACACTTGTTTTATCTCCCCCGTGCTTTCTCTCTCACACACATACATTATGCTACAATCTTCCCTTTCAGAAGCGTGTGTCTGGCTTTAAAACCCACAAGACATCACCAGCAGCAAAAGGAATTCATGTCTGGATAGTTTTATTCGTTTTGATGACATTTATGAATGTACATTATAATGTTTTGCATGTAGAGTAGCCTATTAATTACGCTCAGTTGGGGGGCGGCGCGGGAGCGGCATTACTATGAAGCAAACTTAATTTCGATTTGGAACAACTAGGGGTGATAAAGAATGCCCAAAAGATAAACAAAAAATATCTGTCCCTTTGCCCCTCTGGCTGTGCTGCCGCCCAGGCGACTGCCTTGTTCGCCTATATGCACGCGCCGGCCCTGTTCTGTCAGGGTGCCGTTATGCTGCGCACTGTGCGCAATAAAACACATGACACAGAAGGACTGGTGCGTGCGTACAGCACGTGAGCAATAAGAGAGAGTAAAAAAGCACAGATATGCTGTTCTGAAAATATGTTGGGAACAGTATATTGTTAGACCGCCCACTCCCTTCAAATTACACCATTGCCGACCGCTACCGTGTTTTATTCCCACGTTGCAAGAAATCTGGTCGTCTCCGCGAAAAACAGTGCGGTGATGACCTCAACACCGCGGTCGGCATCTCATTACCGCGGTAATGCGGTTATCGTCACAGCCCTAGTCCTTCCTGACCGGAATCTCCCACGGGTTGCCCTCCAGGAGGAAGATTAACTCCGAGAACCACGACTGGGAAGACCAGAACGGGGCTACTAGGAGAAGGCGGAGTCCGGATGTCTTCACCCTGCGCAGCACCGCTGGGATGAGCTTGACCGGAGGGAAAGCATGCAGCCTCATGTCCGACCAGGTGTGTGCTAGCCCATCTATCCCCAGAGAGTTAGAGTGAGAGAATGAGAACCAAAGGAGGCGTTGGGTCTACCCCTGCAACACAAAGAGGTCCACCTCTGCCACGTCGAATCTTTCCCAAATCTGAGCCACCGTACGGCGGTTCAGCATCCATTCCCCAGAACTGAGCTTCTGTCTTGACAAGAAGTCCGCCGCTAGGTTCAAGACCTCTGGGACATGAACCGCTCTCGGGGACAAAAGCTTGTCCTGTGCCCAAAGAAGAAGCTGCTGCGCATGCCTGTTCAGGGTGCGTGACCGGGAGCCTCCCTGGCGATTGATGTGAGACATCACCGCCATGTTGTCCCTCCTGACGATGACTTGTGAGTGCGTCAGAAACGGAAGAACGTGAGTGAAAGCTAGATGAACCGCTCTCAACTCCAGGTCGTTTATGTGCCAGGTGAGGTACTTGCCTTACCAGACACCATAAGCCGGCCGTCCCTCGAAAACTGCTCCCCATCTCGAGAGGGAAGCATCCGTCGTTATCATTTGGCGATGGCAGATTACCCCCGTACGTACTCCGCTCAGGAGAAAACTGGGGTCCCGCCACACTAAAAGGGCACAGAAAAAGGTGCCTAACACTTTTAGTAGGCGAAGGGACGGCCAAGAGGGACGAATACCCAGGGACTTCATCCACCAGAGAAACGGTCTCATATGGAGCAGTCCCAAGGGAAGAACCAGGAAAGCTGCCGCCATGAGGCCTAGGAGCCTGCGACACAGGCCCACTGACACGTGCCGACCTAGCTTGAAGCGGGCCGTGCACGAGCCAAACAGGGGCCAGACGGGCCTGCTTTGAGGTTGAGTCCAGGCAGACTCCCAAAAAAATGGTCTGCTGGGCTGGGGTGAGCACGCTCTTCTGGCCATTCAGCCGGAGGCCAAATGTGCGAAGGTGGAGAAGGAGAGAGTCCCTGTGATGAATCACCTGCTCTCTGGAGCTGGCTAAAATAAGCCAGTCGTCCAGGTAGTTGAGGATTTGGATGCCCTGGAGCCTCAGCGGGGCCAGAGCTGCATCCATACACTTGGTGAATGTCCTTGGGGCCAGAGCTAGCCCAAAGGTAAGAACCTTGTACTGGTAAGCCTTTCCCCCGAAGGCAAACCTGAGGAACTTCCTGTGCCTCTGAACCAACTGGATGCGGAAGTAGGCATCCTTCAGGTCGACCAGTCACCCTCTTGAACCTGGGAAAGAATGCTCTTGAGCATCAGCATCATGAATTTCCCTTTGTAGAGGAAGTAATTCAGTCTGCGCAGATCTAGTATAGGACGCAAACCCCCATCCTTCTTCGGGACTAGAAAATACCGGCTGAAGAAGCAGCGGGGTAGATCCGAAGAGGAGACCTCTTCTATTGCTCCTTTGAGCAAAAGAGAAGAGACTTCCTGTTGCAGGACAGAAGTCACACTGGCGCTGTTCACAGCAGTAAGAAGAACCCCATTGAAATGGGGGGGTTTGAATTGAAGTGTGTAACCGAACTGGATCGTACGAAGAATCCAGGGCGACACTTCCAGCAGATCCCTCCAGGTATGGAGGAAGGCCGACAGGGGTAACGGAGTGAAATGTATCAAGGGGGATACCAACGTGGGGTCCCTGCTCTGAATGTCCCCCTGAAGGGAGGGACATGAACCCAGCCAAAGCAGAGGAGAGCTCACAGCGTCCTCGTGTGTGGAGGCGTGACCTAATGAGGCCGTAAAGGAGAGGGCAGCGAATACTGACACGAGGGGAAAAGCCTTGGCCGTCTTTTCTCGCGTGTACAAAGCTTGCAACTCTGAGGGGAGAAAACTTGAATTATCTCTTACCTTCAACAACCGCTGAAGAGGGGAAGTGGCCTGCGCTCCTCGAGACGTTCCGCGAGGATGGTGCAGTTGGCGGAGGAGAGTATCTCAGAGATGGACAGATACGCTTTCGTGGTCCGTCGCGATCCAACAAGTTGGGGGAAGATCTCCTTTTTCTGATACTGCGCCCAACAGCCTGCGCTGTATGCTTTGTAGCACGAAGAGCTAAGTCGGTGGCCCTGCGAAGCTCTTTAAAAGCTTCGGGGGTCACACCGTCCCCCTCATCCATCTCCTTCAGTACCTCTGCTTGGTAGGCCTGAAGGATGGCCATAGTGTGCAGAGCCGCACCTGCCTGTCCCGCCACCATGTAGGACTTGGATGGAAGGAGAGGGGGCGGGACTTCCACGAAGGGGCGGAATTCGGCGAGAGGTGCACAGCTAGCTGTGGCGTACCCCTGCTCCACAGAACCAACGAGGTTGGTGAAGTCAGCGGCCGCCGCATTAGTGAGACGAGAGGAGAAGGGCTGCTTCCAAGACCTGGAAAACTTGTGGTGCAGGTCAGGGAAGAAGGGCAGCTTTCTCCTTGTCGGGTGCGAACCAGAGCCACTGAGGAAACGCTCGTCAAGCTTAGATGACTGGGATTCTCGAGGCTCATCCGGCCAATCTAAACTCAGCTTCTCAGTGGTGCATGCCAAAACTTCCACGAGCTCAGTGTAGGCAGAAGAAGGCCGAAGTCCTCAGAGTCGGAGGCCGCGGTATATAAAATATCCTCCAACCCAAAGGAAATGGCTTCCAGTGCCTCCGGGCTGGGTGCAAGACAACCGTGAGAAAACTGGACCAGAGAATTTGCGCTGTGACGCCCAGGCAATGGAGGGAGAGAAAGTGAAAACTGCTCACTCTCCATGGCCTCGAGCTCCGCCTCCAAACTCCAGGACACGGCTTCACAGAGGATGGAGGCCTCCTGAGCTGCGCGGCGAGGAAGAACGGCAGATTCTCAGTCAAAAACCGCGAGTCTAGCGTGCAGGGTTTTAGAGTAAAATTCTCGAAGTATTTGCAGTTAGAAATGCCAAAAATAGCGTCTCGTGCATGAGCCAGGTCCACACATCTGATGCACTTGCCGTGCTGGTCCTCACTCGAGATGAGGCAAGAGCACGGCGGTTGGCATCGATCAAAGTCCATTTCCACTCACCGCTAAGAGAAATAATATTCCACGGATGCGGTCGCTGAAGTGGAAAGTCGCAGATTAGCACTTTATCGCTAATAATTTGGGCCAGAAAAACCGCAGAAGCGAACGCTTCTGAAGAGAGGAAAATCTGAGGGGTAAGATGGCGCGAACGCGGGCCTATGTGAAACACGTCGACATAGGGGCAGTATCTCGTGCCATCAGCCAATGAATTGGCGTGATTCTATATGGGCTTCAGACAATCGGTCACACCTAGGTGTTCCCACTGCGGTAAGCTACGCAGCGTTGAGTTACCTATGATAGAGAACAGTGTTTGCTAAATAAGTCTCTTTTTTGAGTGCTTCACTCTCAAAGCAGACGAGGATCTGTTTTCAAGAGATTCTCTCACATCTCTGAATCTCATCAATACAATCCACAGACCTTCACCACACTTGCACAGTTATGAACAGTGACTGTGTCTGTACAGTATCATGTGTCGTCACTCTCATGAAAAATTACGAGGTTTTGTTTCTCATGTTTGTGTGCTGTCATGGGTTTTTCACTGATGTGTTTGAACCTCAGATGTTACAACAATCAAACCAAAACGTCATGTGCTTTACATAACACACAGTTTCACCCAATCTCATGTTACTCTTGAGTACCTAGTACTACATCCTTCATATCTCCAAAAAGTCTTTAGTTTTATCATATTTATAAAAGAAAGATGTAAGTCATGACTATTTGTGTTTTTATATTACTTTCACTCAGTTGAATGAGAACTTTTTACAAGTTATATGAAATCAACATATTTTTTAGTTGTTTAATGTACTGTGATTTAAGTTGTAAAGACCAAGTTGATTATACTGCAGCAACTGAGCTCTTTGAGTTTTGTACAGTGTAGCAATCAGTGTTGGGCTAGTTACTCAAATAATGTAATATATTACGCATTACTAGTTACTCCTTTCAAAAGTAATATTGTTACTTTACTTATTACTTTCTGGCAACAGTAATTAGTTACACTACTAATTACATTACTTTTTCTTCTTCACGCCCCAAAGAAGTTGTAACTGTGCATCTTCTCCTCATCATTTGACCACAATCCACCGCAGTCATTAGTTATTACAGACACTCAATAGTGATTAACAGTGACATACATGTAGAATTGTTGCATTAACTCATTAATTGTCATGTGTAGCTTGAAGCTAATTGCAATTTCACTGTTACACATAAACAATTATATTGCATTATGTATTTTATGAAATCACATAAGTTTGTAAGAAACTGTTTCATTTTCAAAAAAGATGTTTAATTAGTAGTATAATGTAGCACATGCAAATCTGAGGGATGTAATGCCAGAGTGAAGTAAAGAGACAACTTACACAACAGTGTTCAGATCATCTTTTTTCCTGACAAAATCAGTATAATGCTTTCCTGTAGCTCAACTGGTAGAGCATGGCGCTAGCAACGCCATGATCATGGGTTCGATTCCCAGGTAAAGCAAGAGCTGATAAAATGTAGAAACTTGAATGCAATGTAAGTCGCTTTGGATAAAAGTGTCTGCTAAATGCGTAAATGTAAATGTAATGCAATATTTCTATCTGCTGAATGTAATATTCTCCATATTCCAAGCTTGCCGGCTGCGCCAGGGACATCACATGTATGTGTGAGTCGTGAAAATTATGAACATAAATCTATGAATTATTTGATTGTTGTATTTTAAATCAGCGGGGTCTTGAGGCATCAAAAGTAACTAAGCTGTTTTATAGATGGTAACTGTAATATTATTACTGACATCTTATTAGTAATTAGTTACACTATAGTTACTGCAAAAATTAATATTATTACAGTAACTACGTTACAGTAACTAGTTACTGCCCAACACTGGTAACAATACACTGCACAGATTTGATCATGCAAATGTTTTGTAATTATTAAATGATAAAAAATAAACATGCAAACTGAATCGCAAAGTAACACTTTCACGAAATAACATCATAAAACTGCTGAAATAAAACCAAACCAACACTGTAAAAAACATTGTTTCAAATAGTTGTTAAAATCATTTGTTACCCCGCTGACTTACATTTTTAGTTTAGTCAATTTGGAAGCCAAGGCCCTGTCCCAAATGGAACACTTCATGTGCACTTGCGGTCTTACGGACGTGTGCGCGTGTCCGTTAAGTCCACGAGACCGTAGGGTGTCCCAGTCCTCATTTTAGCGTTCAGAACTGTGGTCGCGAGCGGCTGTTATGCGCCCTCGATCCGCACTTCTGCCGAGCCTGCACTGGGGCGAGCTCCGCAGCAGACTTCTACCCGACAGTCAAAGGGCATCACGTCACGAAAGTGCGGACTCCGAGGAAGACCGCGAGGGTTTAGGGTGCCATTTAGGACAGGGCCCAATTTGGCTTGCTGGCCCTACATATGTTTGTTGTTGTTATTTTTGTTGCCTGCCGAATGTACTAAAGCATCCGCCAGAAGGATGTGAGACTCGAGAATGCAGTGGAAGCGACCAGAGAGACAAAACTGTCCTCAAGTGCTGACACTTAGGGTGAATCCCAATTCTCTGTCTTACCCCTTACCCTCAGTTTTGCGCGTTCACGTGAGAGTAAGGGCTGTCCCAATTCTCATTTTAATCGAGGGGTAAGGGGTAGATACCCCTTAAAACCAAGCATTTTCGCGAGCTTACTTGAAACCAAGGAGTACCCAGAACACACTGCGGCCAGATCATCCAGAGAGCCCCATAAATGTAAGTATTTTTGGCTTAAATTATTGATTTAAAAATTACGACTGTCTTGTTTTGTGCTCTACACAGTCCTGTACATATATATGTGCAACCATGCACATATATATGCAATAGACAAACACACACTTTTAGAAGGAGAGTTTGTGATCAACACTTGTCTCCTCTGGTGACGTAGCAGTCAGCTAGCGACGATGTATGATAACGTAACAGTAACCAAGTGTCATCTCATTTCATAGGGGTATGTTTTCACCCCTAGCGCTCACCACTCGGTTTCAAGGGACAAGGGCTAGGGGTGAGACGAAGGGGAAGGGGTAAGACAGAAAAATGGATTCACCCTTATTATTTACATCTATAAATAGACTATTGTAGTTTTGTATTTGTTTACTTAGTTAAACATTAGACTGCTGGCAAATGTTAGCAATCGCAGTCAATTATTTACTGCAAGATTACCAAAATGACAATCACTATTGTAAAGAGTTAAGCTAAGGCAAACAACACAATGAAAATTAACATGGTTACTATAGTTAAACCATGATAACCACAAATGAACAATGGTTCCCTTTCGAGCTTCCACGAGACATCACGGAGAATTCTCCGTTATGGGAAACTCCTTCCCTCCAACCTTTCCTGAAGACCTATTGGCTCACGCCAGTCAATGACTGGCCAATTGTCGCGAAGCATGCAAATATGACGAGCTCGAGAGGCAGTATAAATGCAGCGCCCGCGACAATTACGTCAGAATCTTTTTCTTCACTTTGCTGAACCTAGGTTATGGCTTAAAATATTACAGCTCACGGTTAAGGTTCGCTCATTCGAGGCAGGCCTCATGGCTGCTCCTCTGCAGCGTTCAGGTGAGTATGACATTTCTTAAAGGTAGTCCGTCTGCCCTCTGATCAGCGGTGGACCTTGGGACTCAGGTGATGAGCTCATGCCGACTAAATGTCCGCATTCCTCTCACCGTCGAACCTGCAGGACAAGACATCAGCCCGGCTTCTCACGCCCCTTCCATGGCGGTGCGGAGGCCGAGGGCAGATCGGGAGCAAAGGATCTCACGTCGCCGCAGATGCTGCGGAAAAACCCACTGTGTAAGCATGCAGCCCCGCCTCGGGCGGCGTTCTGCTGTTTGCAAAGCACAATCGCTCCTCTCTCATTCACATGATAATAGCCCCTTATTAGCGGCTACCGTGTGTATGGAACAACCTCTCATTCACATGACAATAGCCCCTCATTAGCGGCTATAGTGTGTACGGAACAACCTCTCATTCACATGATAATGGCCCCTCATTAGCGGCTACCGTGTGTTCGGAACAACCTCTCATTACATGATAATAGCCCCTCATTAGCGGCTACCATGTGATCGGGACAACCTCTCATTCACATGATAATAGCCCCTCATTAGCGGCTATCGTGTGTACGGAACAACCTCTCATTCACATGATAATAGTCCCTCATTAGCGGCTACCGTGTGTTCGGAACAACCTCTCATTACATGATAATAGCCCCTCATTAGCGGCTACCATGTGATCGGGACAACCTCTCATTCACATGATAATAGCCCCTCATTAGCGGCTACAGTGGGTAGAGGACATTTATAATTCACATGGTAACAGCCCCTTATCAGCGGCTACAGTGTGTAGTGAACTTTTTTATAATTCACATGATAACATCGGCGCCTTGTGTGTAGAGGACATGGTTTTCTAATTCACAAAGCGCGCGAAGGCGATGGGATCTGATGCCCCTGCGTGGAAAGCGCGCGAAGGCGAGTCACTTGACACCCCTACGCGCGAAGGTGAGGAGTCACATGACACCCCTCTTGCGGGAGTCACCTGATGCCCTGAAGGGCGCATCCTATCAGCCTCCCAGATTTCGCCGGACTATTACGCCAGTTGTTTACGCCCCTTCACGTGGTGTTCAACTAGGTCGTATAGCATAGTCAGCCTGTAGTTATTACAGCCGCTATATTGTAGAAGACCGCGGGATCGAGGTCTTCTTGGACAAGTTAAGAGACCCGGGAAGAGGCACCACGACCAGTGCAGGAGCCCTCAAGCTGTCTCAAAATTGTAAAATGTGTGGACGAGTGTGTTCATTAAAAGCATACGTTTGCACGAGGAGCTTTTCCTCCTCGCTCAGTCACCACCGCCGCTCGCCCCTCCCCTTAGCGACCGGACCCACTGCCCACACGGGTTATAGCTGCCAAGCCGCTGTGTCAGTTCATGGCGTGAAGCGATTCCAAGAATCTCACGCTGGCTGCTCTGCATAAGGCGAGGGTAAACCCTTCAATTCAGGCGCAGACCACCCGTTTCAATGGCGTGGCGTAGTCTCTAACACTGACTCGAAATGCCCTTATCCTAAACAAGAGCTATACAATTGCTCGGAGAAGGAGCAATAGAACAATTTTCAGCGAGCAGGCGGGGCGGCTGTTTTGTCCAACCGCTGTTTGGGGTGCCTAAGAGAGGGTAGACTCTGCGATTCTAGATCTCGGACCCATCAACAGGCGCTTGGAAAGCGTCCGTTCAGGATGTTAACGCTAAGCAGATCCTGGCGCAAATTAGCCCGGGGACTGGTTTGCGTCCGTGGATTTAAAGGACGCGCTTTCACATTCGGATAGCACCGCATACACAGGCGGTTTTCTGAATAGCTGTCAACTGTCAGGAGAAGCACAGCGTTCCAATACTCTGTTCTCCCGTCCGGGCTGCTCCGCCCCACGCACTTTCAAAGTGCATCAATGCAGCACTTCCCCTCAGATCGGCGGAAGGCGCATCCTCAACTATCTGGACGATTGGCTGATTTTAGCTCGGTCCCTGGATACGCTTATCAGCCACATAGACTCTCTGTTTATTCACTTGGAGTCCCTACGGCTGCCTCTCGCGAGATCGCGTGGGGATGAGACCCTGCCTCTCGTGAGATCGCGTGGGATGAGAGCCTGCCTCTCGTGAGATCGCGTGGAGATGAATCCCGCCTCGCGAGATCGAGCCGCCGCCAATTGTCTTCCCTGCGCCTTTCAGGCAGGGCAGCTCTGTTCAGTTGAGGGTATTACAGAGACTGCTCGTACTCAAGGTGGTGGATTCAGCGGTATTACATCCGGGATTATTACACATGCGCCCGCTGCAGCTATGGCTGGAATCTCGAGTCCCGTGAGCGGCGTGGACTTGGGATGTTTGCGCATCGCGCCACATCAAGCTCTGGCGCAACCCAGATGCGCCAGATGATCACGATGGATGCATCGACTCACGGCTGGGGAGTAGTGTGCGAGGGAATGCCAGCTTCGGGACTGTAGCTGGAATCTCAGAGCCGGTGGCACTTAAACCGCCTGGAGCTGGAAGCAGTCTTCTTAGCTCTAAAGGATTTTCAGCCACAGCTGGACCAGCAAAATGTACTGATCACCGACAACACGTCTGTGGTTTCGTATATAAATCCTCAAGGAGAGTGGAGATTGCACCCAGTCGGTGGCATAAAATGGATGAGCGGACAGACAGAGATTCAGATGCGGTGGCTGCAGCGACCGTATCTCGACTTGTTACTGGTTAATAAGTCTAATTTTGACATCTGGAACTCTGCTTCTCGAGCCTCATTGACTAAAATGAAGGAATCCATCTCTCGTTCTTTGGGCCACGACAGAAGCAGTCTTCTTAGCTCTAAAGGATTTTCAGCCGCAGCTGAAACAGCAGCATGTACTGATTTGCACCGACAACACGTCTGTGTTTTCGTACATAAATCCTTAAGGAGAGTGGAGATTGCACCCCGAGTCGGTTCGGATGATCTGGAACCACTAGCGTTAAGGGAGGCGGAGGTGGATCTGTTCGCCAGGCGAGAACACGCGCCTGTTGTTCTTCACTCCCGCTGACATCACGCTGACCAGCAGCTAGCCCGTATGCATTTCCTCCGATCAAGAAATGTTACCGCTGGTGTTATGAGAGATCAGGGTGGAGCGAGCATCAGTGATACTCATCGCCCTGAATCCAGCCTGGGTTCCCAGACTTGACGGAACTGCTGGAGGCACCGCCTTGCCGTTCCCCGGCAGGAAATATATGCTATCCCAGGTCGAACCTGGAACTATAGAGCCATCATGTGTGATCGCTTCAGGGGTATCAGAGAGGGCGCCTTACAGTCTCGCACGCGCTCATGGGAGCCGAAACCCTCTACAAGACGTTTGTATGCTTCAAATGGGAGTGTTTGTGAAGGAGTCAGGCTCATATCGACCCGACTACTTGCACCGTATGTTCTGAGTTTCCCGCTGCACAGACTGGATAGTGGATCGTTACCATCGACACTGAAGTCTATGTCGCGGCCATTTCCGTGTCCGTTCCCCGCAGAGCGGGCAATCGTTCGGTAAAAAGACTACATCCCCCATGTCCACTTTCGTTTCCGCTCTGGGACCAGGAAGTGGGGTAAGAGCTCTCTCATTGCAACCATTTGGGCTTTTAACATCCGTAGGTTTGAAGGAGCTATTCCTTAAAACTACAGTCCTTCTGGCCTTCGCTTGACTAGCGCATAGAGCATTTACGCTTTTTCTGTGGACAGCGACTGCATTCGATTCAGTCCCGGGACTGCAGTGTCACTCTCCGGCCGAGATTGGAATACGTGCCTAAATCACTGTCTACCCCCTTCGAAAGGACAGAGACGGTTCGCCGTCAGCCCTTGCTACTAAATCATCGCCCTCACAGAGTGCGGACGCCCAGACTGCAGTTTGCCCCGTCAGTGTTTTTGAGATTTTACATTGACCGTTCAAGCAGTTTTCGGCAATCGATCCAGTTTTTGGGTGCTATGGTGGGTGTACGAACGGCCGAGCCGTATCGAAACTAAGTCTGTCACAATGGATTGTGGACGCTATCACGGAGGCATATACAACCCAAGGTTTGGAAATTCCCTCTGTGCATTGAGGGCTATCGTTCCACCTAGCGTGGTCGAGATGTATGTGTATTCAAGATATTGCTTGGCAGCCGGTGGTCTTCGCAGAATATCTTCGCCAGGTTTTACAAGCTGGACGTTCAGTCCTTAGCCTCCCAAGAGCGGTCGGTGAGTAACTAATTCATGTTGCTAAAGTTACCTTTTTGTGGGAGGTGCCGTTTGTACAGTACATTACGCAGCCCTCTATGAGGTGTTTGTACAGTACATTACGCAGCCCTTTATGAGGTGTTGTTTGTCGGCCCTGAGTTCAGTGCCGCGGACATGGTCATGTTATGGTATGCTGCTCAAACACAGTTAACTCTGTATAGCTCCTATAATACTGCTATGGCTGGATGTGTTCTGCCCTGCTCTCAGCGCAGCCCATGTAGTCACTTGCCAGATATGCAAATTTAGTATACCTGAGGTGTAGGCGCTCATTGGCTTATCTCCATCTATCAGCTGTGAGCCCGCCCTACGAGCGCTATTATTGGTGGGAATGCTATCGCGCTGTGTAACTGGTACAGGCTGACCGTAGCCTCTCTCACGGCGGGATTGAATAACGTTCCCATAACGGAGAATTCTCCGTGATGTCTTGTGGAAGCTCGAAAGGGAACGCATTATTATATAATGTAAAACGCTCCGGTTACTATCGTAACCTCGGTTCCCTGAGAGCGGGAACGAGACATCACGGTGATCGCCGTGATCGCTGCTCGTTCAGCCAAGCGGCGTTCAGTATCAGATTCTGACGTAATTGTCGCAGGCGCTGCATTTATACTGCCTCTCGAGCTCGTCATATTTGCATGCTTCGCGACAATTGGCCAGTCATTGACTGGCATGAGCCAATAGGTCTTCAGGAAAGGTTGGAGGGAAGGAGTTTCCCATAACGGAGAATTCTCCGTGATGTCTCGTTCCCGCTCTCAGGGAACCGAGGTTACGATAGTAACCGGAGCGTTTTACATTATATAATTCACAGTGGTATTTGTAGTAAAACTCTGGTTATACAATTGTAATCAGTCTGCCAACAAAAATATTACTTTTACTAAAGGCCTAAGAATACCATGGTTACTTTTCTTTATGCCATGATCTGTCTGAATACTCTATTCTGATTGGCTGGCAGGTGTTGATTAAATTTGTTTAAATGCACAGGTAGTTCCAGGTCAGTTTAATCACCGTTCCATATTAATGCACTTCTTTGATTGATGCACACCCATCACTCGCTCGCACACACACACACACACGGAGAGAGAGAGAGAAAGAGAGAGATCAGAAGATCGCAGATTGTGCTGGAC
Organism: Gymnocypris eckloni scoliostomus; assembly: GCA_027564155.1. NCBI lineage: Eukaryota > Metazoa > Chordata > Actinopteri > Cypriniformes > Cyprinidae > Gymnocypris > Gymnocypris eckloni. The sequence goes on from CM050417.1 coordinate 30,614,437, forward strand.
ACACATAAACTTGTTGTCAACTCTTCACCGCAAGTTTTATTACTAAAACAAAAGATAGATACTAGATCGCTACATTATATTTCCCAGCAACGAGGTGATAAAATCACTGTTTTTGAAGTAATTATTAATTCAAATAAATGTGGTCTTTCCGCACTATTTCATCTCTGTGTCTGATTTGAAGTTGGCAGAATGCTGAGCTAACGAGCCATAACTGAAAATAACCGTCATTTTTACCTTTCCGGTCAAATATTGCACTGCAAATAGCAATACTAGTGTTAACTTGTCTATAACTTGGCAAATGGTCATGGAATAAGCCAGAAAATATTATTAACATCTTTAATATGTGAATGCTGGTAAATGACCATGGCATATGCGGGATAATCAACGGCTAGCTGTGCATTTAAACGATTTTAATGCACCTCCACTGCACGTCGAGTGGTTCTTTGCCTCTACGTCATCGTCAGGCATTCGAATCGTTTAATGCACAGCTAGCCGTTGATTATCCCTTACTTATAGGACAAAACATAACCCATGATAATGCCAAAACATGTTCAGTGTTTTCTATAAAGATATATTTAGGATGTAGCTATTATTGTACCAATTTTGACATTTAGGTAAGATAAAACAATAACATATGGTCCTAATGTAATAATATTTTTTTTCAAGCAAATCATAATGAGGTGGTTGTTTTGCAACAAGGTGGAGATGTGTCGATGGGAAAAATAATAAAGTAAACATACACATAAGGGACGGAGATATGTCAGGGGAATGAAGAGACTTTGAAGGAAAATGGAGGAATTATTGTATTATTGACATTTGACCATTTTTGCTGATGTGTGTTTGATGTATAAATTATTTCACGATCTTGCACCACCACCTTTTAAACAATGTGTGACTTTCTGTAAGTACAATATCAGGCAGACTAGGTCACCAGCTAGAGGTAACTGCTCAACTACATTTAAGAAAACAGTTTTTGGACAATCAGCTTTTTCCGTTAGAGCAGCAGAAAGATAAAATGTAATACCTGTTTATGTTAGAGCAGCAGAAAGATGAAATGTAATACCTGTTTATATTAGAGCGTGTACAACATTAAGTATTTTTAAAACTATGCTTAAAGAAAATCAAATATGTGATCTTTGGGAATCTGGGTGTTGTATTAGACAGCAACCTATCTTTTGAAAATAACAGAGTGTGTTACAAATATAAAATATTGGATGACCAGTAATTTTCTCCTATTAAATTCAGATAAGACCGAGATATTACTTATTGGACCTAAAGACAGTACACAGAATCTCTTGGATTACAATTTGCAACTAGACGGATGTAATGTTACTTCCTCTACAGTTATAAATCTGGGTGTTATATTAGACAGCAACCTATCTTTTGAAAATCATATTTCCAATGTTACAAAAACAGCATTCTTCCATCTTAGAAACATTGCCAAGCTACGGAACATGTTAACTGTTTCTGATGCTGAAAAGTTAGTTCATGCATTCATGACCTCTAGACTGGACTATTGTAATGCACTGCTAGGTGGTTGTCCTGCATCTTCAATAAACAAGCTACAGATAGTACAAAATGCTGCGGCTAGAGTCCTTACCAGGTCAAGAAAATATGATCATATTACTCCAATTTTTCTCTGCACTGGCTATCTATTAAGTTTCGTATCAGTTACAAAAAATTATTACTTGCCTATAAGGCCCTTAATTATTTACATTTAGTCATTTAGCAATTATTTCGCTCTTGCATATCTAACTAATCTTCTATCACGCTACAATCCAACCCGCTCCCTAAGGTCCAAAACTCTGGACTCTTGGTAGTACCTAGGATAGCAAAGTCCACTAAAGGAGGTAGAACTTTTTCATATCTGGATCCTAAACTCTGGAATAGCCTTCCTGATAATGTTCGGGATTCAGACACACTCTCTCTGTTTAAATCTAGATTAAAGACACATCTCTTTAGCCAAGCATTCATATAATGCATCTCACAATCTTGTACTGCCAGTCTATCTGAACAGATGCACATTATTATGCTTTAGCTTGGGTTGAGCTGATAATTTCATCCAGGGTTATTCCTGGATGGAACAACTGCTACGCTAATTGTCTTTATTTGTTTCTGTTTCTGGATTAACATCCCATAATTACACAAGCTTCAGTCTGGATCCAAACCTTAAATGATCTGAGATGACGAACACCTGAGAAGAGTTGATGACCATCGGCGATTATACTCAATTAACCAAATTGTGCCATAAGTTAATTATATTGAGTTTCTACAATATAAATCTATTTTAGAAACTTAATTTCCTGTGAAGTTGCTTTGCAACGATTGCATCGTAAAAAGCGCTATACCAATAATCTTGAATTGAATCATTGATTTGATTTTTTTAATTCAATGGAGTATGATATTGTATTGTTTTTGATTGAATATTGTAATAACATCCTGCCCAGGGACTGCAAATGCGCTTTATAGCTAACTTTGGCACAACACCTTTGTTGTGCATTGTCCCTGTATAAATAAATGAAATAAATAAAATACATTTTGCGGCCTCAGGCTAGGGATTTAAACTTGTTTAGCATATGTGAAGATGATGGGCTTACTAAAAACATTATTGTCCGTGGTTTCAAATTTTGTTGTGTGTTTATGGGATGGCCTGAATGAGTTGTGAGATTTCCTGGCCTGAAATGTAGTCCCAGTCCGCCCCTGCTCGCACTTAACGCCATTTAAAAGAGTGCATTGGTGAAATGTAGGATATTTTAGCAGGTGCATATTCAATAGTGATGGACGGAGCAAAGCTCACTTTCACGGCTTTCAAACCAAGCAGCTTCAATGCAGTGATATCCAATACATGTAGATGTTCACTGTCATGATAATAACTTGAACTGTGTGCTTGAGTGACTTATAAAGGCGTCAGAGTTTGGATATATGTTATTCAGTTGTTTGGATGAATGTAATTGTGTGGGCTTGTCCTCTTCAGGTCATTTTTCCCTGCTGATTTGATCATATTTTCAATTTATGAGTTCTTGAATCACATATGTCTCGTATGCCAATCATCATCATGGTTTAATAACTGATGTGTCGTAGCTCCAGCTGTACAGTCCAGACTTTTGTTTTTATATGAATGCTTTATTATGCGAATGAGTTTTGAACATTGTGGGATTTTGTATTAAGTGATGACCTTTACATTAATCTTTATATTTCTGTGAATAAAGAATCATAATTTTAATTATAAATGCCGTCTGGAGAATGAAGAGAGATTATGATTAAACAGATTAGTTCATATAGCGAGTGTGTAAAGCAATAATTGTATACTAACGTTTCCTACACAATCACATGACATAGAAATATAATGTTGATTTAGGTCTAATTATTTTCATTTTAAATGAACATTGGCGATAGTTATGCTGAATAAATATTGATTTTATTTACACTAGAAGTCAACAGTTTGTAAACAGTAAGATTTATAATGTTAAAAGTTATATAATAATTAAAAACTGTAATATTGTGAAATATTTGTACCTTTTAAAATACCTGTTTTCTACGTGAATGTGTTACAATGTAATTTATTTCTGTGATCAAAGCTGTATTTTCAGCATCATTACTCCCATCTTCAGTGTCACATGATCTTCAGACATCATAATAATATGCTGTTCAAGAAACATTTATTATTAGTAGTATTTAAAACAGTTGAGTACATTTGTTCCAGATTTGATGAACAGAAAAATCAGCATTTACCATATATGTATATACACCATTCATATATATATATATATATATATATATATATATATTATTTTATTTTTTTTGGGGGTAATTTGATTTATCAATGATGCTTTAAATTGATTAAAAGTGATGATAGAGACATTTACAATGTTATTAAATATTAATATTTCAGATAAATGCTGTTCTTCCGAACTCTCTATTCAAAGAAACCTGAAAAAGTATACTCAGCTGTTAAACAATAATATTAATAATGCATGTTTTTGAGCAGCAAATCTGAATATTATAATAGCTGATGAAGGGTCGTGTGACACTGAACATAAACGTACAAATAATCGGTATCGGTTATAAAAAATCTATATCGGTCGATCACCATTTGAAACCCCATAATTGATAAAAAAATTATAATAAATCAACTTATGGCTTCAAAGAGATCTCTCCCGACTGACATCTTTGTATCTTGATAACCTCACAGTAAAAAGATTGATTTCTTATGAACAAATCGAACACACTATGTTAAAATATTATGAATACATATAAGTTGTCTTTAATTTGTAAGATTTCACCATATATTTAAGATTAATTGATTAAGCATCACTTTAAAAACCCCACTTCCACTTTGTGTAAACACAAAACTGGTTTGATAACGATATTACATTTCATTTCTAATGATGAATTCCTCTTATTATAAAAAATAACTAATTTAATGCTAATTAGAGGTATTGATAAAGACCGGTTCAGCGTCTTACTAAACATTATGTTGGTCAAATTTGTATAATACAGCTATTCATATTCTTTTCCAAAGAGTTAATGTACCTTATGTTTCATATCCTTATTAAATGGAAAATTGTGCTTGTTACCACAAAAATATCATCTTAGGCATAAGATTAAAGATGTTTATTATAAGCTCATTCACAGATTTGATCCAGCAAATAATTATTTACAAAAATAAAAATATATGTAAATTGTACGTTTTGTAATGAATATGAGCACTTATTTTGCCACTTTATGCTCCGTTACACTATGGTGTATGGTCCAAAAGTGTGTTAGTCAACATATTCAGTTTAAAACCTTGTGGGAAAATGTACTTTTGGCTTTACTGATCATCCAAACGTACTTTTATTTAGTTAATTTACTTATTGTGACCAAATTTCATATTCATACGTGTACATTTACCAATAAAACCCCCAATTTGATGGTGTTGTTGACTGAAATATGTATTTATATTGACAGTATCAGAGACTCGGTGAATAAGAAAAGCTGTTAGAATTTTACAATATATTTATTTGTGTTTATATATACATGTATATCTTGTTTTGAAGTTTAATACTTTCCTCCCCTGGCAACGGTTTTGTTTGTTAGTCTATCTTTCTCCTTTGTTTCTTGATAACATTTTGTATGTTATTGTTCTTTGAATAAAATAAAAAATATGAATTAAAAGAGTTGATGTCTGCGTCACGATCTCAGGCTGAAGAGAACGCCGCCTCCGAAGAGCAGCAGAAAGGCGATCGTCACCTTGTTCATTTGCATCCGCTTCCAGCTTCTGAGTGTGTGCTGCTGCTGACGCATCTGCTCGCGTCTGAGGCGCATCTGCTGCTCTCTCTGCAGCTGCTCGCCGTAGTGCGCCTGATAGAACGCGTCGAAGTCGAAGCGAGTGCGAGCGTTAGGAGCGCGTCGAGACGGTGACGGTCTCCCGGCGCTCTGCACGTCACTCTGGTTGAGGATCCCGCGGTCGTATTTCCTCCGGAGGCCGCTGTCGCCGAGCACGCCGTAGGCCTCGGCGACGAGCGCGAAGAGCCGCGTCGCGTCCTCGCTGCGGCTCCGGTCCGGGTGATGGATGAAGGACTGTTTGTAATAGGCGCTCTTGATTTGCGCCGCCGTCGCGTTCGGAGAAACCCTCAGGATGTCGTAGTAGGCGGTTGGGCTCCGGCGCAGAGGAGCGGTACAGTAGCCTCGGACCCGCGGTGGTTTGGTCACATTAGTCCGGTCAGAGCTCGTAAACTCCCCGCCGCGGACAGATGATGATAACGTCTCCGTAGTGTTATAACAACAGAGAGTTTGTGAGCTCCGCTCCTCAAACAGCCGCGGAGCTCCGCCATGGCCACAGCGGATCCAGAGACCTACATCCGGCAAAACAAAGATATGAACCAATCAGAGACGGGCGCACAGGAAACGGCGTTCCATTGGCCAATGAGATGTATTATTATTATTTTACATTGCATAAATATAATTCAATACAGAACACGTGGGGGAATTCAGAGGAGAGACAAAAGCGTTGTATAATAAAATATGTCTTTAAAGCGTTTTTTTAAGTGGAGGACCATTATAAATGTAGATCAGAAGCTAATATTTTGCAGCTGGGTTTAAATTTAAGGTATCTAAAAATGTTTTTATTTACCCATCATACATATAAAGGTTAAGACACATACATACATAGACTATATATATATATATATATATACACACACACTCATGAGAGAGCACACTCAGGGCTTTATAGATATACTAAATGATTTGAACACATCTTCTACTAGGTCTTTAAAGGTGGATCCTTATGGAAATATGATTATATTTTGTAATTGTCATTTAAATCTTAATCATTTTCAGATTGTTTGTCATAAAGCAACGTCTCAGGAAAATGTTATGGGTTTTCAAATCCAAATATGACTTTGTGTTATGAAACAGGACATCATTTCATACATGTCAACTGTAGATGACACTAGGACTAAAATTATGTTTATTATGTATTTTGGGAGACAACAATTGAATAGGAAAATGTATTATTTATCAATTGTCTTATGAAATATTAGATATTATGAAAATCTGACAATTTATTACTCTCATTATGATTATTATTTTGTCAACATGGTGTCCCAACAGCAACACATTAATATGCAAATTAGATACAGTGTTTAATGCGAAAACATTATAAACATTAAAAGTTTATGGACATGTTTACACGCATATCGCATAAAACAAAATGGTATATCAAATTATGTTGCTATATATTTTATAACATAGTCGAGAATTATCCTTAAACATAGTTTAGTATAAAAAATACTGAAACCTAAAAATTGATTGGTGATTTAAAAAAAAATCCATTGTTTTTGCCTTTTTGATGTCATTTTATTTTACAGAGGACATAGAAAAATATTAATAAAATATATTTTTTTCTATTTCTTTCTTATGGTCTAAACAATGTTATGACATGAAAAAAATACTAAATTCACAAAACTTTTTTTGGGGGGGGGGTCTCAGGATATATATCGCATCTGAAGCGACATGTGACGTCACATCAGTTTTTTTATTATTATTCAGAAGAACAAAAACATACAACGTTTTACCAAGAATTAACATCAAAAAGAAGAAAAACACTGACAAATTTATAAAATAAATAATAAAGAAATGGATGTCCTGCCGATTGTATTAAACAGACCAGCCGTATAACAAGTCCATCACGGACTGCGAGCCTCTAGTTCGAAGACTATATATCAAAACCAAATAAGTATCGGCTAGGTATACATCCCGCTAAAATATCAGGGTGAAAGTCATCGGTTTGTATAGACCCAGCTCCCAACCCAACACGAGATTACTCCGTTGTGAACTCCTTCCCTCAACCTTTCCTGAAGACCTCATTAACGCTCACGTTAACGCCGATAACCCACCACTAATATATATATGCACACACTCATGAGAGAGCACTCAGGGTATAAATGCACGCGACAATGAACACATCTTCTACTGAGGCCGCTTGGCTGAAAGCAGCGATCGCGATCACCGTGATGTCTTGTAATTGCTTTCAGGGAACCGAGGTTACCATCATTTTCAGATTGTTTTTCATAAAGCAACGCATCACGGAGAAAATGTTATGGGGCGTTATTCAATCCCGCCGTGAGAGGCTTTGTGACAGCCTGAACCAGATACACAGCGAAAGCATTCCCAACCAATAACAGACTCTAGGGCGGGCTCACAGCTGATAGATGGAGATAAGCCAATGGAGACAACCTCAGGTATACAAAATTTGCATATCAATTGTCTTATGAAATACTAGATATTATGAAAACAGACAATTTATTACAGCCATATGAGTTTATTATAGGAGCTATACGTAACTGTGTTTGAGCAGCATACCATAACATGACCATGTACACTGAACTCAGGGCCGACAACAACACCTCATAAGGGCTGGACATGTACTGTACAAGCAGCACCTAAAACAAAAGGTAATCAAATTATGTTGCTATATATTTTATAACATAGTCGAGAATTATCCTGAACATCCAGCTTGTAAAAATACTGAAGATATTTGACCACCGGCTGGCAAGCAAAAATCCATTGTTTTTGCCTTTCATACATCTCAACCACGCTAGGTGGACGATAGCCCTCAATGCACAGAGGAATTTCCAAACCTTGGGTTGTATTTGCCTCCTTGATGGTCTAAACAATCCATTGTGACAGACTCTAAATTCACAAAACGGCCGTTCAGGATATACCATAGCATCCAGAAACTGGATCGATTGCGAAAACTGCTTGAGCGGTCAATGTCAAAATCAACAAAACTACAACGACGGGCAAACTGCATCTGGGTCCGCACTCTGTGACGATGATTTATAAAATAAATAATAAAGAACCGTCTGCTTCGAAGGTAGACAGTGATTTAAAACGTATTCCAATCGGCCGGAGTGACTGCAGTCCGGGACCGAATCAAATGCAGTCGCTGTCCACAGAAAAAGCGTGTAATGCTCGGTTCCCTTAGCGAAGCGAGACATCAGAAGGACTGTAGTTTTAAGGAATAGTTCCTTCAACCTCACGGATGTTAAAAGCCCAATGGCTGCAATGAGAGAATGCTTACCCCACTTCCTGGTCCCAGAGCGAAACGAAATCTGGACATGGGGATGTAGTCTTTTGGCTGAACTAGCATTGCCCGATCACGGCGATCACGTGATGCGCGCAATGGGGCGACATAGACTTCAGTGTCGATGGTAGCGATCCACTATCCAGTCTGTGCAGCGGAGAAACTCAGAACATGATATGGAAGTAGTCAATCGCCGTGAGAGGACTCCTTCACAAACACTGAACCATTTGAAGCATACAAGCGTTTTGTACAGGGTTCGGCTCCATGATAACAGAGACTGTAAGGCGCTCTCTGATAGATGGAGATCACACATGCCAATGGCTCTATAGTTTCAGGTATACAAAATTTGCATATATTTCCTGCCGGTGACTAGCAGCTGGCGGTGCCTCAGAACAGCAGTTCCAGCCAAGTCTGGGAACCCAGGCTGGATTCAGAGTAACTGATGTATCCCTGATGCTCGCATACCACCCTGATCTCTCATGTCACCAGCGGTAACATTCCTTGATCGGGCCGAAATGCATCACCTGCTGGTCAGCGTGATGTCAGCAGCACCTCCCACAAAGGTAACAACAGGCAATGAATTGTTCTCGCTCTGGCGAACAGACACCTCAGCTTGTAAAACCTTAAAGATTTATGTATGAAACCACAGGCTGGCTGTCGGTGCGAATCAGTACATTCTGGTGGAGCTGTGGCAATGCAAAATTTCCAGAGCTGGGTTGTATATGCCTCCTTGATAGCGTCCACAATCCACTGGCTCTGAGGTTCCAACTACAGTCGGCTGGTTCAGCACCACCATAGCATCCAGAAACTGGATCGATTGCCTGCACGGTCAATGTAAAATCTCAAAACACTGACGGGCCTGCGGTCTGGGCGCCGCACTCTGAGGCTGGATTTCATCTCCAGCGATCTCGCCTTTCGAAGGCAGGCTCTCATTTAGGCACGATCTCACGAGAGGCAGGGTCTCATCCCCCGCGATCTCGAATGCAGTTCGCTGTCCACAGAAAAAGCTTAATGCTCTAGTGAATAAACAGAGAGTCTATGTGGCTGATAAGGAATAGTTCGTATCCAGGACCGAGCTAAAATCAGCCAATGGCTCCAGATAGAGGATTTCCCACTTCCGATCCCAGTGGAAGTGGACATTGGGGATGTGTCTTTGAAAGTGCGTGGGGCGGACACGGACGGGGAACAGAGGACTTCAGTGTGCTGTGCTTCTCCTGACAGTTGACAGCTATTCAGAAAAACCGTCTGAGTATGCGGTGCTATCCGAATGTAAAAGCGGACTCCTTTAACATCCACGGACGCAAACCAGTCCCAGGGGCGCTCCATGGCGTCGGACTGTAGCGTCTCTGATACCCTGACGCTTTCACACAAGCGCTCTGTTGATGGGTCCAGGATCTAGAATCGGGATAGCATATATTTCCTGCCTGGCACCCCAAACAGTTCCGTCTCTGGGACAAAACATTCAGGCCTGTTCGCTGAAAATTGCTCTGATTGCTCTCTTCCCGAGCAATTGTATAGCTCTTGTTAGGATAAGGGCATTTCGGTCAGTGTTAGAGACTACGCCACGTGATGAAGCGGGTGGTCCGTGTCTGAATTGAAGGTGTACCCTCGCTCTTATGCAGAGCAGCCAGCGTGAGATTCTTGGAATCGCTTTATGTATGAAACCACAGGCTGGCTGTCTGGCAGCTATCAACCCATTTTGGGCAGTGGGTCCAGCGTGGCTAAGGGAGGAAATCCTGGTGACTAGAGAAAGCTCGTGCAAGGCGATTTAATGCCACTGGCTCACACATTTTACAATTTTGAGACAGCTTGAGGGCTCCTGCACTGGTCGTGGTGCCTCTTCCCGGGTCTCTAACTTGTCAGAAGACCTCAATCCCTGGGGTCTTCTACAACATAGCTGAAAGGCGTAATAACTACAGGCTGACTGCTATCTCGCTACCTAGATTCACCACGTGAAGGCGTAAACAACTGGCGTAATAGTCCGGCGAAATCTGGGAGGCTGATAGGATGCGCCCTTTCAAGGCATCAGGTGATCTCGCCGAGCGCAGTCTTCTCACAATATGGCGGCTGTAATAACCACAGAGAGTCTATGTGGCTGATAAGTTGAACACCACGTGAAGGGCGTAAACAACTGGCGTAGTCGGTCCAGAAATCTGGGAGGCTGATAGGATGCGCCTTCCCTTCAGGGCATCAGGTGACTGCTGCATTGATGCTTCCACAATATGCGTGGCGGCTGTAATAACCACAGGCTGACTGCTATTCGACCTGTGAACACCACGTGAAGGCGTAAACAAGCTATTCAGAAAAACCGTCTGAGTATGCGGTGCTATGAATGTAAAATCGCTCCTTTAAATCAGGGACGCAAACCAGTCGGGCGGTCGCGCCAGGATCTGCTTAGCGTTAGCATCCTGAACGGGCGCTTTCAAGCGCTCTGTTGATGTCCGAGACAGAATAGCGTCTACCCTCTCTAGGCAAACAGCGGCTGGACAAAACAAGTCCGCCCTGTTCGCTGAAAATTGCTCTAGCCTTCCCGAGCAATCTTCCACAATATAGCGGCTGTTAATAAGGGCAGGTCAGTGTTAGAGACCTACACGCCAATGAAACGGGTGGTCCGTGTCTGAATTGAAGGGTGTACCCTCGCTCTTATGCAGAGCAGCCAGCTAATAACTACAGGCTGACTATGCTATCGACCTAGTTGAACACCACGTGAAGGCGTAAACAACTGGCGAATAGTCCGCGAAATCTGGGAGGCTGATAGGATGCGCCTTCAAGGCATCAGGTGACTCTCGCCGCGCAGTCTTCCACAATATAGCGGCTGTAATAACCACAGGCTGACTGCTATACGACTAGTTGAACACCACGTGAAGGGGCGTAAACAACTGGCGAATAGTCCGCGAAATCTGGGAGGCTGATAGGATGCGCCTTCAGGGCATCAGGTGACTCCTCGCCCGCAGTCTCTCCACAATATAGCGGCTGTAATAAACCACAGGCTGACTGCTATACACCCAGTTGAACACCACGTGAAGGGGCGAAACAACTGGCGTAATAGTCCGCGAAATCTGGGAGGCTGATAGGATGCGCCCTTCAGGCATCAGGTGACTCCGCTGATCCCTCTAGCGCTGTAATAATACAGGCTGATCTATACGACCTAGTTGAACACCACGTGAAGGGGCGAACAACTGGTGTAATAGTCCGCCGAAATCTGGGAGGCTGATAGGATGCGCTTCAGGGCATCAGGTGACCGAGGTTGTTCAACACATCCTCTACAATATAGCGGCTGTAATAACTACAGGCTGACTGCTATACGACCAGTTGAACACCACGTGAAACAACTATCTGGGAGGCTGATAGGATGTAATAAGGGGCTATTATCATGTGAATGAGAGGTTGTCCCGATCACACGGTAGCCGCTAATGAGGGGCTATTATCATGTAATGAGAGGTTGTTCGACACACGGTAGCCGCTAATGAGGGCTATTATCACGTGAATGAGAGGTTGTCCCGATCACACGGTAGCCGCTAATGAGGGGCTATTATCGTGTAATGAGAGGTTGTTCGAACACACGGTAGCCGCTAATGAGGGGCTATTATCATGTGAATGAGAGAGGAGCGATTGTGCTTTGCAAACAGCAGAACGCCGCTCTGAGGCGGGGCTGCATGCTTACACAGTGGGTTCTTCCGCAGCATCTGCGGCGACGTGAGATCCCTTTGCTCCCGCATCTGCCTCGGCTCTCCGCACCGCCATGGAAGGGGCGTGCGGGCTGATGTCCTGTCCTGCAGGTTCGGCGGTGAGAGGAATGCGGACATTCAGTCTGCATGAGCTCATCACCTGAGTCCCAGGTCCACCGCTGATCAGAGGGCAGACGGACTACCTTAAGAAATGTCATACTCACCTGAACGCTGCAGAGGAGCAGCCATGAGGCCTGCCCTCGAATGAGCGAACCTTAACCGTGAGTTGTACCATTTTAAGCCATAACCTAGGTTCAGCAAGGTGAAGAAAAAGATTCTGACGTATTGTCGCGGGCGCTGCATTTATACTGCCTCTCGAGCTCGTCATATTTGCATGCTTCGCGACAATTGGCCAGTCATTGACTGGCGTGAGCCAATAGGTCTTCAGGAAAGGTTGGAGGGAAGGAGTTCCCATAACGGAGTAATCTCCGTGATGTCTCGTGACAGCTTGAAAGGGAACTCACAATCTTTCAAAGTTCTTAAAGCTTTCTTATTCAAGGAGTCTCTGATACTGTCAATATATACATATATCAGTCAACAACACCATAAAATTGGTTCCTTATTAAGTATATATATCAAGTATGGAAATAAGCCAAAGAGTACATCTCCCCACCAGAGTGAATGATCTGTTACTTTTCTCAGCGCTTCTCATCTCCCCACCGGAGTGAATGATCTGTTACTTTTCTCAGCGCTTCTCATCTCTCCACAAGAGTGAATGATCTGTTACTTTTCTCAGCGCTTCTCATCTCCCCACCGGAGTGAATGATCTGTTACTTTTCTCAGCGCTTCTCATCTCTCCACAAGAGTGAATGATCTGTTACTTTTCTCAGCGCTTCTCATCTCTCCACAAGAGTGAATGCTGTTACTTTTCTCAGCGCTTTTCAGAACGGACCAATCACACTCGTTTGTGATTTCTATTTAATTACGTGTATTCATTCATTGCACGGAGGCTTCTCCGTTTGTATAAAATATACCAGTCCTTAGAATGAATACATTTTAAAATAATATACTATTTAGACTGTAAACCTCACATGATGAGACTTGAACACGGCTGAGCGCTGCCTGCAGGAATCACGCGCGCGTGTCCGGTATAATAACACGCGTCGCGTCGCGAGTATAAGACGTCATCCGCGCGGGACACACGCTCCGCTCCACGCGTGTTGCTCCAGCAGTGTTGTGATCTGTAGTAAGCGCTCGTAGGTTAATTCTCAGCGAGCATCAGCATGTCTTCGAGCAGTCGTAGACCCGAGCATACGGCACCTCCGGAGGTGGTGAGTGAATGTGTTGAGTTATGCTTTTATGATTGACATGTCAGCAGGACAGGCGTCTTCTAGATCAGTGACAGAGCAGGAGGCAAAAATATAGATTATTAGTCATTTTAGTGACAAATCACCGAGCAGGCAAAGTAACAAAACGGCAATAAATCAATACAAACTTACAAATATAATAAAAAAAAACTAAGAGCGGTACTGAAAACTAATAACTATCTATAATCACAAAATAAATATCCTTATTAAGGATCACATTTGAAGGCCAATCATAATCTGAGAAGTCTGTCATTATCACACTGTTTGCTAATATAAATGATTTATTTTCACCAACAGCTCTACTATATTTGCTGTAAGATACATCGAGGATTATCATTACACACTTTTATTAATTTCATAGAGTGTCTAAATGTTATTAACAAATAATAACTACATGATATACTGAGCTGAATCTCAAACTGATGCATACATTTGGCCATGTGCTGTGTATCGTTGACGTTAATGCTTTTTGCTGCTGCTGTTGTTTTTATTTACAGTTCTATAATGAAGAGGAGGCCAAAAAGTACTCCCAAAAGTAAGTGTATTGTCATGTACAATAGTGAGTCTGGTTCAGTGGATTCAGGTGTGTTTTTAGCATTTTTGTCTGCGCTGCCAAGATTGTACATGCATTTTGGTTTTATCATTTGTGACCCTGGAGCACAAAACCAGTCATAAGTGTAAAAAAAAACGATTTATGCACCTCTGAAAGCTGAATACATACTATTTCGTTGTTGTATATTTGGACAATATTTGTAAATCTGGAATCTGAGGGTGCAAAAAAATCTAAATATTGAGAAAATCATCTTTAAAGTTGTTCAAATGAAGTTCTTAGCAATGCATATTAATAATCAAAAATTATGTTTTGATATATTTACGGTAGGTAATATCTTCATGGAACATGATCTTAATATCATAATGTTTGGCATAAAATAAAAATGCATAATTTTGACCCATACAATGTATTTTGGCTATTGCTACAAATATAATTTTTTACATTTAATGCTACAAAACAATTATTATTCCACTGCAGTGTAAGTCATAAATGCATGAAGTATTTATGCAAGCAGAATTCAACAATATGCACTGCATAAAGCACAGCTGTGTTTGTCCCCTGCAGCTCTCGGATGATCGAGATCCAGACGCTGATGTCAGAGCGAGCCGTGGAGCTGCTCGGTCTCTCTGAGGATCAGCCCTGTTACCTGCTGGATGTGGGGTGAGCGCTGTGCTGTTGCTCTGTATGAACATGTGTTACACTGTCAGGCTTGTAATGCTGCGTTCACCTGCTTGAATCCTCAGCTGTGGCTCTGGACTCAGTGGAGATTATTTAACAGAAGCTGGTCACTACTGGGTTGGTGTGGACATCAGCACAGCCATGCTGGGTGAATATACTCTACACACACACACACTCGCACGCACACACACACACACACTCACGCACACACTCACCTGTGCTCACTCACACACACACTATCACGCACACTCACTCACACATGCGCACACTCACGCACGTACACGTCATACTCACACGACATACTCATGCTCGCACGCACACACAAGCTCACGCACTCACGTGCACGCACGCACGCACACACTCACTTGCACACACTCATTCTCACACAGACACTCTCTCACACAGACATACACACACACACTTTCACTCTCACTCTCACACACGCGCACACACAGACACACATTCTTACACAGACACACACACACACACTCTCTCACACACAGACACACTCTCTCACACACACACATACACACACACACACACACACACACACACACACACACATACTCGCACACAGACACACACTCTCTCACACACGCACACACAGACACTCTCTCACACACGCACACACAGACACACTCTCACACACGCACACACATACACACTCTCACACACGCGCACACACAGACACACTCTCACACACACTCACTCTCTCACACACACAGACACTCTCTCTCACACAGATACACAGACACACTCTCACACACACACACACAGACACACTCTCTCTCCCACACTCTCACACGTACACAGACACAGATACACTCTCTCACACACACACACACACACACACACACACAGACACAGATACACTCTCACACACACAGATACACTCTCTCTCACACACACACACAGAGAGACAGATACATTCTCACACACACACACACACACACACACACACACCTACACAGAGACCGATACATTCTCTCACACACACACACACACACACAGAGACAGATACATTTTCTCTCACACACACACACACACACACAGACACTCTCTCTCTCACACACACGCACACACAGACACAGATACACTCTCTCACACACATGCACACGCACAGACACAGATACACTCTCACACACACAGATACACTCTCTCTCTCACACACTCTCACACACACAGATACACTCTCTCTTACACACACGCACAGACACAGATACACTCTCTCACACACATGCACACACAGATACACTC